>JAQFVV010006289.1:0-485570 GCA_028023455.1 Epiperipatus broadwayi
TATTAGTCATTTATTAAATTCAGATTATCCATTTAATGAATAATATTGTTATTTTTCTTTTATATAATTATAGAGATATATTATATTTATGTTCATATATTTATGATTGTCTTTTCTTATATAATGTGTTAAAAATAAATAGAAACAGTCCCAGTCCTTGCTAGAGAGTGGTGTACTGAAATTACAGTACAGAAATATATTCATTAAATGAATAATTTAAATTCAATAAATTATTAATAAAATTATTAATATTTTCATTAAGTGATTTAGATCAAAGATTATAGTTATTATCTATATATATATACTGAACAATGATAAGACATGTGTAAGAGAATGTGATCTGGTCCAACTGATTAAAAATGGATAAGTATATATTCAACACAAATATTGGAGATCATATATATATTTTTATGTCTTTTAATTATATATTTAGAAGATCATCCAGAGAAGATATATTAAACACAGATTTATTTAGTTCTGCCTTGTATTGAGAAGAATAAATGAAGTGAAGATTATCATAAACATAGAATGTAAAGTTCTGTTTGCATATGGCAGTGAAAATAATTCACAAAAATATTATGTATTAAATTAGTTCTGAGTATTTTGATGTAAATGATAGTTAGAACAAAATTATTGTTATATTATCAGATATAATCTCATTTTAAAACACTATATATATAAACACACACACATCTAGCATTGAACATGGCCACTAGAAAATCAGTACATTATTATTCAAAAATAGACTTGATGAATTTCATCTAATTTATTATTTAAAAATATTATTTATCATTTCATATTTTTATTTTCCCCATTATCAATTAGTTGTTGATTCATCTTATTTAATCTAATCCCACACCAAATTCATATTTCTCTTCATTGTTAGTTCCAACTGTATTTACTATTTTAATCCATCTATGTGACCTTCTCTTTATCACTTAAATATTTTTTGAAGATATGGTTTAAGATTTCATCTACCTATTTATTACAATATTTTTAAATTAGTTCATCTGTCTTTTAATTTTTTCCATTGATGTTATCTATGATAATTTTCTTGTTTCTTGATTTTGCAGAACGAACAATTTATTTGTTTTAGTTTTTTATCGATGTAGTTATATATGTTTTAACTTAGTTATTAATTGGAAAATTTTAGGTACTTCAAAGAATATATCTCTTCATATTTTTATATATTCAAAATTTTCTTGTTTTCTTATTTTCGATTTCAAATATTTAAGTAAACATTCGACAATTTAGAGAAAAATCTAATTTTTAGACATTACTAGCATAAATATTTTAAATATTTTTTTTATTCTTGTAGACGTTAGTTTTAACAAAAAAGTATATTTATATTGTCATTAATATATTTAGAATCATTTATTAGTTATTATTAAACACATTTTAGATTTTTTTTGATTTTATTTTATTTGGTGTTCACTATACGAAAATATGTTAGTTATTTTCTCAAGCAAAAAATATAACATTTGTAAAATATTCAAACTACTAAATAATTTAAATTTATTCTTATTTCATTACTTTTATTTTTAACTTATTTATATTTTTTTATATCATTACTGTAAATATAATTAGTTAAACATTATCAGTTAATGTTAATTTTTAGCACATTTGCGGTGTGCAAGATAAATATTATTATTAATTGTTAATTTTCCTAGATCTGTGGTAATATTTCAAATAACTGTAGAAACACCTATACCCAAACAATTTTTTTTTGAGAACAAATCCAAAAAATGGTAGATTGTATTACTAATCTTTTTTATGATATGTAAATTATATATACATTAATAATTTTTAAAAATCTTAGTTTATCTATGATTCGGTTTGTTATATGAAATTTTAAAGTTGGAAAATGATATGTAACTTTTAGTCTTTTGATCTTAATGTAAACCAGAGAAGGCTATTTTCAGATAGGATGATTATATTAGCAATATAGCTTGCAGGAATGATAAGGTTGTTTGTTTATTTTTTTTGCTATTCGGTCGAGCATATGAATTTAGATAATTTTGATTATTTTGAGAGTTAGTTTGAAGAGGTATTGTTATATATATATATATATATATCAGATTTTATATATATAAATTCATTATAGATTATTTTATATATATATGTAAGAATTTAGAGAATATTAATTGAAATTATTATTTTTTATATTGAAATAATATATTTTTAATATATCTATAAAAATTAGACAAGATGAATCATCTTTTTCTAATCATTGTGTTGCTTATATTAAGTACTGTAGCTGAATAGAATTGTGTTGTTGTTGTTAGAAGGGATTTTATATATATTATATCGGTTTTAATATGTAATTTATCTAGAGTTAATTTATGTTATATAGTTCATATCACTGATGTACACAGTAATATATAAATGAAGAGATTTATCAATTTTTATAGAGATATTACTATATTTCTAAGTTTTTAGATAGTAGTATTAATTTTATTGATGATAAATGATATCATCTGGAAATGATTTAGTTTTGCATCTTATTTAGATTTGAATATAATTTTGAGGTTTGTGTTCTTTTGGTATACAAGATAAAATGTATTTTATGATTAGTTTGGAGATTCTAACTATTCTCATTCAAGAAAAAGTGTTATATATATTTTGAATGGAATTTTGTGAGAATACAAGTTGAAATCATCAATGAGCTGTAATTTAAACTTAATCAAAAGATAATTGAGATTATGAACACAACTATAAAGTAACACTATTTGGATGCAATAATTTCTTTTGTTCATTATTTTTGGTAATCACTATTTGTCTTAGTCTTATTGTTTCTATTTCTAGTCAACACAGCTTTTTTGCTCTAACATTATACAAAACTTAGAAAGTTAGTTTGAAAATTGTGTCTGTCAGTTTTTTCAAAATAACATATACACGAGTTGGTCAATTAACTATTATATATAATATAATCATTTCATGAAATAAATAAATTCTTGAATCTAATACAACAACTACAGGTCTTATAATATTTCAATAAAGGTCTAAAAATATAATGTGATATTTACCAATAAATATAGATTCTTTTAGTGATATATACTGTTATGTCTAATCTAAGAATGATGATTTTTTTTCAATTTGTCAAAATAAAGTGAACTAAATAAATAGTGGCAATTATCATTAGAATAAAGATTTATCCACTTCACTCAAATATTACGATTTTGTGTTATCAGATAATTTCCAGTTATTTATTAAATGGCAATAAAGATTGAATATGGTTCAAAAATAAAGAAGACTATGTTATGTTTTAAATGTTAGCAAATATATATTAGAGAAATATAAACCATAAAACACATATACTAGATTAAATTAAAATTTTATACCAAAATTTATACACAACCATACTCACTAAATATTTTCAAGTGAGAAAATCAATCAAGAAAACGCATATAGTCAAGAGGAATCAATCCTTCCCATACTATTAAAGTTCACCTTCCTTAATATCAAAGAGTCTTCATAAGATTACAGTTCAGAATCAAGGAATGTTCCTTTTAACTCAATTTTCATAAAATAATCGGTAAGATATTAAACACATTTTATGAGATATTCTCAATTCATGAAAGAGAGGTTAAGAGTTAAGATAATTTATGTTAACTTCTATTTTATATGAATCCATATATAAGGTTTTATTTTTGGTCTTACATATTTTTAATACACAATTACAAGGAATTTATAAACACACAAACACTACTTTTAATGAATTAAATCATAAATTTTTTTTTTCCATAAATTTTTCTTCTCACACTTATTTTTATAAACCAAATTTTAGAATTACTGCTTTAAATGGTAAAAGATATATCACTATCTTAGCATTCTCAAAATTCTATCATCTCAAATATGACTATAAACATTATTATTAAATACCACTTTTTTTTAATAAAATCATGATATAATCAATTTACTATATTAGTAGCAAATTGACTTTTGAATATCAAATATTATTAAAAAATTAGTCAAATTTTTATTTCATCAACAAAATTCAAGATTATTTTTTATATATAAAGGCTGACATATTTTCAATTTTTGTATTTATAAATCGGACTACAAGTCACATTATCATTAACCTTCTTCAACATTTAAATAAATAATTGTTCGAGTCTTTCAGAATCACATAAATCTACGTAATTTCTCTTTTCTGAATAATCAAAAACAAACAATTTTGTAGTAGATGCAAAACTCATGGGCCGGAGTAAATTTGGTAAATTTTGAATTTGCTCCAGTATTGTATTGTTTTATGGTTTTGCATTTTTATTTTGCTAGTATAGTGTGTTGTAGAGAGTTTTGGTTATATATATATATATATATATATATATATTATATATATATATATATATATATATATATATATATATATTATTATTATTTATTGATTTGTCAAAGTATTTGATTCAGATAATAAACAGGTTTACAGTATAATTGAAAATTTGTTAAAGGATTCAATCAAAATTTAATATTATATATTTTTAGACAATGGAATGATAGGATGATATTACTACAGGTGGAAAATCTAATATATTTGGAATGAACAAAAATAGAATAAATCAATTATGTTAGCTAGATATTGTTACAGACAAGTTGCATGAAAGAGAGATCAAGGTGTTAATATGGATTTAATGGTAGAATTTAATTTATATTAATTAAAAGTAAAAATAAGATCTTTTATCTATATGAATTCTGAATTTGCACGTATTAGGAGTGCTTTGTTGCTGAAGCGTGTTGACATCAGAATGTTTAAAGACTGTAGTTGTTATATTTCATTACCTAAAATAGTTAATGACAAAAAACATGCACATATATTCCTCAAGTTAAGAGTTTTCAGAAGAGTTTTTGATAACCAGATAATTCAGAAGAGATTTAAAGACTGAGAGACATTTAGACCTTCTCTTGATCTCGTCTGAAATTGCACCAACTCCTGAATTAAATAGAATGATTTGAAAAAAAATTACCAGAATGTTTTAGCTTGGGTGGTTATCAACTTGAGACATAACTCAATGGAAATACTTTAGTAGTTTTATGAGTAGTGGTGGACTCTAGGATGTTGAGAACATTAATGTCTTTGTTCTCAACATCTAAGTCCACCTGCCTACTTATAAAACTACTAAAGTATTTCCATTGGGTTATATTCTCAAGTTGATAACCACCCAAGCTAAAACATTCTGAAGATTTTTTCCATCGTTGGCTATTCTGAGCAGTTTGATGGAGTTGGTAGATTTCTAAATTGAGATCAAGAGGTCCTAGGATCAATTCTCATGCTTCCATGTCTGGTGCTTAAATGTCTTCTGGAGTAGTCTGGTACTCAAACTTCTTCTGAACTTCTTAGCAGGGAGGCTATGTGCATTGTTTTGTCATTGGCTGATACAGATTGTGAAATTATAACAACACAGTCTTTAAATGCTACATTCAAAACATTCTGTTAATCAACTTTTAAACCAGCAAAAATAGCGCACTCACTATTATGTTGCAAATTCAGAATTCAATAAGATAAAAGATCTTATTTTTACTTTTAATTAATATAAATTAAAAATTCTACCATTAAATCCATATTAACACTTGATCTCTCTTTCATTAAACTGTCTGTAAACAATATCCCAGCAAGCACACATAGTTGTTTAATTCTAATTTTGTTCATTCCAAATATATTAGATTTTCCACCTGTAGTAATAATGCATCCTATCATTCCATTGTCTAGAAATTGTATAATATTAATAAGTTTTGGTGGATCAGCAACAAATTTTCAATTATACTGTAAACCTGTTTTATTATCTGAATCAAATACTTTGACCAAATCAATAGAAGTAATATATATATATAACCAAAACTGTCTAATACTTTGACCAAATCAATAGAAGTAATATATATATATAACCAAAACTGTCTAACACTATACTAGCAAAAATAAAAATGCAAAACCATAAACAATACAATACTAGATTAAATTCAAAATTTTACCAAAATTCTTACTCAACCATGGTTTCATCTACTACAAATTGTTTGTTTGTTATTCAGAAAGAGAAATTAGAAGAGTTTTTATGTGGATTGAATGGTTTTGATTCTAGTATTAAGTTTACAATTGAGGGGGGTGGTTTTGATTTTGTAAAATTAAAGTTTTTAGATTTAAATGTTGAGAAGGTTAATGATGTCTTGTTTTGTAGTCATTTTATAAAACCTAAAAAATTGAGAAATATGATTAGACCTGATAGTTGTCAGCCTTTTATACATAAAAAAATGTCTTGAATTTTTGTTGTCGGAATAGAAGGCATTTAATAATTTTAATAATGATGCTGATATTCAAAGAAGTCAATTTGCTGCTGAATATGTAGAATTGGGTTATAATCATGATTTTATTAAAAAAAGTGGTATTTAATAATAATGTTTATAGTCATGATTTGGATGATAAGAATTTTGTTAGTAAGGATGGTGATTATATGTCTTTACCATTTAAAGCATCAATTTATAATTTGGTTTATAGGAATAGTCATTTGTTAGGTGGAAGGAAGGTTGCATGGAAGAAAGGTTCTGATTTGAATTCATTACTTAATGGTTCAAAGCAGTCTATTGGTATTGTTTATAAAATTCCTTGTAGTTGTGGTAAATTTTATGTAGGCCAGAGTAAATTTAGCCTTAATGAAAGGATTAAGGTTCATATAAGTAGAGTTAAACATAGGTATCTTAACTCAGCTTTATATATTCATGAATTGAATACAGGTCATAGAATATTGTTTAACAATGCTTCGGTTATTTTTTTATGAAAAGAATGAGTTAAAAAGAAAAATAAAGGAGACTTTGATGATAAAACTCCTTGATTCTGAGGCTATCAATCTTATGAAGACTTCTTTTGATATTAAGGGAAGGTGGGTTTTGAAATGAATTATGGGAAGGTTTGTTTGTTTGTATATTTATACGTTTTTCTTTAGGTTGATTTTCACTTGAGAAGGTCTATTTGTAGTAGATGAAACCATGGTTGTGTAAGGATTTTGGTAAAATTTTGAATTTAATCTAGTATTGTATTGTTTTATGGTTTTGCATATTTATATATATATATATATTTGCCTGGCAACAAAAGGCATATATATAGTGCTTCTTGATTTTTTACAACCATATTCAATCTTTGATACCCATTTATCTATAACTGGAAATTATCTATTCAACAAAATCATTGAAAGTATTTGGATGAAATGGATAAGAATATTATTCTAATGATAATTGCTGCAATCTTATTTAGTTCCTTTATTTTTAAAAATTGGCATAATAGAATCATTCTTAAGATTAGACATAACAATTTATCTGTCCATATATCACTAAAAGAATCCTATATTTGTGAAGCAAATACATCACCATTATATTTTAGACCTTCTTGAAATATTTCTATAAGAACCTGTAGTTTTTATTATTAAGATTCAAAGAGCTATTTTGATTTCATGAAGATGGATATTATTCATATTTAATAGTTAATTGTGCTCATGCCATGTTAATTTTTGAAAAAAAAACTGACTTGAGACACAATTTTCAAAATAACTTCAGGTTTAATAATGTTAGAGCAAAAAGCTTTGTGTTGACAGAAATGAGAGAAACTAAGAAAAACAATAAGGCTAAGACAAATAGTGATTACCATTTAAAAATAATGAACAAAAAGAAATTTCAACATCCAAAATAATTATTACTTTATAGTTTGTTCATAATCTCTAAATTATCTTTAATTAAGTTTAAATTACATCTTCATTGATAATTTCTTTGTATTCCTCACAAAATTCTCATTCAAACCATATATAACACTTTTTGCCTGAGATAATTCATAGTTTTAGAATCTCCAAACTAGTCACATAAGAATTCTTTATTTTTATCTTGTAACCCAAAAGTTAACAAACCTCAAGGTGTCTATAAGAAAAAGATTCATCCTAATAAAAGATACAAAACAAATCATTTCCAGAAGATGAATATGCATTTGTCATCATAGAAATTGGCTTCTTGCCTATATAAAAACTAGAAATTATAGGCTATTGTCTGTATAGGTGATAAAATGAGTTTCATCTCTTCATTTTATATTTTTGTGTACATCAGTGATATGAACTATATAATATAAGAAGTGCTCCTAGATAAATTTACATATTAGGCCATTATATTATATATAAAGAATCCCTTCCATAGCAATAACAACAATTCTATTCAACTTTGAGCCACTTATTAATAACAGCTTTACAATGATTAGAAAAAGATGATTCCATCTTGTCTAATTTTTATAGATATAAAAAAGTTATATTATTTCAATATTCACAAACAAGTATGAAAATTTCAATTAACTGTTATGCATTTAAATTTACATATATATAATAAAATAATCTCTACATGTGAATTTTGTATATAATCTATAGATGTGTATATATATATATATATAAACAGCCACATAAAGCTAAACTAGTCATTAAATAATCAAAATTATCCCAAATTCATAACTCGACCAGACAAGCCAAGAAAATAAACTCTAAAACACTACCAATGTTTTCACTGCTACAAGCAGATTGCCCAAATAATCACATCCATATGCAATGCTTATTCTCTGGTTTACATTAAGATCAAAAAGACTTAAAAGTTTTTATATCATTTTCCAACTAAAAATTTCATATGAAAACCAGATCATAGACAAACTAGATTTAAAAGTGATTGTAGCATAATAGACCACATGTCATAGAAAAGATTAGTAGCTGCAATCTGCCATTTTTTGGATTTGTAGATTCTGTAAAAGGTATTTGAATTTATAGGTATTTCTACAGTTATTTAATCTTTGAAATATTACCACAGATCTGGAAAATTGGCAAAATTTGAAGAAAATGTATACAAATGTTACAAATGGTAACACAAAAATTAACATTAGTAGATGTGTTTAGCTAATTACTATTTACAGCAATATTATAAAAAATATGTCATGAATTAAAATGAAAAGTAATGAAAGTAAGAATAAATTTAAATTATTTAAGAGTTTAATATTTTACAAATATTATACTTGCTTGAGAAATAATATATTTTTCGTATAGTGAACTACCAAAGTAAAAGATAAAATCCAAAAAGTCTAAAATATTGTTTAATGCTTAACAATAAATGATCTATAATTATGTTAATGACCTATAAATGTACTTTGATTGAAATTTTAACGTCTGCAGAATAAAGTATTTAAAATATTTATGCAATTGTGTCTAAAATTAAGATTTTTCATAAATTGATTTTATCAGTATTTACTTAATATTTGAAATCATTAAACAAAGAGATTTTGGGCCATATAGAAAACTATGAAGAGATATATTCTTGAATTGCCTAGAAATTTTCAAAGTAGTAATACTAAGTTAAACATATATTAGCATCATTAAAGGAACTAAAAGACTTGACTGGAAATAGGTTGTTCATTCTGCAATGATCAAGAGAGCAAACAAGTATCATAGATAGACATCAATGGAAAAAATTAAAAGACTGAAACGGAGCTGGGATGGACATATTAAATTTTTAAAAATGGTAATAAATGGGTAGATGAAATCTTAAACCATATCTTGAAACTTATTTAAGTGATAAAGAGAGGTCACATGTAAGATGGATAGATGAAGTAAATACACAGTTGGATTCTTGTGGAGAAGAGAAGCTATGAATTTGTGGAATTAGATTAAACTAGGTGAATCAACAATAATTGATAGTAAGGAGAATAAAAATATATGAAATGATAAAATAATATTTTAATATTGAATAATTATAACATTAGATGAAATTCATCAAGTCTATTTTTGAATAATAATTGTACTGGTTTCTAGTGGCCATGTTCAATAACATGTGTTTATTTATAGTGTTTTAAAAATAAATGAGATATCTCTGATGTATAAACTTAATATCAGTTATTTAAACATCAATTTACATTAAAATATACAGGCTAGTTTAATGCATAATATTTTTGTAGTGTAATTTTCACTGCACCACTCTCATGCAAGGTAGGACTGCATTCTATCTGTGTTTAATATCTTCTGGAGTGATGTAATTTTCACTGCACCACTCTCATGCAAGGTAGGACTGCATTCTATCTGTGTTTAATATCTTCTGGAGTGATGTAATTACAAACATATAACCAAAGACATATAAAAATATATATGATCTCCAATATGCAAATTTTGTGTTGAATTAGCACTTATCCACTTATCAGTTGGACCAGATCACATTCTCTTACACATATCTTTATCATTGTTCAGTATATATAAATAGATAATGGCTGTAGTCTTTGATACAAATCACTTAATGAAGTATATTAATAATTTTATTAGTAATTTATTAGACTAGATATTATTCATTTAATGAATACTATTTCTGTACTGTAATTTTCAGTACACCACTCTCACGCAAGTTTGGGATTTGTTTCTATTTGCTTTTAGCACCTTGTAGAGAGGTTTAATCATAAATACTTGAACAAAGATATGTGAAAAAGATGTATAATCCCATGGTTATAAAAATTAAACAACAGAAATATTATTCATTAAATGGATAATCTTTAATTTAATAAATGACTAATAAAAATTTATTAAATACTTCCATCAAATGCTGTGTGTCTAAAATTATGAGAACAGTAAGTTTGACACATCAATTAAACTGTAGTCATTACTAATCTTTATATACTTAACAATGATAAAGATATGTGTAAGAGAATGTGATGTAGGCCAACTGATGAGTGCTGGTTCAGCACAAAATATGTATTTCAAGGATCATACATTTTTTCATGTCTTGGGTCATCTGTTTATGATTACAGCCCTCCAAAAAATGTTAAAAACCAAAAGAAACTAATCCAAATCTTGCATGAAAGTGATTCATTAAATGGATAATATTTAGTCTAATGAATTACTAATATAAATTATTAATATAAGCTAGTTTGTGTTTGCTCTCTGGTTGTTACTTTCTGGATAACTCTAAATACAAAGATCTAAAATATGATAAGAAGTGGTCCATTTTCTTAATATAAAAAGTTATGGAACATGGCAGCTACAGGGTAGCTCAGTTATTATTTAAAAATAAACTTGAATAAACTTGATACATGTTATCTTATATATATATAATAGAAAGTCAAGTGTCATATGACATATATATATTTTTTTTTTTTATATATATATATATATATATATATATATATATATATATATATATATATATAGCTTGCATTTACAAATATGTAAAATTAAGAATGTAAGCTCTAAACAAGCTTTCAGTGAGAAGCTAAGACAACAGATTTAACAAAAACCAACTCAAGCTAAGCATTTATGTAATAATTAACTGTCACGAAGAAGATCTGAAAACTTTATACATCTATATTATTCATTTGGACAGCTAGATTCCTAGAACTGGAACATTTTCTGCAGCTCTAAAGCATTATTTGCAAAAACAACTATGTAATCTGCAAAATCTAAATGACTTAAGTAATCTCCATTTACTTTCACTCCTTTAGCTTCCCATTTTAATCCATAAATTATTTCTTGTAGCAATGTTGTAAAAAGTTTTGAGGATATGGAGTCACACTGTCTTACACCCTTCCCAATGTTGACTTTCCTCGTATTATTATGTAATTCAATTGTTGCTGTTGCATTTTTATAAATATTCTTCAAAATATGACAATATCCTGGATCTATATGTTGATTATCCAATGCTTTAATCACTGAAGAAATGTTTATAGAATCAAATGCCTTTTCATAATCTAAAAATCCAAAGCATAATGGCAACAAATGTTTATTTGTGCTTTCTATAACTTCTCTCAATATGTGGATATGATCCATTGTACTAAAATCACTTTTAAATCCAGCTTGTTCTCTTGATTGGTGGAAATTCAATGTTTTCCATAGACGAATTGTAATTATCTTGGTAAAAATTTTGTATAAAACTGATAAAAGACTGATAGGTCTGTAATTTCTTTATCATCTTTTTTAAATATTAATATTAATACTGCATTCTTCCAATCATCTGATACATCTTTATCATTTATACATTTGGTATATAACCTTGCTAAAAAATTATATGTCTTCACCTGCTTCTTTTAGTATATCAATTATAATTCCAGCATTACCTGGAGCTTTTCCTTTCTTCATAAATTTAATTGCATGTCTTACTTCTTCATTTAAAATTCTGGGCAATTTGGAAGATATAATAGATATAGGAGGTACTTGTTTTTTATTACTATATAATTCTTGAGATTTCTACCCATTTCATGATATCATCTCCATTTCTAATAATAATTCCATCTTTTTGTCTTATTGCAGATATAAATTTTCTACCAATACCAAAATGTTCTTTTACACTCTTGAGACTTTTATTCTCTTCTACAGCTTTCATTGCTAGTTCACAGTTATACTTTTTTTTTTATCATTTTCAACTTTTTTCCGCACCATTTTACAAAATTTGAGGTATTCATTCCTTTTTAATGCATTATTTTTGTATAGTTTCATATTCCTTCTTTTCTTCATAAATTCTCTAGTCTCAGTAGAAATTTTATTGGTCAATTGCTGCTTCTTTACACCAGCTATCTTTATTGCAGTTTTTAAGAGTGTATCAGTTATTTTCTTATTAATTTCATTCAAATCTGAATGATGTTCAAAATCTACTAATACTTGAAACCAATTTGTAAGTTCTAATTTAAATTCATTAGAATGTTCTGAATATTAGGAATACCTAACTATAAATATTGTTTTTCTTAATAATTTTTGTCTCTCAAGTTTTGATTAACATGTATCTTACATCTTACTAATCGATGATCACTTCCTGTGTTAAATTTATTAAGAACATTACAATCTTGAAATATGTATTTTCTGTTAGTCAAAATATAATCCAATTCTGCTGTACCTTCATTTGGATGCTTCCATGTCCATTTCCTTTTAATATTTTTCTCAAAAAAAGAATTCATAATATAAAGTTTTTCTTTTTCTGCAAACTCCACAAGTCTATGTCCTCTCTCATTTCTATTACCATAACCAAAATTACCTACAGCACTTTCATCTTTCATTTGTTTACCAATTCTCTCATTAATGTCTTCCATAACAATTTTAAAATGTTGTTTACTCTGATCAAAAGCCTTTGTACATCCATATAAAAATCTACTTCTTCATCACTATGAGAAATTATTGAGGCATAAATCTGAATTATCTGCATTTGGTATCTGCTATTAATTTGTATAACTAATCTTACCACTCTGACCGATACACCATCACTCTCCACAATGTTGTCCTTCCACTTTTTCATTATAATGAATTCTACACCACTTCTATTTTCAATATTTGTGCCTTTATAGTAGAGTACATGTCCACTTTTTAAATCAATTGTCTTTTCACCTTTTCTTCTAACTTTGCAAAGTCCAATAATGTCCCATTTAATATAAGACAATTCTTCTTTTAATTATTGCAATCTTCCTTCACTTGAAAGTGATCTGCAGTTTTAAGTACCTAAATAAAAAGTCATCATCAAATTGCAGCCTGGGTCAACAATCAGGGGATTCTTACCACCCTCCACCTTCAGCGACCAACCACTGCCTTGGTTGGTGACTTTATATTGTAATGGATAGATTTAACACTGTAAGCAGTTGCTTATTAATGAAATGTAAGATAGTATTGAAACAACTCTAGAGAAACAAAAATTATTAATAACAACATTTATTAGCAGGTGATATTTCTAACCTTAGAATCTGCAGATCGTTTTGATATATTAATAGATAATAAGGATAATTCAGATTTGAATAAAATTAAGAAGATAAAAATACTCTATTAAGAGCTGCAACAAAAATAGATGGTACAAAATGAAGCAAATTTACCAGCAAAGTTCCTAAAGGTACAGGACATTGTATGAAGAAAAAAATGATTTTTTTTAAATTTATAAAATGATACAAAAGAATCTAATAATAATATATGAAAATGTAATTGTGAAGTGGTAAAAAAGATATAGAAAAGAATAAAGGGCTTAAAGTGCAAGCATCAACTTGGTATTGGAAGGAGACTTATTTGTGCAATTAGAAGAAATATATGGAACTATTATTAAAAAGAGAGATGGCATCTTGAAATTTGTGAGAGTTCTAGGGAAAATTATAAAACAATAAAAAACAAGAAAACCAACTATTCCTTACAGTACATCATCTTTGAAATTGTTCAGCATTTAAAAAAAAGAAATGAGATGTAAAATTAAAGCTATGAAGAAGGAAAAAGCTCCAGAAAAATGATGTAATTGTAATTGATATCTCAAACGAAGCAGGTGAAGAAATATAAAAATTGTTGGAAAAGTTATATACTGAATGTCTAAGTAATACAGATTTACCAAATTATTGAAGGAATATAATACTAATATTAATATTTAATACTTCCAAACTTGAGATATGCAAGTTAATATGAAAAGTATATAAAAAATCAAATTTACATTTAACAGCACTAAGCTAGCTTTTGGCAGGCATCACCAGAATCATAGAGCAGAATAAAACCTTGCAATTGAGAGTCCTAATATATCATTCTGGAGGAATCTGTAAATTTGTCTAGTATGCAAATTATATATTTCATTTTGTCACAGTGGGAGGCATGAATCTCTTTTGCTAAATGAACATGGGCTGTTCCCCTTCTATCATGTCTTACTGTGCACACCACTTCAACACAGGTGAAAGAAAAGATGTGTTTCATAGCCATACCATGTCCAACACAGACCAGAACTATATTTGTGATTAAGTCTTGCCCTTCTATACAAATAGGCATGATGGGAAATTCTCATTGACCTATTAGTGCAAGTTTCTCCATCGTATGATGCTGCATTGTAGGCAGATGAAGAGCACAAGATCTTATATACAATCTGATTGCATCCAAAAAAAAGCAAAGAACATATTAGAAATCGCAGACCAGCCAGATTTTTATCAGTTCTATACAAAATTTCTGACAAGAAAATTACAATTTGTCTACATTGAAATTTCAATTTTACTAACCAAAAGAATAGTCTGGATTTAAAAGTGGTTTTAGCACAATAAATCCCATCTAGATATTAAGAAAAGTTACAGAAAAGATCAATGAATATGATATGGAAATTATACTTTGGATCTATAAATTGTGAAAAGGTATTTGATTCTATAAGCATTCCATAGTGATTAAAGCCTCAAATCAACAAGATGTAGACCCCAGATATTGTCATATCCTGAAGAGTACTCAATTACATTACATGATAATACTAAGCATATTAACATTGAGAAGGGTTAGTAAAGAATGATTCTTTATCTCCAAAACTTTTATTGATGTTTTGCACGATGCATTTTTAGCTTAAAATGGGAAGCTAAAAGAATAAAAAATAAATGAAAATTATTTAAGTAAACTAGATTTTGCAGATGGTGTAATTGTTTTTTTTTTTTTTTAATAATGCTTTGTCACTTTAGAAAATATTGCAAAAGTTATCAGACGAAAAAAGAAAGTAGAACTAAAGATAAATGATAAAAAGACTAAAGTAATGTTCAAAGGATTTTCTCAGAAAAAAAGTAAATATTAATAATCATGAATTAGAAAAAGTTAATAATTACAAATACTTTGGTCACATTATTAGTACAGATGGAAACATAATATATAAAACTAATCATAGATTAAAATGTGGATAGAATATTTTTGGTAGAAAAAACATCATATTAAACAGAAATAAGCCTATGTGTTTGAATAAGTTTCTAAAGGATGTATTTTACCAGTTCTCATTTATGGATCTGAGATATGGATGCATAACAACAAAAGAACAATTCAAAGACTTGAGACCATTCAACAAAATATAAAGTGATATGGCAAGAAAAGTTCAAAAATGAAATTCATGAGTGAATGAACAAGGAAGTATCAGTAATATCAGTGAAAAATTAAGAAACAGAAATGGAACTGGATTAGCCATATTGCTGGAAGAAATGATTATAAATGGGAAATTAAAATATTAAACTGGATCCCAACATATTGTAATAGACCTAGAAGGAGACCATGTATGAAATAGATGGATGAAATAAGAAAGTTAGCTGATGTGTTGTGGAGAAAAGAAGGTGTGGATTAAATAAAGTGGATTAAATTTGTTTTTCATTTTACAATCGATTGATAACAGTTGAAAATAATGATGATGATTGTAATTCCAGGTATTGGAAACATCTAGTTACGAACTGCAATATTATTTATTTATGTGTTAAAAATAAACTTTATTTCTGAAAAATTTGATGTAAATTTTAAATAATTTCTCTAAAATATATAATTATAAGTTGAAACATTAATTTTATTATTTTCTGGATATTTGTCTATCTATTCATTTCTGCATTTACTATTTATCATCAATCAATTTATCTGTTACCATATATTCTATTATTCATTTATTGATTTATCTATCTATTTTTACCTATTTTTCTATTTTATATAGTTCTCTATTTGTCTTCCTGCCTATTTACTGTCATCTCTCTCATTAATAATCTTTTACCTACACTTTTTAAATCTTTGTATCTATATGTTTAAATGTCTGTTTTATAAAACCAGTGTGAGCCTGAGACATGAATAACCCAAGAATTTGAATTTATAAATTTATAATTTATATGCAAATATATATATAAATCAGAATGAACAGTGCGTAAAAATTCAAATTAACGGACTTAAAAAAGAAATACGGAAATATGAAATTAAGACAGCTTATCAAAACAGGTTGCCAGTTATTATTCTTAGTCACATAACAAATTGTGCAATAGTTGCGGAGCGAAAAAAATGTTTTAAGGAGCTACTTATTTTTTTCCAACTAGTTAATTAAAAAAATGAAATATGTTTAAATTAACTAAATTAATAAATCTTTCAATTACAGATAATTTTTGAAATATATAGCAAAAATCTTCATTTGATAACTATAAAATATATAACGAAGATCTCACGCGGAAGGACGTGACTACAGTACTTTGTTTGTCAGACCGTTATGGTTGTTGCTGTTATTATTATTATTATTATTATTATCATCATCATCATTATTATTATTATAGCTATAGCATATTAATACGCAAATATATGTGCATATTAATTCAATAATTATTACTGACACTGTTTTCTGATTTTCGGAAGTCAAGTCTCAGAGAAATTATAATTATATTAAATTTTACATGATCACTATTTCTTATGCTAGATGGGGATTTTATGCACAAGCCTTCTGGCATCCATTGATTACTCTGGTTGGCACTGAGTGGCACTACTGTATGGAGAGTTTTACCTGTTTTTATATTAAATTTTAATAAATAATATCACTTTTGACAGATAGAAATTAAATTTAAAAATGTGAAATCTATCTCTTTGTACTATTTATGATGGAATGGTTTTATGAGTATTGAAAATTATAAAAATGTAATTGATATAAGGACCTTACAATCCAGAAGGTGACATTCTGCCAATGCAATAAAGCATGCAAGGCCTATTAAATTTTTCATTAAGCACCCTCTTAATTAGAAAAAATGTCACATGCTCACCAGATTAAAAAACAAGATATTCCACAAACGAATAATAGTTACAATTGTGATATTTTACATTTTAAAATGTTATATCTACAATATTTATTATTTGAAAAAGTAGTATCACTCAATAAATGTCTTTATGTGCATATTACTAATATAGCAATAATACTTTCTTGACAAACTCCAAGCTACATTGAAATTATATTGTCATGAATTTCACCAATTATGATATTACTCAAAAGACCTTTATAGGCTGTTGTTTGTGATGCAATTTTATGGTGGGTAGTACCAGAAAAAAATGGTAATGGACATATGTTTTAAGTTTAATTTTTACTCCTGAATATCAGAAATCTAAAGGGTTCCCATCCTGGGGTGCCTATACAACCAGGCAGTACAGTAAGCTTGTCCAGGAGTTATGATAAGTAGGAAATAAGCAAGTATAATATGCTATTAACATATTCCAAAAATAGATATGTTATCAACATTTCTGGGCTACTCCATGTTGATATTGTCTGTCAGCTACACCAACAACATTTTAGGGTTCTGTTTGGACAAGGAGGTTGCAGACTTTTTTCTTACTACAGAGTCTGATACTCAAAATACCCAGTTAAGATTCAAAATAGCTAGTGAAATTAAAAGATTTGCACTCCCTTGAGGCTCATCTCCATGGTATATACACCTTCTGCATGTATGCATGGTACAATGCATGGTATTATCATCAATTGCTTTTTCTTATTATAATGAATAGGGAGTACTGGATAATTGACTAAAAGTCAAGAGGGTATAGGGACTAAAAAGGTTGGACACCTCTGAGCTAGAAAAATAACTATGGTGCAATGTCAAATTACAGATTTTAAACTAGCAAAATGGTAGTAATATTTACCAAGGCAATAAAGCTAAAGTATGTGCAGTTGAAAATATGAAGGTAGGGACCAACACACAGGTCTTAACCACAAGCTTGTGCATTGGAAGAAAAGAGGGGCATAAGCTTGTGGTTAAGACCTGTAGAGGTCCTTACCTTCGCATTTTCAACAGCACATGCTTTAGGTTTATTGCCTTGGTAAATATTATTTACTTAATCAATGTGCATGTGTAAAGAAGAAGTGATAACAAAAGTAGCACTTTGGTTTTATTGCTCATCTTCATTCATTTGAAAGTTGTTGTTTTTTTTTAAAAAAAAGAACATTTATTGACTTTGTTTCTACATAAACTACATTTTTAACACATCTTGAATAACTTTACTCTGTATTGCTGTAGGGTGGAGGCTTGAGATGACGGAGTAGGTTCTATGATTATTCTTCTTCTGTTAGGATGACTTTGGACCATGTTTCTTTATATAGCCTGTCTGGAGCTAACATTCTGTCTCTAATGCTGATGCTCGTAATCAATGTTTTGAAGGTATCCAGGATATTGGTTGTCGTATTACTAATTACATGTTTGCATCTGGTTACGTCATGTACATTTTGCATGTGTGACTCACATGTAATTGGAAACCATGATTCAGTTTAATGTACTAATTATTTTGTACAATAAACATTCACTCTTTGATGGTTTCAATAGAGGTAAAAGCTAAGAGGGATGGAAATATATATTTTTTCCAAGGGAGGATTAATTTTGCATGGATTTTTTTTTGACTGACCTTTGATACTTTTGTATACTACTGTGTATATTATATCGATTAATTCATTTAAAAAAACTTCCATTTGTACTTACATAATAATACATTTTTATATTTTGGTAGTTTACTTGAAAAAAAAAAAATTATATTTAATGACAATCGGGTTAATGCGTGAATGAAGTCCGCCAATACATGAGATTTGATAATATCGTTCGAATGTCAAAGAAGTTTAAAATCGTTTTTTTTCTTTTTCTTTTAAATGTCTGTTGTTTAATTAAACAAATTTCTCATAGAAAAAAATTCCAAAAGTCCGTAGTTTTAAAGAAAAGAAGAATATATGAAAAACTTTCAATTTCAGATTGACTTTTTATACCACAAAAATGAGTTTATTTGTTTTATTTTGTTAGATTTCATTAATCAGCTTTTTAAATTAAACCATTGAAAGTTAAAGGCACTTTGCTTATTCTGAATACATTAATCGGCAATTTTGTAAACAATACACATTTTTTTAACTACCAATAGGATGAATTTTCTCCATATCAAAAGAAATTTGAAACATATCTTATGTATTTTAATGATCAATAATATAAGATCCAGTTACAATGGGCTTCAAAAGTATATAATATATGTTTTTCTGAAGGTTTGTGATGATGGTGTTCTAGCTGTATTTTTATATTGGACTATTTCCATCATCTAATATGTGTGTTGAATGTCTTTAGAAAAGTTTAATTTTTAGTTAAATATTCCAAATGCATTCAACTGTTAGTAATATCACAGCAAACAGGTTAGTATATGCACCAACTGTTAGTAATATCACAGCAAACAATGTTAATAATATCACAGCAAACAGGTTAGTATATGCACTAACTGTTAGTAATATCACAGCAAACAGGTTAGTATACGCACAACGTTTCGAGAGGTATTTTTCTCCCCTCTTCTTCAGGTGTTGCTGGCCTGACCAGTGACAGTACTAGCATGGGATTCAAACCTGGGTCTTTAGATTCTTGATTATTGAAATTTAAGGTAACGCTCTAACCAAAGCCCATTTTAATCGGACTAATTTTTATACTATATATAAGATTAATAGAATGGTGTCAGCACACGGAATAACATGGGTAACGTAGATTCGGCACGACATCACTAAAAAGTTGTCGAGCCCTGATTTAAATTATTTGAAGTTTATAGTTTTATGTTATTTCTAGATAACTCTCATCAGGATGCATAATATTTAATAAAAGCATTATAAATGTAAATAAATCAGATTTATTAACAAAATAAAAATGCACATTCTCTTTATTAAACACATTTCCACACACGCGTGCGCGCAGACACACGCATACTAACACATATATAATTATACTACAACGACAAATTATCGTTAAAACAGATTTTCGAAGTTAATGATGTCCGATAATCTACAGTCGTTCTAAAAAACAACAAAATTGCTTCATAAGTTTATATCGAGAGGAAGATGGTGAGAGAAAAATAGTAATAAAAAGATAAACGAGAGGCTAAAAAAGAGATACGCTTTAATTACGCACTAAATATTAATCAAGACTTATATATTTACAATTAAGATTTCTTGTTACTAATTATTGTTTTAAATTAGCTAATATTTTATTTCTTTATCTTCTTTACTTTTAGATTGCAAAGAGTATTTCTAATTACTTATTTTGCAGACTTCAAAAAATTACGTATTAAACCTTTGGGATTTCTAGAACAGAATAATTGCATTACGACTACAATAAATAATTTAAACTATATATATTATACAGATAGATAATATTTATCTATATATACAGGATCATCTCTAAATATAAAATAAATTCATCATACTGAACAATGTTTTAGGAGTCACTATTTCACTCAGTGTCCACAATTATATATTCTATGGGCCCCGTGGTGCAAAGGTAGTACATCACCTGCTACATCTACGACCTAGTTTAGAAAACGGATTGGTGATTTTTTAAGAGGCTTGACATTTTGTCTAGAAGCCATCTTGTAACCACTATCTAACATTGATCAGTAAATAGGTATCTAGTTATTCTTAGTTAACAGATAAAACAGGGATGGAAAACTATCTCAACATTAATCAACTGGCAGTGGAAAAGATTAGTAAATATTATCTTATCCTACATGTTCTTTATGAATGGCAGTTAGAGAAAAAAATTTCTACAGTAGACAATAAGAAAACTGCTTTGTTTGCATATATATATATATTTACTGACATCAGATATGAAAATATTCCTTGGCAAATATTTCAATATTTTTCAGTTTATCACTTTGGTTATAAAATGGAACAAATAAACAATACTTTATGTCAATTTAAAAAAAGTTATAATGATTTAAAGGAAATGAAGATTAATAGTAAACAATGGATATCTATTCCATTTATTTCAAATCCATAAGTGAAATTTTTTAAGGATATATATAAGAATGTGTTTAATGTTTCATTCTAGGTTCCAAACAATATTAATAAATTAGTCAATAATTCTAAGAATGTCATACCTGTCAAGCAGAAAAGTAATGTCATATATCAATTTTTTTGTGATTGTATGCTATCATATATAGGTGAATCTAGGTGCAGTATTGAGAAGAGATTGAAGGAGCATGAATTGTTATATAAGTGTAAAAAGTAAAAATAAAGTGATTTAATGACTCCTTCAGTTTTCTTTGATCATGAAAAAAGATGTGAATATAAATTTAAATTTGATTTTGAAAATGTGAAAATTCTTCATGAGGAGAGAAACCATAGTAAAAGAAAAATTAAAGAGGCAATTTTTATAAACAGGAATAAAATGCATTTAATAAATCGACAAGCTGCTAACATTAAAATACGAGATTCGTGGGATTTGAATTGATGATGTTTGCTCCTGCTTTTTTTTTTTTTTTAATATAATAACAGTTGAGGCAGGTTTAAGAAATTAACCAAAAGTACTTCTGTGGATTTAAGAATTGTTTGTAATAGTTTGTAAACCATTAAATTTATTATTTCAATTATACATATATATATATATATATATATATATATATATATATATATATATATATATATATATATATATATATATATATATATATATATATATTAAATAGACCACATGGCTGAGAAATTCAGCACCAGCCTCTGTGAAACAAATATATAAATATATTAAAGGTATCATTTTGAGGCTTTCTATTTTAAATATGGACTCTAATATATTTATATATTTGTTTAACAGAGGTTGATGCTGAATTTCTTAGCCCGATAGGATGATTTAATATTTGGATATTTATTTCAATTTAGCATTAAGCACTGGCATTATTTATAAATATATATTTCGTAATATATATTAAATAAAGATTGATTATGAAGAGTTAGAAGAAATTAACAACTACAAATATCTTGATCAGATTATTATTACAAATGGAAACATAATGGATGAAATTAATCATAGAATTAAACTTTATTGGAGTGTTTTTGGTAGAAATAACTTAATATCAAAAAGAAAGAATCCAATGCTTGAATATCCTAGCACCTCATTGAGAAAGACAATTGCAGAAACCGGTCTGGGGTGGTGAATATTCTGCAAAGCTTGTTAAAAGCTTATTTGCGAGCTCTATATATAACATATGCCCATGTGTTTGAAAAGGAAGGTTTTTAATAAATATGTTTTACCAGTTTTTGTTTATCGATCTGAGACTTAAACACTTAATAGAAGAGTAATACAGAGACTTCATATCACTCAAAGAAGTATTGAAAAATGCATGTTAGGAGTTAACAAGAAATTAAAAATCCAATACATGGGTAAGAGAACAAACAGACATTATTGAAAGAACTGAAAAACTGAAGTGAATTTGGGCTCAACATATTGCTACAAGAGATAATAATAGATGGACAATTGAAGTCTTAAACTGTATTCCAAAAGATTGTAAAAGATCCAGAAAAAGATCACAAATGAAGTGGATGGATGAAATAAGACAATGTGCAGAAGTGATGTGAAAAAGAAAGGCTAGAGATTAAAGATGGATTAAATGTGAAGAAACATTCATCCTGCAGGGATTGATAATGATTGATGATGATGGTGGTGGTGATATTAATCTTTAACTATTATTTATATCTAGATTAGGAATAATTTAGTTTAATGCATGAGTAATAATCTTTAATGTATTTATCTGAAATTGGTTGTGTCAAAGTATTAAGTGTAATAAGTGGCACATTTATAAATCAACAAAACCTATAACAAAAAGAGCTATTATTTAATAAGAAAACTTGTTTGGCCTCAGGGATTGTCATTTAGTATTAATTGATATGTTTTTAGCAACATCAAAGCTAAAAGTTATCTCTGTTTAAATGGATATTATCTCATTTTTATTCTTTATTATAGTAATGATCCAATAAAATACTTAATTCAATATGTATATATATATATATATATATGATTAGAGTAATTATTTTTTAGCAAATCTAAGAAGATATTTTAAATATTAGAAATGAAATTATCATAATCTGTAGTAATGATATTTATGTAAAACCAGCTATATGTTTACTAGGCCTTTCAATATTTTCTCTACTGTTTCAATATTTTTATATTTTCTTTCTTAAGACCATATATTAATAGCATTTTTTTTTAATTTTATGGTCTTAATATTTTTTTTCTAATTTCTCATTGTTGAAGTGTGTGTGAAATACAATTATATTCTGCTCCATTTTCATTGACTCTTTTAAATACTTCTATATTTCTAATTTACATCTTATTTGTACAACTTATTTTAACATATTTTAAGATTATATTTTTTAAGCTATTGCTCTTCTAAACTCTTTTTCTAATATTTATGTAAGTTATTTCTCATAACAAATCTATACTTCAAATAAAGTTTATCATATTAACTGACAGTTCATAATGATTTGCAGTTACTGATAGCTTGCTGGACATTAAGAACAAATATTTTCTAAACATAAAGTCATAGAATTAAAAACTTTTATTTTCACTTCATTCAGTAGTAATATATTATTTCTATATTTGGTTTGATTCTCAAGCAGTTTTGTAAGATCTATACAAATATTTAAATAAATATGAGTACATAGAAAACAACAAATTATATCAAACTTTTAAAAAAAGTGAAACTAAACTTAGAAACAATATTAAAACATTAAAAATCATTTTTATCTCCATTTTATATGTTTACCAAGCTGTTAAAACAATTAAAAACTTTTACAGTAGTGCCACCTAGGGCAAGCCATAACAAACAATGAATACAAGATTTAAGCATAAAATTTGTATTTAATGCCTGCTTATCCATTATCCCAAGACTAGTTTTTAGTTTGTGATTTTTCAATATTATGTTGTTTTGTTTTGGACATAGCTTTATGGTTAATTAAAAATGTGAAAGTTGGCTGCTGGAGAATTGCATTGGATCTTAAGATCTAGGTTCAGTGCTTTCAGATCCAAGGCTACTCACTGATAAATGCCACAAGCTAGAAACTAGTCTGGGGATATTCCATGAATAGGGACTAGATAAGGATTTCATGCATAAATCTTCTTACATCCATTGATTATTATAGCTTGCACTGGGTGGCATTACTGCATGAAAATTAATCACTATAGAACCATATATTATGTTGAATAATGTAATATTCAATTTTATTTACTTGCAAAGAGATCATAAGTAATTGAAATAGGAGCATTTATATGCTAAACGCATACACTGTCATGTTTTTATAATAGTTCAACAGCTTGTTGAGTACTGAGGATAATCTCAAACCAAATCAGATAGTGGCTTTTGAAAAGATAAGTGTGGCTGTCTTATATTTTGAACCAAAATTCAATTATATAGGCTAATAATATAACTGAAAAGATTTATTAATTATATTTGTTACTATAATAAATGCATAAAAGATGAAGAAGAAAGATGAAAAATATGATCTCTAAAGAAAAATCAGAAGTAAATTCATACTAAAAAAATATTAGTAGATAATAGAATACATCTAAACTAAAAACTAAAGTAAAGTAATTTGCATCTCCAGAATATTTACATTTGCAATTTTTGAAAGTTGATATCCATAAATATCACTTTTGAAGTTATTGAAGTACAAGTAGATAACTGTTAATCAAACTGCATGAATTTAAAGCCAAAAATATTTTGAATCCTTTAGGTCATGCTGCATAGAAGGCATTGCCAAAACATTTTCAAAGACCTTCCTTTTATTAGTGTGTATATCAATAAATTGGACACTTAATAGAAGGGCAATACAGAGACTTCAGACCACTGAAACAAGTATGGAGAGATGCATGTTAGGAGTAACAAAAAAATCGAAAATGCAATATATGGGCAAGAAAACAAACGGATATTACTGACATCATTGAAAAAATTAAAAGACTGAAGTGGAGTATAGCTGGGCATATATCTAGAAGAGATGATAATAGATGAACAATTGACATCTTAAACTGGATTCCAAGAGATTGTAAAAGACCCAGAAAGAGATCACATGTGAAATAAATTGATGAAATAAGAAAGTGTGGGGTGATGTGGAGAAGTGAGGCTAGAGATCAGAGAAGTTGGTTTAAACTTAGAGAGACCTTCATCCTGCAGTGGATTTGATGACATCAATAAAAAAATTGAATAGTTAAAAAATCATATTGAATGCATTTATCTATATGTAATATAAAAAGTTATAATATATATTAAGTTCCAACTCTATTCCATTGTATAAAGCTATAAACTTTTTTCATTTACAAAACAAAAGACATCAATAAAGGGATGGTAGCATTTTCTAAGGTCAAGATATTAATTTGAAAATTTGTAGTCCGAATGAAGTTTATATGACATACTCTTTTATGAAGTTTAATTTATCCATAAGCAATATTTATTCACAAATTTATTTAACAGACAAAATTTTATACCTCCGCTTATTTACAATTAATGGACTAGTTCAGATTCGATCTGATTGAATTGAGAATTCAGCAACACATATCAATAGATATAAAATAGATAACAGGCCAATGGGTGTTGATGTCAGTGAATCCAATTGTTTTTTCATTATGGAAGGGAAACTGGTGATAAATAATCACTCCAAATGGAGATTATGAGGATAAAACAACAATTTACTGTCAAACCTGAAAGACAACATGCACATTGTCTATTACATGGTTAAAGCAGTAAAACAAGTTAAACTGGAAGCTTCTAGAACCTAGATCAGATACAAGGCATGTTGTCACAATATAGCTGAAAATGTCACCCTGCCAGTCATGAGGCAAGCTGTCACAAAGCATCTAGATATGTCACCATACTTTCACATGAAGTAAGTTGTCATGGTACTACTGGAAGAAGTAGGTAAATCTAGAACAGTATACCTTACCTTAGTAGTTACATGGTAATGCAATGTTAAACCACACTAATTTTAGATGAAAATATAACAGTAGTGTATATTGTAAATACACATTTTTATATTTGTTTTAGTAAATATTTAAATACTTGGTGATAATGTTTTAAAAATTCATTTCAATAAAAACAATTTTAAAAAAATGGTGAGTCTTAATGTTAAAGTAAGATTGAATGAAGCTTCATGTACCAACATGGTGAATCAATATCATCTACATGACACATTTTAATAAGAAATTTATCCATAAACTATATGAATATGTAATTATTCACAATTCTGTGCAACACCTGTGGATGCATCATACGCATGAAGTAAATCAATATGTCTACATGACACACTTTTTTTTATAAAAAAAAAGAATTAATTTAATCAAAAGATATAATTATCATCATAATTTTCAACCATTATCAATTCAGTAAAGAATGAAGGTTTCTCCAAATTCAATCCATTTTTTCTAAATTCTAGCTTCTCTTCTCCACATCATGCAAACATACTTCTTTATTTTATTCATCCATCTCACCTGTAGTCTCTTATTTGCAATTCTAAGCAGTTAAAATTACAACATTGATCTTGCTACAAACATTTCTTTACAGTAGAAAATATAATAAAAAAATTGTTTTATTTAGAAAATATGTCTTCAGATATAGTGTTTTGTTATAAAAATATTTAATTGTAAAAAAGTCCTAAATTTTTTTTATTTACACTCATTTCTATAACAAATATAAGATATAAAAGTTTGTAATTTTAATGTTAAACATTTATTCTCAAAATATAACAGGAATTAAATTATGATTTGGTCATTTTATTACATTATTTTTTAATAAAACATACAATGAATCTTCAATTTTAAAATGAAGTTATTACCACATAGCAATTAAAAAAGTATAATGTAGGAATATATAGTTATTCACAGTTTTCTATCGCAGCCCAACATCAAACAATGCTGATTAGACCCTGAAAATTTATTTTCAAAAAGAAACAAAATAATATATATATAAAATGTTATTAAAAATGCTTTTATTTGATTTGATTTGTAATGTATTATAAATCATTTTTTTCTTCATCCGCGATTTTTTGTTATATTTAAGTTGAAATAAAAGGGTAGATTGTCCATATATTAATTACTTCAATCACTATTTTTAAAAGTAGTATTAATTAATTTATTCACGTCCTAAGCTTTTATTTGAAATTAAATATAACAAGCAATATTGTGGGTGAATAAAAATTACTTCTTTGCTTTTTAATGTATTATGTATCAAATTAAATGAAAGCTTGTTCATAAAACATATATATATCATAACGATCCAAAAGAAAGTGAAGATCGAATCTTAGCGTAATCTGCACTACAAGGGCGCCATCTAGGCATTTGAACCTAGAAAATTTATAAAGTAGGCAGATATGCGCTGTTAAGATTCCACTTTATTTAAATATTTAGACCATTAGCCCAATGTCACTAGCTCAGTGGAACAGCAGAGATTTATATTTTATAAATTCTTATCTAAGAATATTTTTTAAAAAAGAATAAAATAAGCCACTGCCAGAAATTAACACACAAACATTTATTTATGCACATATATATAAAATTTAACATTATTATTTTAGTATGTTTACTTTAACATTTAACATTATTTTTAACTTTTATTTTAGATTTTAATTTACATTTTAATTTTTATAAGTTCGCACAGATGGATTTATAAAATGTGTTTTTAATGTTGAGTATAGATCGGTTACATTTCAAAATAAACATAAATGATCAAAATATAAAGTCATTGATGGAAATGCAGAGGGAAATTTATAAGAAACCCAATGGCATTCATCATAAGATGCCACATAGAAACCAATAACTTAAAAGACATCCGAATAAATACATTTTAGATACTCACTGTAAGGTATCATTATTTACTGAATGTCTATATATTTTGATCAAATATGAACCAAAACATAATTAATCGATAACGAATCCATGCAAGTGTCTATACGCAACTTAAATTTAATGCATTTTTATTTAGAGTATCGCGTATGAATAGACTACATAGATTGCATTTGAAAAGAAAATATTTTATCCCCTATTTAACTTTAGGCCAAAAGTTCACAGTTAAACCAACATCAATCTATCTGATATATTGATGTATTCAATGTAATACGAATACAACAGCACAAATATAGATTAAGAAAAGAAATTGACTCTCATCCAGATAGGAATACTACATCTATCTGACGAGAAGAGCATTAAAAAAAACTCCATAGGAAAGACCTGTGGTCTCCATCTTATAATTCCACCATAGGCAAAATCGGAGTGTGCGGTGTATAAAGTGATTCTGCCCATAGCGAATCTTGTCTACATCTACTAATTACACCAATATATCCAATCCATTGACCTAATTCAACTACGGAACGAATAACCTAAGATTACCCTCTGCTAATATAACTTTAAAAATCTATATAGCCATTCACGCCCGACTTAAATTTAACATTTATATAATTTAGTTTAATGAAAAACAGAAATCATAATAAAAACTTAAAGAACAAAAATAAATAAATAAATAAATGGAAATGATTTTACAAAAGAAATACATTAAATAAAATTACTTATTAATAAATTAAGTTGGTCAGATCGGATTCTATTGCAATTATTGTAAATACGGAACAAGTTTTAGAATTAAAGTTCTTATTGTTTAGTATACTGGAGTTTTAGAAATATATTTAAAGCTTAGAGTTCAAAAAGTTCTTACGATTTCACAATGTTCCTTTTTATCCGTTGCTTGCCGTTTGAACGTGAATTCCCACACCATAACTAAAGAGATTGGTATTCTGTTGGCCATTTTATTTATTCATCCAGAGGTCTTTTACTTTAGCTGATCCTCAATGTAGAAAACGATAGGTCATTTCTTTTTCTTTCTTGGCAGAACTGAAGGGATTGAAGAGTATGTCTTTTCAATCCCTTCTCCTTCAACTCCACACTAACACATATCACCATTACTGTCATACATCTCTATCCTCCCTTTCTTTTTCTTCACTCACTTTTTATAGTAGACTTTCAGATCCAGTGGACATTACGTCATGATGATGGTGATAGTTCTTTCGCAGAGGTTTGATTTGAGGGATTTCTTTCATTGGCTATTAGTTTCTATTGTTTTCTCCTATCTGACCATTGCTTATATATTTTAAATGCTCAAGGGCTAGTTTACATTTGACTAATTAAAACAATCATTTCCATTTTATGATTAATTAATGGGTTTTCCAAAATTAAAGATATATTTTTACCTCTAAATCTTTTTAAGTTTTTGCTTTTAAAATACTTTTTCTATTTTTAATAAAGTTTTATTTTAATAATTTTATTTTAATAAGTTTAAGATGATTTTTTAATTTTCACTTTTTAATTCTTAAAAGAGAAGTTTTATTTGCGAACTTTTATTTTTTCATGTTTAATATAAAAAATAATGTAACATCGTATGTGCCCATTACAATATATATATATCTTTATGTCAGAATATATATTAATGAATTGTTTTTTAATATTTTATATAAAACTGTTTATTAAATTATTGATTAAATTTCTACTGTTTTCTTTTAAGTCTAAACAGCCTCCAAGACATGACCTTTCACAATTTTGGATTTTATTTTAAATTTTAGTAAATTAAAACTAGAGATATCAACGGCTACTACAGGCTTTTTAATTGTTTTTGTACTTCTACTTTTGCAATAATTTGCTCATCACTTATTGTAAAGTAATGATCATTATATTTATTGATTGTAGTCCTAATAAATTTATTTTCTATTAGTTAAATTATGCTATGAGTTTTGGAGAATCAATTACCCTTGATAAGCAGAATAAAAGTATATTTATTTAAGGCAAATTCAATTTTTACCATTAGTAAAAATTAAAAATATTTTTTTATATTTATTAAATAAAAACATCTTTTTAATCATCAAAAATAATGTGAAAACCAAACACTTATTTTTGCAATTATTTCTGCTTGACAAATAAATGTGAATATGTGCTGCCATTTTATGCAAACTAAATTCTGCAATTTGATCTTTGAAATGTAGATTTCTTTTCTGATGATTCCTCCCATCTATTAATTAAAATAAAAATTAAATTATAATTCATCATGATCAGTTTACAGTATTGTAATATTGTAAAAAAAATATTAGCCTATAAACTGTTTGAATATAATCTAACCAATGAATTTAATAGAAGGACCATTTCAAGATAAAATAAATTTGCTTAGGAGTGGTTATGGACTCAATAATGAATAGCTAATCTAAGTGTTCAAATGAATAAATTTGACCATGGATGTCAGTGGTTTCAGTGGTCTTCGACAAAATTGCTCAGCATCAAATGTGTATTAATGCTATATTTATTATTTTGAATATGTTTTCCATGTACAAAACAGTATTAGAATTTCTTTTAATTTAATACTACATTTATAATTCATCATCATCAACCATTATCAATCCACTGCAGGATGAAGGTCTCTCCAAGTTTAATCCATCTTCTCTGATCTTTAGCTTCTCTTCTCCACAACCCCTGCACACTTTCTTATTTCATCCAACATTTATAATTATATATATATGTTATTTTTCTCTTTAAATCAATTATCTTGCAGCTTTTCTTCAAACTTAATAACATCTGATGATTTTTATTTAATTTAAAATCTAATAGATTTAATTATTATAAACAAACATATTTCAAATGTTCATATAAACTAAAATTACTATTAACTATATTAATTGTCAAGCAATAATGAAAGTTTTATTTATTATTAATTTGTTCTGTGAGGAGAATTATTTCTTGGTTTTAAATATTTCAATGAAGTAAATAAATATGGAGTATTTGTGGGTTTGTTTTCATAAGTTGGAATTAATGTACAACAACGAGTTCAATAATATTAGAATTTTGTAAACAAATATCAACAGAACGTATTTAATATTTTGTATGCAGTATATAAATAATTATTAAAGTTTGATTTATAAGTATTAAACTTACCCCACCCATAACTTTGATACTATCTACTCTAGATAAATACAATGATTATCACTAATCACTTATTAAACTAGAGATTATCTCTATCCAAAATATAAACTTTAAACTTCAGTTGAAGATTATTAATTAATATATGTGATTTTTTAATTAAGCACACACATATGAAGTTATTCACATTTCTCATGCATCTTGGAGGTCATTTGTTGTTCATTATCATCATCATCATCAACAACTATTATCAATCCACTGCAGGATGAAGGTCTCTCCAAATTCAATCCATCTTTTCCAATCTTTAGCTTCTCTTCTCCACATCACCCCTGCACACTTTCTTATTTCATCCATCCATCTCACATGTGGTCTTTTTCTGGGTCTTTTACAATATCTTGAAATCCAATTTAAAATTTCAATTGTCCATCTACTATTATTTCTTCTAGAAATATGTCCAGCCCAACTGCACTTCAGTTTTTTAATTTTCTCAATGAGATCAGTAACACCTGTTTGTTCTCTTATCCATACATTGCATTTTCGATCTCTTCTTGTTACTCCCAACATGCATCTCTCCATACTTTTTTGAGTGGTTTGAAGTCTCTGCATTTCTCTTCTATTAAGTGTCCAAGTCTCAGATCCATAAGTAAGAACTGGCAAAACACATTTATTAAAAACCTTCCTTTTCAAACACATAGGCATATTTCCTTTTAGTATCAAGTTATTTCTACCAAAAGCTCTCCAAACAAGTTTAATTTTATGATTAATTTCATCCATTATGTTTCCATCTGTATTGATAATCTGACCAAGGTATTTGTAACTGTTAACTTCTTCTAATTCATCATAATCAATCTTTATTTTCATATTTTGAGCAAATCGATTAAACATTACTTTAGTCTTTTTAACATTTATCTTTAGTCATATTTTCCTACTTTCATCTGATAACTCCTGCAACATTTCCTGTAATTCTAAAGCATTATTTGCAAAAACAACTACATCATCAGCAAAATCTAAATGACTTAAATAATCTCCATTTACTTTCACTCCTTTAGCTTCCCATTTTAATCCACAAAATACTTCTTGCAGCACTGCTGTAAAAAGTTTTGGAGATATGGAGTCACACTGTCTTACACCCTTCTCAATATTGACTTTCCTACTATTATTATATAATATAATTGTTGCTGTTACCTTTTTATAAAAATTCTTTAAAATATGACAATATCCTGGATCTATACATTGATGATCCAATGCTTTAATCACTGAAGAAATGTTTATAGAATCAAATGCCTTTTCATAATCTACAAATCCTAAGCATAATGGCAACTCATATTCATTTTTCCTTTCTATAACTTCTCTCAATATCTGGATATGATCTACTGTACTAAAACCACTTTTAAATCCAGCTTGTTCTCTTGGTTGGTGGAAGTCCAGTGTTCTCTGTAGACGAGTTGTAATTATCTTAGTAAAAATTTTGTATAAAACTGATAAAAGACTGATAGGTCTGTAATTTCTAATATCTTCTTTATCACCTTTTTTAAATATTAATATTAATACCTTCTTCCAATCATCTGGTACATCTTTATCATGTAGACATTTGGAATATAACTTTGCTAAAAAAAAAATTCTATATCTTCACCGGCTTCTTTTAATATATCAATTATAATTCCATCATTACCTGGAGCCTTCCCTTTCTTCATAAATTTAATTGCATGTCTCACTTTTTCATTTAAAATTCTGGGCAATTCAGAAAATATAATAGGTATAGGAGGTACTTGTTTTTTATTACTATATAATTTTTGGTAGAAGTCTTCTACACATTTCATGATGTCATCTCTCTTTTTTGTAATACTGCCATCTTTTTTTCTTATTGCAAATATAAATTTTCTACCAATACCAAAATGTTGTTTTACTCTCTCTAGACTTTTATTCTCTTCTACAGCTTTCCTTGCTAGTTCACAATTATACTTTCTTATATCATTTTCAACTCTTTTTTGCACCATTTTACAAAATTCGAGATATTCAATCCTTTTTAATGCATCATTTTTGTATATCTTCATATTCCTTCTTTTCTTCATAAATTCTCTAGTCTCAGTAGAAATTTTATTGGTCAATTGCTGCTTTTTTCTTCCAGCTATTTTTGTTGCAGTTTTTAAAAGTGTATCAGTTATTTTCCTATTAATTTCATTCAAATCTGAATCATGTTCAAAATCTACTAATACTTGAAACCGATTTGTAAGTTCTAATTTAAATTCATTAGAATGTTTCTGAAAATTAGGAATATCAACTGTAAATATTGTTTTTCTTAATAATTTTTGCCTCTCTAGTTTTGCATTAACATGTATCTTACATCTTACTAATCGATGATCACTTCCTGTGTTAAATTTATTAAGAACATTACAATCTTGAAATCTGTCTTTTCTGTTAGTCAAAATATAATCCAATTCTGCTGTACCTTCATTTGGATGCTTCCATGTCCATTTCCTTTTAACATTTTTCTCAAAAAAAGAATTCATAATATAAAGTTATGTTTTTTTTTTTTGCAAACTCCACAAGTCTATTTTCTCTCTCATTTCTATTACCATAACCAAAATTACCTACAGCATTTTCGTCTTTCATTTGTTTACCAATTCTAGCATTAAAGTCCCCCATAACAGGTTTAAAATGTTGTTTACTCTGATCAAAAGACTTTTGTACATCCATATAAAAATCTTCTACTACTTCATCATTATGAAAACTTGTTGGGGCATAAACCTGAATTATCTGCATTTGGTATCTGCTATTAAGTTGTAAAACTAATCTTGCCACTCTGTCTGATACACCATCAATCTCCACAATGTTATTCTTCCATTTTTTATTTATAATGAATCCTACTCCACTTGTATTTTCAATATTTGTGTCTTTATAGTAGAGTACATGTTCACTTTTTAAATCAATTGTTTCTTCACCTTTTCTTCTAACTTCACAAAGTTATATCTTTATATATATAATTTGAAAAAAATGTGTGGTATTATGGAAGTTATTTAAGACTTATGTATAAAAGATATTACACATGGGACAGAGAGAAATGTGAATATTCGACTTGTGTGTGTTTAATTAAAAAAATAAGTATATTAATCTTTAACTATGATTAAAGTTATATCTGGGCTTCTCACGTGTTCCATTTTTTTTATATAAAATTTCGATCTATATAGTATTCGATTATTAATTTATCCAATGTAAGTAAAAGTTTAAGGCAGAGATACCAAATATCTTAATTGTTTAGAGGTGTTTATATTAATTTTAATTGACGTAAGAAATAATTAATTTTTTAACGTCTTAAGTATTAATATTCAGTTGGAATTTCGAAGAATTAATTTTCTATTTGCGCTGAAACAGATAATTGCTTTTTGTCATTTAAGTTTATATTTAATATTTAATAATATTTACATTATTTGAAGAATGCAATAATAATATTTATATTACGGAAGAATGCAGTATTAATATTTAATAATATTTATATTGTTGAAAAATGCAGTATTAATATTAATATTTTAAAAAGGTTTTAAAGAAAATATTAGATATTAATGACCTTCCAGTCTTTTATCAGTTCTATACAAAAAAATTGACCAAGATAATTACAACTGTCTACAGAGAACTTTGGATTTTAACGAACCAAAAAAACAAGTTGGATTTATAAGTGATTTTAGTACAGTGGATCATATCCAAATATTGAAAGAAGTTATCGAAAGAATCTATGAATATGTGTTGTCATTATGATTTCAATTTGTATATTATGAAAAGGTATTTGATTCTCTAAGCGTTTATTTAGTGATTAAAGCATTGGATCGTCAAGATATAGAGCCATGATTTTTGTCAAAATTTAAAAACTATTTATAAAAGTGTATCAGCGACATTACATAATGATACTATTAAAATCGACAGTCAAAAGAGTATACATAGGGTAACTCCATATCTCCAAAACATTTTACAGCAGTTTTGTGGATAAAAATAGGAAGGTAAGGAAATAAAAGTAAATAGAGATTATTTAAATAATATAGATTTTACAGATGATTGTAATATTGTTTTTTGTTAATAATGCTTTAGAGCTTCAGGAAATGCAAAAATTATCAAACTAAAGAAAGTAGGACTAAAAGCAAAAGTTAAAAAGATTAAAGTAACGTTCAATGGATTTTCTCCGAAAAAAAAAGTAAAGATTGGAATGATAAGTGAGAAAAAGTTAACAACTACAAATACCTTTGTCAGATTATTAGTGCAGATGGAAACATAATGGATGAATTAAATCATAGAATTAAACAAACTTCGTTGGAGTCCTTTTAGTAGAAATAACTTAATATTAATAGAAAATATGTGTATGTGTTCAAAGGACACTTAATAGAAGAGCAATTCAGAGACTTCAGACCATTTAAAAAATTATGGAGACATATATGTTAGGAGTAACAACAAGAGATCAAAAAGAAATTACATGGGTAAGAGAACAAACAGATATTTGTGGCGTCATTGAAGGAATTAAGAGACTGTAGTGAAGTTGGGCTGGACATATTAGCAGAAGACATGGTAATAAATATATAGTTGAAACCTGAAATGGGATTGCAAGATATTATAAAAGTCCTAGAAACAGGCCACATGTGAGATGGATGGATGAAATAAGAAAGTGTGCTAGAGTGATGTGGGAAAAAGAGATTAGAGATCGGAGAACATGGAATGAACTTGGAGAGACTTTCATCCTGCAAAGGACTGATAATAGTTGAAAATGATGATGATAATGATATTATATTTTATTATAAATTTCTGCAAAAATAATTGTTTTCTCACATTTATAAAAAGCATTTTTCCAACATCATTTGTAATTTCCCCTTTTTGTCCATCAATTAATCACGGGTAATAAACTTTTCAGCACCTCTGTGCTTATTATATTGCTTTGCTAATGCAAATTGTCTATAGGGATTAGCTGCTTTATATGTATATAAAGAACAACATATTTAAAAAATTTCCAAAAGTAAAATATGTTATAAATATAACCAAATATTTGACTTGAAATTCTTCATTTGCATAGACAATGCATTCAAAATCAGAAAGAAGTAGGCTCTCTATTAAGAATGTTTGTCATTTGTTAGACTAGAGATTAGAAATATTCTACAGTGTAGTTTTCAGTACACCACTCTCACATGTCAATATTAGACTAAGCTTATATATAAACGAAGCTGTGTTTACATCTGGGCAGAACCTACTAGATCCTGTTAATCCATATAGCAATGTAGTAAGTAAAGGGGTGCTAAAATGTTCAATAACAGCATTTGTTTCATTTATCACGAAAGGAAATTATATATAATGTTGGGAAAATTGCTGCATTTATTATATTACAAATATTTGACTTATTATTCTTCACTCGCACGAGTTTCAAAATAAGTAAGCAGTGGATTCTCCATGAAAGATCGAACTAGGCTAAATATAAATATATTTATACCTGTATTACAATGGGTATCACCCTTGTTTCCAAGCTTAGTAGATTCACTAACACATCTAAAAAAGCAAATGCAAATTTGCATTGCTGAAGTAGCATTTGGTTTATAACCAAGACCAGAAATTGCATATAAAGTTTGGGAAATGCTTTATTTGGTTTAATATGTTAATCAAATGGTATATATGTATTTAAAGTCAACTCTAACACAGCCTTTAACTGACAAAAGCCTCTTTAGCAATACTGAATAGCAATAATAAAAGTCTAGTGGGAAAAAAACACAATTTAATCTAATGTTTGATAGTGAGGACTTACTCTTCAGACAATAATAACAAAGACCCATTTATTGACCATTAATTATATGGATAACTTTATTGGATCTTAAATCAATTCTCAACTTTAATTTGTATTTCAACTTATATTATTGTCTTAATGGACAGGCGCACCAATGAGTCGACACAAATGTTTAATATACAAGGAGGACCCAAAAATAAATGGAATTTTGTAATAAAAAATTGTGCATTTATTTTTAGGTGTTACAAATTGAATTCTATTCAAAGTACAATCTATTTCTTGCAATGCAGTGGTATAAATGTGTTTTTCAGCTTTAAAGTGGTCCAGAAACTTTTGAAAAGTGATGTCTTTTAATTTCTGCACCATTTTTTGTCACCACATTTAAGTCAGCAAAAAAAAATATTTGAGGCATTTTTTTCTTTGAGAGAATAAAAAGAAGAGTGAAGTAATATTGAGTGAATATGGCTGATGGATAAATTAGGTCATGCTAAAATTAGTTAAAAATTGTTTCACACTCAAGGCTGTGTGCATTGACTTGTTGTTATGGTAATGCTTGCCCTCCCCATTAAGCAAAAATTGGAGTGTTTTTGTTTTATCTCATCACACAAACTTTTCAGAACGTGTATGTTTAAAAGTATTGTCATTACAAACAAATTCTAAGTGCACAATGCCATTTGCACACACACCCCATCCAAAAATCAGCTTCCTCTTAACATTGAACCTCATTTTCCTTGTAAACTTATCCTCAGTGCAGCTTGCTCATAAACTGTTTCAAGCATGCAACTGTTTTCCTAGCAGAAAACAGATTTCACATTCCAACATTTCAGCCATTACAAAAATTGACCAATACACAAAATGCATTTATCAAAATTCTTTACTATATTCAATCATGACTTCATAAAATAATGACAATCAGCAGATTGATATATAGTGTTCTCTCAAGAAGCATATAGTGGCAACATACTACAACACACTTTCCAGAGAACAATTCCAGTTATTTTGGAATACCCTCTTGTATATATAATTTTAGAAGCTAATAATATCTGATAATGTCATCTATGTTAAATTTAATTAACTACTTAACTTCACATCACCAGCTAACTGCTTAAGAATATGAAGATGATTCCATTTCTGATTCCTGGGTTCTTTATTTTCTGGCAAAATGAACAATGACTCTTGCAAGGTTCAGTACCTAATTGCCTTGTGCAATTTGGTGTAATTGGTAGAACATCTGGCATGGGATTAGGAAGACCCAGAATTGATTCTGAGCAGATTTTGACCCAAACTTCTTATGAAATCCTGAGCAATAAATCCATAAGCATTTTTAGTACCAAATTCATCAACATGATTTTACAGCCTGGTTCACATTGGTGATGAATTTGATGTTGAATCTTTGGAAATGTCTATTTTTGCCATAATAAAAACTCAAAAACAGACAAAAATGGTTCTTTTTTCATCTACTAAGGCATTTTGATGACAATATAAAATGTTTAATTATTTTTAATATAGATGGGGTCAGAAGATTTCATGAGAGACTAAAATTATCACATATTAATTGAAACCATTATATAAATGTATTATTATATATTTTATATGTAGGTATTGAAGTTTAATTCTGTGAAGATTGCAACTGGTCTAAAATAAATGACCAGATAGTTGTATTGCTGGAAAGTTCATAAGAAATTCTAGTACTGGAAATACCAGCATTGGAATCAATCTGGGTACATTAGATTCCAGAATGATTCTCTCTGCTACTATACTAAACCACACAGGACAATTGATCTGAACAATATAAATGAACTATTGTCATACATATATGAGATGCCTTGATTCAATATCATAACCATCTTCATATTTGGGTATGACCAATGTTCACCTTAACTACTTAAGTAATTAGTTTGGTCATAACATTATTTATAAGATTATATTTTGTTTATACACACCCAAAATAAATCACTTATTAAAATATTTTGAAGCACTATTGTTTATGATGATAGTTATAAATATTTTATAAAATCAATTATTTAAGATTCTGATTAATTAATAATGTTAAAAATATTTTGTTCATTATATTTTTTTAAAGCTATATCTACATTTCTATTAGTTAAAAACAAAATTTTATTCTTTATATTTTTAATTTTTTTGTGCAATAACTTGTAGATTGTAACTAAGAATTTAAAAAAAATCAGATATTTTATTATATAAACCAGACTGTACCAGACCTATGTAAAATGTAAGATTTTTTAAAAAAAATTTGTTATTTTAACAAATTTTTTTTAAAATTTAATATAAATTAAACAAATAATTTTAATATTATATAAATAAATGTGAAAATTGTACACCAACCTGAAAGGCTGTCATTTTGACTTCAATTATATGATAACCAAAACTAAATGAAAATATGGTACTATAAGATATATCTCCCCCCCCTCACTAAATATCATATTTCAAATATGAATTTATGTATTGCAATTACATTTTTTTGTTATTTAAATACTTATACATATTCAGTTCTAGTTAAAAGTACATTTACTGACTTTCTTTCCGAGAGTTTTTCCCTTCAAAAAGTTTTATTCTAATATTTTTTTAGAATCCGGAATTGTAACCAGCCATTGTTTTTGTAATATATTTTTTATCAATTGCTTTAACAAATTACTTGCTTTGCATAAAATAGTTCATAAAAAATTGTTAGCTAACAAATAATATTTTTTTACTTGAAAAATATGTCTCATTGTGAATTTGACAAGTGACAGCCTTACAAAGAAACATTCATACATTCACTAATCAGACAGCGTAAAAAGTAGTGATTTTATATATGATATGATAAATGCAAATTTGAGTGATTTATTATTTTATGTATCTCTCAGACACATAGTTGTAATTTGTTCAAACACAATTTCCACCCAGTTAAGGAGATTTATTTCTATACATTTTATAGATTGATTTAAACTATAATATAATTAGGTTTCTAATTACTATACATAATTCTTTAATTCTTTATTAGTTAAGAAAGATTCAGTTTTTACACTTATAAATCTAGATTAATAAACTAAAAGCAATTCCACTTTTGGTTTAAATGTGAGTTGGACAAATACTATTATCTGATGATATGATATCATTTTACAAAGACAGAACAGTTTTTCATTGGTTGTTTGCCTGGTAACTTCTGGTTGAAATATATGGGAAAAATAGTTTAAAAAAAATCCCATTGAATTTTTAATGTTTACATATAATGTTATTATACATGTTAGATTGATGCACTTATCATTAACTATTGTAGTCGTTGTTATTTTTAGAAAATTAGCATAAAACAATTTCACATGACTGGATCTAATATATTGCTGTTTTAACAACATATACTTTTCATTCATCACTACACCACTTATTGTACAATTTAGTAACTAATAGATGTCAGGTGATAGTCTTTTTCTATGCTGTCTTATCCAATATAGTCAAGTTTCTAACTTATGGATTTCATCACTGAAGAGCTTTGTATTTTGGAACAATGCACCTGGACCTTTAGGGTCCAATGCATTTTCCTTCTAGAATATTTCATTTACTTCTCTGTAGTACTATCAAGATATCAGCCTGAACTGAAAAACAAAAATATTTTTATTCTTATCCAACTTTTTTGTAAAATAATATAGATAGAGAGAAGATGCATTAGTGTCTAAAAGATCAAGTTCATTGTTCTGAGATCTAAAGCTCCTCATTGTTGAAATCTGTGAGCTTGAAACTTGTTTGGGATATTGGATAGGATAGCATAAAATATGAATTTATTTAATGCTATTATTTGACATCTATTAGTTATCAAAACTTTCAGTAGGTGGCTAGAGGTGGTGAAAAATAATGTAAGCTAAATTACTGAACTTTTATTTTACCAAATAATTATTATGGTATTTAAAATAATAGCTTTGTTTCTGATTTAAGGCAATTACAGATGCAAAGTTTTATTTTAAAAAAATCTCATTGGTGGTCGAGAGGTCAGCGACAGTTGCTTTACAAGCAATTGTCCTGGGTTAGCGGGTTCGCTTCCCGGCTGATGCTATGACACTTGAAAAAAAAATTGTTATTATTTATAAAGTATGAGAGTTAATAAAACCAGAATGTACTTACACTTTTGATTTTATTAATTTTATATAAAAAATGCAAAAATTGCATGTAAATGTGACCAAACACAAAATATTTAAGATAATACTAAGTTATATTTATTTAAGGTGTTTTCTAAGAAAATTGTCTATAAAGAATTTTAAGTAAAAAAAAATAAAAAAAATATTCATTTTAAAATGGCATCTAAATATATCACAGAAAAATGAAAACAAAATATAGCATGTAATAAAAATTTTAAAGCAAAAGGAATTTCAGTTTTAATCTGCTTCAAATGTAGAGCTAACCACTCACCTGTTTTTAATTGTATTCCTGAATTTTATTTTTATGTATTAACTTTGACGGTAGTAAATAAAAAAACCTGATGCAGTGAATAGAAAATGAGCAATATTAAGTTTGCATTCAATTTCTTGAGAAAAATGTGTTAACCTCTACATGGAGTCAGATTGGTCCCATAGATGAAGATAAATTGAGAAGTATATGTTATAAATATATTTTTTGCATCATTCTTACTCTTTTTTTACATTTATTGCTTTGTTCAATGGATTATTTTAAATAAGTATTTTCAATAACTTTAAAATGTGCTGTTTTTAAGGCATCATGCAAACTTTAATTGGACTACATAAAAATTAATGCTAATATAGACCTTATTAAATTATAAAAGAATATTCACTTTTATGTAACAAAATACTTATAGCTGATTAAAGAAAAAATAAAAAATGTCTTAAAATGCGTGTATGGTTTTGAAATATACATGTTACGTGTATTAAGAGAAAGAAAATATTTTGTGAACCTTTGATGACAGAATTTAAAAAAGATTAATTAAGTGCTATGTGTTGTTGCATGATTATGGAATATGGTAATAAATAAAAGAATCAGAAATGGGTTAGAAGCCTTCTAGATGTGAGCATGGACAAAAATAGAGAAAATTAGTTACATGAATAAAACTGACAAATGACGAAGTTAAGAAAAGAGTAAACAATAAAAAAAAGACTGATTGAAAATATTAGAGAAAGAGAAGTGGGATTGGATATATCCTAAGAAAGAAAGAAATGTTTAATGAAGAATGTCTTGGAGAAAATAGTGAAAGGAAACAAAATGAAAGGGTGGAAAAGATTAGCCTTGCTGGATGACGTAAGAGGTGGGAAGAGATATGTGAAAGTGAAGATATATGCCATGAACAGAACACAATGAAGAAATGGGCTGTGTGATGAATCTGAACCCATCTATAAGAACATCACTATTGATTGATTTATAATTCAGTAAAAGGTAATACATAAGCAATCAAACTCCGATTGGTATACTAATATTTCTATGACTCAAAAACGTGCTTACATTTTATACATTTTATTTTATAAGAATCATGATTTGAGTTAAAGTGCCAAAATCGAATTCTGAATGGTTTTTTTTAAATAACCGAACATATCAAAGCATACAAAGATTTCTTTTCAGGTAGGTAGCTTAGTAATTCTACCAAAGAATTCGGCTATTAGTTAATATACAAATATTAAGTATTAGTAGCTATAAGTTAATTAAAGAAGGAATACTATTGCAAATTCTGACCAACGTTTATTTGATAACTTGTTGAATATTATCTTTTTTTTTTTTTTTTCAGATATTTTATTCAGCGAGTTGCTTGAATTTCTTTTTTCTAATAAATATTTATTGAGGCCTATTAACTATCATTTGCAGCGCGATTAATTATTACATTTGTTTTTGAGTCTTTGAACATAATAATGAAAATCAGAATCTATTTTATTAAGATAATTTAATTAATATGTAATTAGACTAACAAGAATAAGTCAATAAACTAATTTAATTTATTATTTGCTAGAGCTTATGTAAATTCTATAAATTAATAACTTTACAAACGAGATTTAAATGTTTTAAAAATAAATTAGTCAGACAAAGTAGTGACGTAGGTACCGATCCTTATAATTTAAGAGGAGACTTAACAAGCGACACCGTTAATTACAGTAACAACCACAACAACAAAAAATTGTATTATTTAAAAATGATGGTGAGCTAGAATGATCAATATTTCAAAGAAATATATTAAAAATAATCAAATGATTTATTGCTTCGGAGTTTATAAGAAGTTTGAATAGCGGTAGTGATGGAGTGGGGGTGCAATCCAACGCTGTCGGTGTCACCAAACCATGCAGGTAAAAATGAGAATGTGAATGGTGTAACAGCACAAAGCCTTACATTTATCAAGGACCTTACCTCCATGAACTAAGCCTTTTGCTAAAATCAAAAAGTAAATCAAAACATTTTATCACTTGCTAAATGCAACTATTTTAATCAAGGGGCTGGTTTCTATCCATTTTTAACACCTTGAGGAGGAGTCTAATTATAAACATATGACCAAAGATGTGAAAAAGATGTATGATCCCTAAGATGCACATTTCCTGCTAAACCAGCACTCATCAGTTGGACCACATCACAATCTCTTACACATGTCTTTAACATTGTTCAGTATATATATATATCCAATTACTACAGTTTAATTAATAAGTGTCAAACTTACTGCCCTCATATCTTTGACACAGACATTCAATGAAATTATTGAGTCATTCATTAGATTAGGGAATATCCACTTAATGAATAATATTTTTCTAGTGTAATTTTCACTACATCACATTTATGCAAAATAGGGCCTAGTTTATATCTGCATTTGACACCTTGTGGAGGGGTGTAACCATACATTTCCCTCTTTTTTTTGCCAAAACTCTAATTTGTAAGTCCTACACTGATTATCACATATGAGGTAATGAAATTCTAAACACATTAGTTGTTAGACGATGCACATTTTTTTAGCTATGTACAATGTATATATCTAAATATGTCATGTTGTTCAGGTAATGTTAATATGAACTGCTAGTAATAAATAACTAATTGTTATACATTATAAGCACATATTTGTACAATTTTATTGAATCAATATTAGTGTAAACAAAATAAAATACATATAGTACAAATATATATATATATATATGTTATTTTCTTGATTTTTTTTTTAGCGAATTCTGATTCAAAACAAATAAAAATTTTAATAAAAAGAATATTTTTTGACTTGTTTGTAAAGCAATATATCTATATCAGCAAATATCGTAATATTTTTTAATATCTAAATGTTTTTATCATATGTTAAAGAAGCATGCCTCCCTTTCCCACAAGAGAACACTGCACCGGATCTCTTTCCCAGAGCCCAGCTCTCCATAAAGAATTTAAAAAAATGTATTGCTGACAGATTACAGAAAATTAAAATTAGAATAGATAATGCTAATATTCAATTATCTCTAATCTAATTATTGTTTGGTAGGTCATTGAAAGTTCAAGTAACAGAAATAACAGATCCAAGTCATATTCCATGGACATTGAACTCCCACCATTCTATAAATACAATGAACTATGCGGGCAGTAATTTTGTTTATTTATAGGCCCTTGAGAGAAACGTATTGCCATATCATGATTTACAGAGTGGAGGAGTTTCTCAATAGAATGTCAATATAATAATGAAATTTATTAGAGCACACTTTGATGACTCAACTGAAGAGAATTAGATAAATAAAGGCAGCTGTTAAAAATATATGCATTGGTTGTATTAATATGTATTATGGATTAAAACAACATGATCCCAAGCCTTATATTTAGAACAAATAGAAATTCTCCAACATCATGTGTGATAAAATATGATATCAATTTGAATAGTATGCTTGATACCATATTTTTATAATTAGACTTAATATTTCAGATGATCATAAGTGTGTTTGTTAGAAGTAACCAAAAATATATTTTAAAAAAAGATAGAATCTATGTCTAGAAAACTTTTCAAGTGAAATAATTCAAAATTGAGTACATTGAATAACCTTTAACTTATACACTTTTGAATATATAGGAATATATTCTTTGTAATTTTTTGACGGATAAATTAATTGCAATGAAAATTTTATAAGTATTTCTCTTTTTTGTACTTATTAATGGATTCAGCTTTACAGCAATGGTCTTAAAATAATTTCATTTACAAGCATGAATGTTCTTGGTTTCAAATCCTGTTTATTTTACTAAAGTCATAACCTTCTGTCACAACAATATTACGTCCTTTACTTAACACCATCTTTTTAAACATGTAATTATTTTACTAAATAAATTTATATATATATATATATTAGATAAATCATTAATATTTCTATATATTAAAATGTACACAAAATAAAAGATTTTAGAAAATTTCTACAGTATATCTACATAAAAAAATAAGTACATTATTTTTAATATAAAAAATAAGTATTTTTTTTTTTAAATTTTATATGGATATAGTCTAGTGTTGCATTTTCATGGGGTGCAAATTTTTGGTTTGGATATTTTGTAAGTACCTTGATATTGTCTTTATAAAAGTGATCTATGCATATGTATTTATGTAAAATATTTGTTATGAATTCAGCAACATAAACAAAGATTTAAAAGAAAAGTATATGGATGAAGAAATATTTATAAACAGAGGTATTAATTATATTAACATTTCCCACCATTATATATAATTAATTATAATGAATTAATTAAATAAATAAATACTAAGGTTATTTATTTGTACCCTTTTTACAAATTTTTCATTATTTCAAGCAGTGATGGTTTGTGAAAAAATTATCTAACTCTTTGATAGATCTATGTTTCTGTCAAATATGCTTGACGTCATTTGTAACTTTAAATAAATTGTTACTAATTTTCTAAGCTTTGTGATTGTATTAAAGTTTGTGAGCACATATAATAGAGATTGCCATGGTAGTGTTTTTGGATGTTGTAATCACAACTGATTTTCTAAGCTACTAATGATGTTAGGCTTAGCAAGAAGTTACGTAATTATTTAATCAGACATTAGCACTTGAAATATCAGAAAATTTTAATAGAAGGCATAGGCAATTAATGTTAACATTACTATATGAGTGACATTCTAGGTTTATTTTTTGGAATTTGTTGCAAAATGTGTTTTGTGTGCAATTATAACTATTTTAAAACAAAAACACTGAAATATTTCTGTAGTTGACATGTGAAACAAAATGAAATTTGTATAATAAAATGTAAAATATTTGCAGATCTCTGACAAAGGTTGCCTGATTAGCTCAAACAGAAAATAAATTTGTTTTTAAAATATTTATAAAAGTGGAATGATCATTAACTTGTCAGTAATATTTCCATTAATTATCATGGCTTGTTTACTTTTAAATTAGAGTGGTAGTTCTATCTCCTTAAATCATGTTATCTTAACTGATATTAATGTAGGATTTTTATAATGTTATAACTGTAGCCCTGCTTTTATTTATTTATTAATTTAAAAAAAAATGGAGAGATCAATATCTTATGGACAGTCAACAATCATCAAAAATCTTCACTCTACTGTTATTGAAAAAAGGATTTCCTCTAAAAATGTTGACTGTTTTATTTGTAATCTTATTTTCCTGCATAATTTTGAAATTAAAAAGAGACTTTTGCTTGTTTATTAAATATATCTGATCATTTTTACACACTAATAAGTTGACAAATATTTAAAACAAACAACATACTTTGATTTTAGTCATATATGTTTTATTTTTAAAAATAGTTAATAGTATAAACAAAGAAAATCTTAGCATATGTTTGGTTTCACTTTATGTGAAACTGATTAAGTAATGTCATATTCTGACAGAATTGACATGGTGTTAGAATCTTTACAAATATTGTAAAAGTTATAAAGTAAATTTAAGATTTTAAAGCAGAATTTGATAGATTTATCATAAATCCATACTTGTTTGTCGCAGTAAAAAAAAAAAGAAAATAAAAAAGATTTTGTTGATTTATTGAAGAATGTTTTTTCTTTCTCATTATTAAATGACTTTGAAATATTTTTCATTTTTAAAATTAAATTAAAAAGAAATCAAACACCAAGACTCTTCATTATGTTATCAAGACAATTTCTATGATTAAAAGATGGGTTATTACATTTGTTGAACCATATAGCTTTATGCAAAACCAGATTATTATTATTATATATATATATTGTAACGATCCGAAAAAAGGAGACTTCATGTAAACTGCACTACGGGGCGCCATCTAGGCATTTGAACCTAGAAAAATTTATAAAGTAGGCAGATACGTAAGTCAAAAAAAAAATTATTTTTTTTTTTAAATTTTGCATCCGGTCGTTAGCCCATGTCACTAGCTCAGTGGAATAGCAGATTTATAAAAATAGTTTAATAAATGTTAGTTATTAAATTGACCGGACAAATAAAGCTTAATTTTAAAGACAATTTAATAACTAACATTTTTACTAATTATAAACATTTTTATAAATCTATAAATAACACACACATTTTAAGTTAACACAATATAATATATCTTATGAAAAAGCAATATAATATTTGACATTTTAAATTATCTAACATTCACAAACACGCACATCAATAGTTCATTTTATGCTTACTTATAAAGTTCAAATTACTTGTCTCTGTAAGATTTACGAATTACAGTGGTGGCTATTACATATAAATGAGAATAATAAAATGGTTTACCTAGGATTTTTGGAACATGGATATTGCTTGTTGTTAGCTGCTTCTGATGGAGTATATCTAATAAAGGATATCTAACCGGTTAGATTTGATGTTTCTTGAGGAGATTTGATGCTAATCCATTGGTTTTATTCTTGGAGACAGTTGAACATTGACGGAGGATTTCTGAGCTGTTAGGTACACATTATTTCACGGGCAGGTCTTGCTGATCTTATAGGACTAAGGGCTGAAATAACAGCATATATTTTCTAAAGCTGCTCAACAATGCATTTCTGTTTCTGGATACATAACTTAAACAAGACTGACACTGAAAACTAGGCTGAAACTGCAAACTCTGATAAAAATCTGGCTATTTATAGATGTGAATTGTTTTCATTTTAATATCCTCCGGCAATAGTTGCAATAGGTGTTTTCAAAATTCCTTTAGTAATTAATCCTATGGCAACATGTTTTTGAAGATTGTTTAATTAGAAGTAGCCATTTCCAAACGTGTTGTTTTTATATCTTTAGTAGCCCACCGCTGTGTTTTTAAATATATTTCATTTCAAGATTTATTTTCATGTGTTGTTCAATATGATTTTAACACACATTTATTAAATCTCTTATTAACAAGCTTACATTTATTTACATTCACATGCACATATATATTTTACTATTCTAAAATCAAAAATAGTTTTAAGATTATTTTTCTTCTTTAATTAATTTAAATAAAGAGATTTATATATATTTTTTAAACCTTTTAAATTGTATTTCAACTAATAATAATAAACTCTTTACTTCCTTTTTATAAAACCTTTAGTTTAACTTTTTAACTTTTATTTCAAACTCTTTTACAAAAATAAACTGTAATAAACTATTCAACATTTAAATACATTTTTCTTTTACAAAAGATTATTTTAATATTTTATGAAAGAGCAAAAATTAGTATGTGCCAATTTTAATATTGGTGCTATATATATATATATATATATATATATATATATATATATATATATATATATATATATATATTTATATATCATATATATTAATAACTCAAACAAATTTATATAACGCAGTATTCTAAATTTAAACAATATATTCTTTACTGGAAGTACTTTCGATTGTATCATTGACAATCTTTATCAACCATTAATCTCTTTATCAACCATTAATCAGTACACAAAATAAAAATTTATATTACCTGTCATTCAATCCATTCAAATTTTCAACAATTCTGTTGTTTTTATATTAGCTGATTATCCATTCATTAACCTTTTAACCGCTAATTATATTATTGGTTGTATGAGGTAAAAATCAAATCTTTTAATTGGCCAACTCACAAACTGAAGACAAAGCCTATTGTTAAAACATATTCGCCTATAATATTAAATTCAACTCAGATACGTTTATAAAAAGTATATTACTAATTTTTCAGGTTATGAAGAGAACGAAAGTTCTTTCAAAAATAAATTGCTATTTATTTATTCTAAAATATTCAATTTCGGCAACATAAAAGCTATAATATAAGCAAAAAGGTCGACTTTTACGTTATAGAAAAGTAAATATTTCTTTTAAATATTTCTTTAATATTTTTACTAAAATCTTCAATATTTTTCGAAAATAATTTTGTTTTTTTAGTATATTTTTTAAAAAACTATGTATTTGCTTTAACCTCAAATTGTACTTTAAAAATATAATTGACTTAATACAATTATCATATTAAAAGAACATATTCTAAATTTAAAATTTTTTAGTAATTGACTGTTATGAACTATTACTGACCTATAGAAAAGGGCACAATATATATATATATTAATAATTCAAACAAATATATTTAACACAGTATTCAAAATTAAATAATATATTCTTTACCAGAAGTACTTTCAATTGTTTCACTGACAATCTTTATCAACTGTTAATACAAACGTACAAAAAATAAAAACTTGCATTATCCATCATTCAATCCATTCAAATTTCCCACAATTCTGTTGTCTTTATATTAGCTGATTGTCTATTCATTAAACCACCTCTATTTCTAGATATCATCATTGCCTCTTTAATTTTACATTTTTTATTACACTTTTCAATTTGAATAATTTTTATATCTCTATTATTAAATTTAAAACCATAATTATATGTTTTATTATGATCAAATATAATTGATGGAGTATTCATATTTATCAAAGATATATTTTCTTTCTGTACACATTTATATAATGTCTTATGATCATTATATCATTTATGTAATGTACATTTGGATTCCCCTATATATTTTATTCCACAACCTCATTCCAACATATATATATATATATATATATATATATATATATATATATAACAGAACTTAATTCAAATTTAGAAATCTTGGCTTTAGAGTTATTTATCATATCATTTATATTATTTGAAGAAAAAAAAAAGAAATTCTACACAAACCATTATAAAGTTTATTAATTAATTTAGCTTGTTGATTAGATATAAAAGGAATAGAAATCCATTTATCACTTTTTAATTTATTTAATATTTTCTTATTATTACTTTTATTTTGATTATATTTTGTAATTGTATTATAAATAATATTCCTTCCATAACCAACATTCAACATATCAGTAATATATATTAATATTTTCAATTTTATCACTAATAAATTTACACAAATAATCATTTCTAAACAAAAATGACTTCAAACCAGCTAATTTATGACCCATATGAACTTTAGAATTATATGGAATATAACCACTAATTTCCAAAGGCTTTAAAATCATATTATAATCAAACACATTATTATTTCTTTTAATAAATATATCTAAAAACTTTATAGAATCTTCCCTCTCTTCATTTAACTCCCATTTTACATTATTAATTATATTTATCTCACTAAACAAATTAACTATTATTTCATTATGTGCACATATAAATACATCATCGACATATCTACTATATACTTTAATTCCTTTATATTGTATCTGAGGTAGTATCTTAACTTCATAACTAGAAATAAAAAAATTACAAATCTGTGATACCACCAGAAGACCCATTGACCAACCATAATTCATTTTATAAAAAAAATCATTAAACCTAACATATATATGATCATTTACAAATCTTAATATTTTAATAATAAAATTCTTAATATTATTATCTATAGATTCTAAAAACAAAGCTCTTTCAATAATCTCTATTGATTCCATACGATTAATTGAACCATACATTTCAGATATGTCAAGTGTACACATAACATCATTATTATCAATTTTTATATTTTTAATCCTATTAATAAAATCAAATGATGATGAAATCGTATTATCTCCAAATCCAAGCACATCTTGCATTATTTTTTTAATATATCTACAAGCATTATAATAAAAAACACCGCCAAAATCAACAATTACTCTTAATGGATAACAACTTTTATGCAATTTTATATTTGCAAAGATTCTTGGAAACACTGCAGACGATGGATATAAACTGTAATATATCTTTGCATCAATAACTTTTTTCTTTTTAGCAGTCATTAAAATGTCATTAATAAATGTCATTAATAAATTTCCTTCTATATGTATCAATATTATTTAATTCACTTTTTTCAAAACAAAGCTTCTTCATCTGATCCATAATTTTCATATTATATTCATCCTGTTTCATTAGGCACATCCGTCACCCCTTGTCCTCTTTCAAACAAATTAATTTATTACTTTTTTAAAAAATTTTAAATTCATAAATTTGTTTTAACCAAACATTACCATTTTGCTTATCAAATGTTTTATTTTTTATTTCATTAATTATTTTATTCTTATCATTTAAATCACAATTTATAACACCAAACGAATATTCAATCACCGCTTTTAATTCAATACTAGAATCTTTCCAATCTCCACCGACATATTTAGATCCAAAATTTAAAATATAATGCTGATTAAAATTCAAGTCATCTCCAGATATATTCACATAGTTCTGATCACTAAAATTTCTTGGAAACTTTTTATTATACAAATGTTCAATTTTCCTATTAAATTTATCCATCATTTTTGAATGCAAATTATTAAAACGTATTTGACAAATCTTTTTATATTCATATAAATAATCAATATTATTAACATAAATAAAATGATTTAATGTTCTTAAATACTTTCTATTACAAAACAGCAAATACTTACATTGGTCAATTATATTATGAAGTATTATATTTTTTAGATCATTCATAGATCTAACACTCAATTTACATAACTTATTTATTTTAATAGAACAACAGTTAGGAAACACTTTAAAAATCCGACAGGAATACAAAAACTTTATTCTGAACTTTAACGTAATAATTTTAACCGTTACTTTCCGCCATTCCTTTAAAAGTCAAATTCCATTTAATTGCTTTAAATCCATTTCATATATAAATAACCATAACCATTAAATGTCTGTATTTTTAAATCATATAATAATAATTCAAACAAATATATTTAACACAGTATTCAAAATTAAATAATATATTCTTTACCAGAAGTACTTTCAATTGTTTCACTGACAATCTTTATCAACTGTTAATTAAAATAAATAAGTTATGTAAATTGAGTGTTAGATCTATGGATGATCTGAAAAATATAATACTTCATAATATAATTGACTAATGTAAGTATTTGCTGTTTTATAATAAAAAGTATTTAAGAACATTAAATCATTTTATTTACGTTAATAATATTGATTATTTATATGAATATAAAAAGATTTGTCAAATACGTTTTAATAATTTGCATTCAAAAATGATGGATAAATTTAATAGAAAAATTGAACATTTGCATAATAAAAAGTTTCCAAGAAATTTTAGTGATCAGAACTATGTGAATATCTCTGGAGTTGATCTGAATTTTAATCAGCGTTATATTTTAAATTTTGGATCTAAATATGTCGGTAAAGGTTGGAAAGATTCTAGTATTGAATTAAATGCGGTGATTGAATATTCATTTGGTGTTATAAATTGTGATTTAAATGATAAGAATAAAATAATTAATGAAATAAAAAATAAAACATTTGATAAGCAAAATGATAATGTTTGGTTAAAACAAATTTATAAATTTAAAATTTTTTAAAAAAGTAATAAATTAATTTGTTTGAAAGAGGACAAGGGGTGACGGATGTGCCTAATGAAACAGGAGGAATATAATATGAAAATTATGGATCAGATGAAGAAGCTTTGTTTTGAAAAAAGTGAATTAAATAATATTGATACATATAGAATGAAATTTATTAATGACATTTTAATGACTGCTAAAAAAAAAAAAGTTATTGATGCAAATACATATTACAGTTTATATCCATCGTCTGTAGTGTTTCCAAGAATCTTTGCAAATATAAAATTGCATAAAAGTTGTTATCCATTAAGAGTAATTGTTGATTTTGGCGGTGTTTTTTATTATAATGCTTGTAGATATATTGAAAAAATAATGCAAGATGTGCTTGGATTTAAAGATTATATGATTTCATCATCATTTGATTTTATTAATAGGATTAAAAATATAAAAATTGATAATAATGATGTTATGTGTACACTTGACACATCTGAAATGTATGGTTCAATTAATCGTATGGAATCAATAGAGATTATTGAAAGAGCTTTGTTTTTAAAATCTATAGATAATAATATTTAAAGTTGTAATTATAAATTTATTAAACGCACATTGATTATGTAAGTAATATTTACTGAGGCTATAACCTCAATAATATGCATATAAAATGCGATAGTAGGGACCTCTACAGGTATTTTAACCATAAGTTTACGCTATGGAAGAAAGAGGAGAACCCTTCTTTACTTCAACCTACTTTCTATTTAAATAGGTGAAGCTGAAGCGGTTAGATCTGCAAGAGTGAAGCTATTCAATACTTCACTGATTAAGTCCACATTTCTTATTACACATTAATACTCGCGAAATCTTTCGATTTACAATGATTTCTAACTATAAAATCTTTCCATTGACTTGTCGTAAATCAAAAGATTTTGCGAGTATTAATGTGTAATAAGAAATGTGGACTTAATCAGTGAAGTATTGAATAGCTTCATGCTCGCAGATCTAACCGCTTCAGCTTCACCTATTTAAATAGAAAGTAGGTTGAAGTAAAGAAGAGTTCTCCTCTTTTCTTCCACAGCATAAGCTTGTGGTTAAAATACCTGTAGAGGTCCCTACTAACAGATAATAATATTAAAAATTTTATTATTAAAATATTAAGATTTGTAAATGATCACATATATGTTAGGTTAATGATTGTTTTTATAAAATGAATTATGGTTGGCCAATGGGTCTTCCGATGGTATCACAGATTTGTAATTTTTTTATTTCTAGTTATGAGGTTAAGATATTATCTCAGATAAAATATAAAAGAATTAAAGTATATTGTAGATATGTCGATGATGCATTTATTTGTGCACATAATGAAATATTAGTTAATTTGTTTAGTGAGTTAAATATGATTAATAATGTAAAATGGGTGTTAAATGAAGAGAGGGAAGATTCTATAAAGTTTTTAGATATATTTATTAAAAGAAATAATAATGTGTTTGATTATAATATGATTTTAAAGCCTGTGGAAATTAGGGGTTATATTCCATATAATTCTAAAGTTCATATGGGTCATAAATTAGCTGGTTTGAAGTCATTTTTGTTTAGAAATGATTATTTGTGTGAATTTATTAGTGATAAAATTGAAAATATTAATATATATATTACTGATATGTTGAATGTTGGTTATGGAAGGAATATTATTTATAATACAATTACAAAATATAATCAAAATAAAACTAATAATAAGAAAATATTAAATATATTAAAAAGTGATAAATGGATTTCTATTTCTTTTATATCTAGTCAACAAGCTAAATTAATTAATAAACTTTATAGTGGTTTGTGTAGAATTTCTTTTTTCTCTTCAAACAATATAAATGATATGATAAATAACTCTAAAGCCAAGATTTCCAAATTTGAATTAAGTTCTGTTATATATATGTTGGAATGTGGTTGTGGAATAAAATATATAGGGAAATCCAAATGTACATTACAAAAATGATATAATGATCATAAGACATTATATAAACGTGTACAGAAAGAAAATATATCTTCGGTAAATATGAATACTCCATCAATTATATTTGATCATAATAAAACATGTAATTATGGTTTTAAATTTAATAATAGAGATATAAAAATTATTCAAATTGAAAAGTGTAATAAAAAATGTAAAATTAAAGAGGCAATGATGATATCTAGAAATAGAGGTGGTTTAATGAATAGACAATCAGCTAATATAAAGACAACAGAATTGTGGGAAATTTGAATGGATTGAATGATGGATAATGCAAGTTTTTATTTTTTGTACGTTTGTATTAACAGTTGATAAAGATTGTCAGTGAAACAATTGAAAGTACTTCTGGTAAAGAATATATTATTTAATTTTGAATACTGTGTTAAATATATTTGTTTGAATTATTATTATATGATTTAAAAATACAGACATTTAATGGTTATATTTATATATATAAAATACATATTTTGCGGATTCATCCGTGTTAAAAATTTAATATTAATATACTAACGTTTCGACTTGGTCACACAAGTCATCCACAGAGTATAAAAGATAGAAAGATGGTTGTAGAGGTGTTATAATCAATCAGTGATTGTAGCGCCTCTACAACCATCTTTCTACCTTTTATACTTTGTGGATGACTTGTGTGACCAAGTCGAAACATTAGTATATTAATATTAAAAGTTTTTAACATGGATGAACCCACAAAATATGTATTTTATATATTTAACCCATGAAAATCTTCATTTTAACATATATATAATATTATATATCAATGTCTGTAATTCTTCCAAATAATATACGCAAATTTATAAATAAAAATTTGAAAATACAGTATTTAAAAGCTTATAACAATATATGTATAACCATCACTTAGGAGCGCTTTCAACTAACTTGTAGCTTTGTCAACTATCACTTTCATATATATATATATATATATATATATATATATAATATTTCAAATCGATGTCTATTAAAATAATATACGTAACTTTATAAATAAATATTTGAAAATACAGTAATTAAAAATCTATAAAAATTATGTGTATAACTATAACTTAGAAGCACTTTCACTACCTTGTAGCTTTGTCAACTATCACATTTAAAATGTCAACTTTTAAATGTGACATTTTAAATGTGATAGTTGACAAAGCTACAAGGTAGTGAAAGCGCTTCTAAGTTATAGTTATACATATAATTTTTATAGACTTTTAATTACTGTATTTTCAAATATTTATTTATAAAGTTACACACACACACATATATATATATATATATATAAGGTTCTTCATTATATCCTAAATTTTATGGTTTGCCTAAAATTCATAAACCTGAGATACCATTACGACCTATTGTGTGTGCTATAGGCTCTCCGACACATGCTTTGGCTCAATATTTAGCCCAATGCTTACAGCCATTGACAGACAAGATTCCATCAAGAATTAAAAATTCAAGTCATTTTATTTCAGTAATTAAAAACTTAAAACTAATTGGAACTGATTTATTGGTTAGTTTTGATGTTTCTTCTATGTTTACTAATATTCCTGTTGAAGAAGCATTAAGTATAATAGCTCAGTACAATGATTTACCTGATTTTATTATTTTATTAGCAAAGCATTGCCTTGAAAATACATTTTTTATTTATAATTCTCAAATGTTTAAACAAATTAAAAGACTTTCTATGGGATCCCCACTGCTACCTGTCATTTCTGATCTTTCCATGGACAATTTTGAAAGTCAAGTATTATGTGCAGCTACTAAAAAACCTTCTATTTGGCTTAAATATGTGGATGATACATTTGTCATATGACCTCATGGAATTGATTCTTTAAATTCTTTTCTTGTTTTTATAAATAATTGGCATCCAAATATTACATTTACTATGGAAGTGGAAAATAACAGATCATTTTCTTTTTTAGATGTTTTAATTGCAAGAAAATGTGATGAAACATTATCAATATCAGTTTACAGAAAATCCATCCATACAAACAGATATGTTAATTTTAATTCTCATCATCATCCTGCACAAATTTTTTCTGTAGCTAAAAATCTTTTCACTAGAGCTTATAATTTATCTGATAAAGAATATCTTTATCAAAAAATAGAACTCACAAAAAGTATTCTGCTTTTCTAATAATTATAATAAAAACATCATTTGTAAGGCTTTATATAACATTAATACTAAAAAGAAAAAAGAGGATAGAATTGACAATTCCTCTTTTAATAGAATAATTTTACCTTATATTAAAGGGGTTACTGATAAAATCAGTAGAAGATTATCTTGTTTTAATATAAAGACTACTTTTTCTACTGGTAAAAAAATTGGTGATTTTTTTGTATAAACCTAAATACAGAATATTTTTGGAACATCAAGGAGTTTATGAAATTCCGTGTTTTCAGTGCTCAAGAGGCTATGTGGGTCAGTCTAATAGATGAATAAATGTCAGAATTAAGGAGCATAGAAATACTTTTAATCAAAAAATTAGCACATCAGTTTTTATTTCCCATTATTTAGAAACTGGTCACAAGCCTGATTTTGACAATACAAAAATACTTGCTAATTTGGAAAGATATGATTTAAGAACCATGAGAGAGTCAATTGAAATATTAAAGAGTCCTACTGGTTTATATAGGGCTGATGAAGCACAATGTATTCCAGCTATGTGGAAACCTCTTGTTTTATCATATATTAACTTAAAATTAATAGGTGCAAATACTGAGAGAAATAAACATTTTGATAAGCCTCATATTGTGAATGCTGAAGTACTTCAAGTTGAATCACATTTCTCATCTCGCACACCATCACATTATTATTTAAGATCTAATAGTTTTTCTTTCAAAAGTTTACCTTGATAATAGTGGATGCTAGTCCGTTGAAATATCGGTGTTTAATGGAAAATAATACACGGTAACAGCCCCAAAAGTTATAATTTATCTACATCATACAATCATGAAAACATCATATATATATATATATGTTTTGATAATCATTACATCTACACTTAAGCTGACCAATCCAGATTAACCTTGACCTTATGTTATAGTAATAAATCACTTCATTTTCTACTTAATATTGCATTGCTAGCCAGATTGATCATAGATCAGCTCCTTGACAAAAATATCCTAAGCTTGCTTTAAACCTAAAACAATTAAAGATTAATAGCTTTAAAAGTCAAAGCATGCAGACAAACAAACTAGTCATTATTTCCAGTGCCCTATATTAAGATTTACATATGCTTTACTCTGATTCATTAATGTTTTATTTTCAGTACCCTTAATATGGTCTATAATAGAATGGAGCATCATTTTTGTCTCAGTCTCTTGTCAAAGGTGTTAACATGATTAAGAAATGGTCTACATCTTATATTTGTTATCTCTCTTCTAACATTATTCCATTAGTAAGCTTTGCATTTGTTATGTAACTATATTACCATTTATTTGTTCAAATTTGTCTTGTTAATTTCTCATTCCAATAATAATAATTCTTTTAATTGCTTTGCTGGTTTTTTTTTTTTTTTTATGTATATTATTTAGAATATTCACTATTAGAATAATCTTTGTCTTTGAAATATTTTTAATAAAAAAGTACTGCCACTTTATTGAACTTAATGAAGTTTGGTTTAATTCACTTTTGTTTACGGTTTCACTTTTTATTCATTTTATGCTATTATTTTAAAATCAAAAAGAATTTGTTAATATCAATGGAAAAAGTTATCACATTTTTTTATGTTTAAATAAAATTGATTTTAATGAAAAAAAAATCATTTCTTTTAATCAAGGATGTTTTAAAATACTTCGGTTACTATGTAAAGTTTTTTTTTTTAATTTAAAAGCTGTACTTTAATAAAATAATAGTTAAATATTGCCAAAGTACTTAGTTTATATTCACTTGTCATTAATGGTTGTGTTTAATATGCTTTTTTTTTTAAAAAAAAAAAAAAAAAACATTTAATACTTTTTTATCATTAAAAAAATTGCCAATTCAAGTTTACATGAGATTTTTGGTAGACAATATTGCTTTAAAAGGTTTTCCATTGAAATAATGAAAAATGGAAACATTAACTGAAAACACTCAGACTTTGAAATCAATTTTCAAATATCAGATATATATCAACAATTTTACTTAAACTAAACTTTAAATTTTTCTTAACAAAATATACATTTATTAGATTTTTTCTTTTTTTATGATGGGAAACTATTTTTTAAGAAAATAATTTAATGAGTGCTAACATAACAATTCATTTTCTTTACATCATTTACAAGAGCAAACTAAAACTTTTGACAGCGTTAAACCGTTACATTAAATAACTTATAAATTTATTGTAGTTTAAACAGTAACAGCTATTCGACTGACGAATTAACAGTTATTGTATGTATCCTCATTAATTAAAATAACTTTCATCTTTAAAAAAAATATTGGATAGTTCTAATGTTAAAAATGAATGGAAAGAGGGAATGCTGCATAGCTATTGGGTGGGGAAAATTATAAATGAGCTAAAATATAAATAAAAATGAAAAAAAAATTTGATGATAAAATAAAATAAAAGGATGGATTAAAAAAAAATTGATGCTAAGTTGCTTATCCTAAAAAAGAGTGGCTACGTCTTCTAAATTATACGCTATATCTATGAATTACTGACAATTTTGGACAAGATACAAATAGAAATGGAAAGATATGAAATTTGGAGAGACATGTGGATAGCTGATGAATGAAATGATAATCATTTCATATGAAAAATGCCAAAAGAAATTTAAAATATTTAGAAAATTATAATTTACAGATAAAAATAGAATTGTTAAAATAACTTTTAATAGGATATACAATAAAAGAGTTTTTAGACAAACTGATTTTTTTGAATAAAAATATAAAAACAATTGGATGAATATTTTATTCTAATGTATTTATGCAAAAGTAGGAATGACGATTTTAAAAAAGTATTAGTCATATAGAATATTAGGGATTGGCATAAAAGAATAAATTATATAATAAGTAAAAAAGAAAAAAAAAGGAAATTAAAAATATACAGCAGAAAACACTAATATGTTATCAAAATAAGACTAACATTAAAAATAAAGATATTTGTAATAAAACTAGGAGGAGTTTCTTTATTGAAACTAAAAAAAAAGTCAAGTAAGTAATACAAAAAATGAAAGAAAAAAAATGCTAGTGTTAAGAAAGACCATGCCATTGAAAAAAAGCAAAGGAATTTGATATGTGTATTTGATAACTCAGATTTCACCCTGTAATAATAGCACTTCATCTTATTCCACCCATGTAATATGAATAACTTTTAATGGAAAATCAACTAAATTCATATAATGCTACATATCCATCTAATTAATTAAATACCTTAAGTCAATAAAAACAATATATAAATAATTATTTTGTTCCTAACATTTTTCTTGCATTTTTTTAACAGCAAAAATTATGTTTTCAGTGCTTTTTGACTCTCTAAAACTACACCAAGTCTCTGATAATCAATCATTTATAATTGAAAACAACTTGTATAACAGATTTTAAAATTATCTTTGCTATGTTGGATAACTATGATATTACATGATAATTATTGCAATAGAAGCATCTTTAGAATCAGACAGCATAACTTGATGAATTCATATATTATTAAAAAAATTCCAGTGTTTTTTGAAGCTAATAACATCACTACATTTAAAAACTTCTTCAGACATTAGGATAAACAATTCTTCTGAAACACCTATTTCATATCACTTAGCTGGATATCTTTGTCCAAATCTAAAAGAGTAAATGAAATAGTTATAATTTTAAAATTGATCATCTTCTCAATTCTTATATCATTATTCTAAAGATCATCAAAATACTCCTACCAGACAACTATATATCTATTAACTAACCAGAGAATAAATAAAAAAAAATCTTTTAATTATCAGAATTTGGTAATTTTTTTTTTTATATGTCAAATGCAGAACACCGGCCAGCTGCTACGCCATCAACGCTTGACAGAAGTTGATAGTTACTCTTTTTTAATAAATCAGAAAATGTGGTCATGTTGTTGTCTATTAGTAAATAAAATAATGCATGTCACAAATAAGTTAAGGTTTCTCAAGTTGAGATTTTTTATTACTAATTTTAAATGTTTTGCTGTTTATATATATATTTATTAGCATTAGAATTACTACAATTTATTTAAATGTCGTTAGAAATTTAGGTCAGTAATAAATCATTTGATTAAGGAAGAAGTAGATCATTAAAACGATCTAAAAATGTATTTTAAATAAAAAATTAATTTGATAAAAATTATAGTAAAAAAAAAGTATTTTTTTTGATACATGAAAATCATTTTAACTCAATTATTAATCAAAGAAAAATTATTGAAATTAAATAATTAATAAATTCTAATAGGTATTAAGGCATAATGTATGGAACTATTTATATTTACCTTGGCGTGTAGTACAGTGATAATAAATAATATATGATTATTTATATACATATTTTTTGAAACCTCTTGCAATGCAAAGGTGGCTCACTCACATGCTATGCTTATAATCCGAGGTTCAAATTCAGGTTAAGTAACTTTTTTTCAGCAGGTTAAGATTTTTTTCCTCAGGCAGCTAGTCCCTTGCCAACTCAGTTAGCCAAACAACATTGGTCAATAAATGGGGTTTTAACTATATTTAATGAAAAGGTAAAAAAACACTATTCGGCAATTATTAAACCTTTCTTTATAAAAAACTAATGTTGGAGAGGTCTTTGGCTTGCAGTATACTATTAATTTTTTAAAACTGTTTTATCTTTACATATACACAATAAATTATGCATATTAATACAATTGTAAGTTGAATGAAAAATAGGAAATTATTTTCACTGTTACTTGGGATTACAATAGACAAAAACCACACAACTAATTACTTACATTGGGGCTTTTCACTCATTTAAATAATAATAATAATAATGATGATGATGATGATGATGATAATAATATAATGATGATGATGATGATAATAATAATAATGATAATAATAATAATAATAATAATAATAATAATAATAATAATAATAATAATAATAATAATAATAATAATAATAATAATAATAATAATAATAATAATAATAATAATAATAATAATAATAATAATAATAATAATAATAATAATAATAATAATAATAATAAAGCACTGCTTTATAAATATACAACCAATTAATTTATATTAAAATATTTAAAATCTTTACTCAAAAATATATTCATGTGTATCCTTGTTCATAGCAATAACTACATATTTAATAAAAATAGGTATACCATTTTTTACACTTTCAAATATAATAATTGACATGTGACATGCATTAATAATATTTTGGTAGTTTCTAAATTTTGAATGATGACATTTTACTTTTCACAAATTGGCAATTATGCAACATATCTCCTCTGATTATTTAGTGTGATGGTAGAATGAGTATCAAATAATTCTATAAATAATTTTAAGTTTATTGATTTTTGCTACTGTGGTCATTGATAATCTCTCTATTAATAAAAGTATTATCATAAAGGTTTTAGGAGTTTATTTTAGCTAGGAGTTCTTTCTCAATCATAAACTTTGTTGTTTTCTCTTAATTAGGAATTGATTAGGAAAACTTACTTCACTATACTTGATGTGGAGGAGAATAGATGATTAGTAATAATAATTAATGTGTTTATCTGAAGATTTCAAAGTTGAAAAGCAGAAAATTTGTCACTTGTAAATTAAATTAATTTGAAATTTTGTATTGTAATTATAGGAGTTAAACAAAAAAACATTTTCATTGGTTATTCAAAAATGATAGGTAAATAACAATGTCTACAAATTGGGAATATATATCTAGTTGGGAAATTAACTAAAATTACAATATGAAATCTATATCCAAATGGCCACTTTTTTAAATATGAGGTAGCACTTGATCAAAAGTTTTGATGGGATATTTCTTCAAATATTTGAAAAATCTTGATAAATATTATTTGTAGTAATAATTATATCATCATTAAAGTCCCTTAATCTTATTAGAAATTATGGATTCTATTAAATACTTCAATATGCTTAAGAAGCAATAACCACATTGATTTAAGATTTTTTATTTTTAATACTGATAAGAACAAATATTAAACTATTAAACATCACATGATCACCATAGTTTTGTCTGTTTAAAAACAGATATATTAGACAGATAGATCAAATTTTAAATCATTCAATTCACCCATTTATATGTTTATGACATGAAATAAAATATTTTCTGTAGAAAAAATTTAAAGCATTTTAAAAATCAAAACAATTCAATCCATTAATTTTCAATCTGCTCAGATTCTTACTAATGTTACTTAAAAATGTTTTAATTAGTGGATTTTTTTTCCCTCTCATGGTTTGCCCAAAAACTGATAATGATTACTATCATTCTGAACAAACTTGTGAAGTTTGATTTTAATCTAAATCAGTAAAGGAAATTTTTTTTAAGTTCCTATTTTTGAAAATTATATTAATAAAAATTCTAAAAAACAATAAAATTTTCACAACAAGTTAAAGATATAAATTTTCATAACAACCAAATTTTAGCAACAAGCCTACTTCCAAAGGCAGTAAGAACAGTTGTAAATCAGCTGTTTTTTTATTCCACACCTATAATTAAAAAGTATATAGAATAAATTTATTAATTACCTTTCTTGTGTTTTCAATTCTCCCAGAATCTTTTAAATACCAGTTAAAAACACTATTGATTAAAATTAATTACTACTATTGTGATTATTTAATTTTTTAAAAATGGATAGACAAAATAAAAGCTACAAATTTTGTTCTTTTTTTATTAGCTAAGAAGATTGGCTATAAATCTGTCCAAGATTATCAAAAACTAAAATATTATATTGCAAACATGAACAAAATAAATCTTTACAGTCCATATATTGATGTAGCTATTACCTGGAAGTTAGGGATAAGGTTTTAGAATTTATAAGCACTTCTCGGTTACTTGTCAATTTGATTCAAGTGATAAAACTGACCCCCTCCCCCAATTGGGAATCTTTAGTTATTTTTATTCCTTGAATAAATTAACCAAATATAAATCATAAATGATTTCATTACAGAAAGATATTTTGAAGTTGCAAATTTCTTATAGTGTGTATTTTAAATTAAATTTTAGATCCATATTTCTGTATTACAACTTTTTTGGGGTTTTTAAAACTTTAAGTATGTATTTTAAATTTGATTATTATTTAAATAGGCTCCTATATTCTGTAACTTAATATATATATATAATTAAAGGGATTTGAACTCAGACTTTCAAGCTTCCTACAGACATCCACTCTGTCCAACATAACCAAACACATGACCACATATATGTAAAAAAAATAAATGATCTCCAATATACGTATTTTATGCAGAACCAGCAATCATCAGTTGATCCAGATCAACATCTCTGACACCCCCCATATATATATAATTAGTACTCAGTTTTCCAACTGATGAGTGCTAGTTTAGCACAAAATATGTATATTGGAGATCATTTATCTTTTTCACATATATATGGTCATGTGTATTGTTTATATTGTATAGAGTGGATGATTGTAGGGAGTTTGGATGTATGGATTCAAATCCCCTTTAATTACATCTAGGTTAAGTATATACCTTATACTTATATTTCAACATTATATATATATATGCATGTACAATTATTTATGAAAAGACAAACATAAAACATTTTAAGTGTAATAATCTCTATCAAACATTTATACATGACAGGAAATTAAATTTTATTCATAAAGTCATTATCATATTTATAGATTGGATTGTGTAATGTCTTTACATAATAATGTTTGATGTCAATGTATACTGATTTTCTATATATATGAGCTAAATGTATATAAACAATGTTATATATTTAATAAAAGTCTTTTTTATAAAGGTTTTGTATAAATATTTTTAAATAAGATAAAATAATTGTAGTTAGAAATTAATATTCATTTTCTATTGCCAATGCTCTTTAAATAAATATTTCATTTTATAAACATGGAAAAAATATTATAGTGATATTGAAAGTAAAATTTCATTCATGAAATTTAATTAATTGTTGTATGTATGAATGAAACATATAGAAATATAATTTCATTTATAAAATTTAATTAATTATTCTTTTGAAAGTATTGTGTGGTTATGTATATATACATACACATATAATATATTTATAAATGGCCGTATATATATATATATATGTAATATTCAAATCAGTATACATATTAAAATACAAATAAATCAAATTTTAAGCGCAAACAGATAATATTGTAATAACGTGAAAGCTAAACACTTTCAAACAGATACGCTTTAAACATGCTTACATGAAAGCCAATCAGATGGAATAATTCAATCATGTGGGACTCTCAATTCTAAAACACAAGCCAGAACTATTAGAAAAAGATGGGAACCAGTAAAATTCGCATAAATTATATATATGGTAAATAAAAAATAGCAAGTAAATTATTAATTGCTCAAAAGTTCATAGGAAGTTTGAACCCTGACAGAGTAGGGCCACCATCCATTACACAAAATCTGGCAGGTAATATATACAGCTTATAAAGATATAATTTTACATAGATTTGTAGAGGAAATTATAAATAGCATTATCAGTTTATTTATATTTAAAACAATAGTTGTAATTAAGAAGTATAAAAGGACATATTAAAAAAGATTGGTTATGCAAATGATATTAAAAAATAATATTAAAAAAAAGATATACGATTTAGTTTCAATCAGTAAATATTAATTATTTAAACTTAACACTAAAATAACATTACTTTTTAAGTTAAGAGAACTATATTATATATATATAAATTAGTTTATGATATTTAATTATTCATACTATATAGCTATAACAATAAAGTATATTAAATAATTAATTTGAAAATTAAATTTTAAATTATGCTTAAATTAATAAATCTTGACTTAATAATTTTATTTTTACATTTTAATTAGTTGTACCTGCAACTTTGCTCATGTTAACTAAGTAAAAGAATATATTGCAATATATAGCTGTTCCCATGGCTTATATATTTATGTATTATTTACATAGAAAAATAATACGTGAGTTATCAACAGCAGTTTCATAAAAAATATAACTTTTTACAGTTAGTTATTTAAACATATTTCTCATGTGACAAACTATTTTTTAAAAATCGTTATGAAATTTTAACATTGTGGTATTTTGTTCATACATCACTTGTAAGTGAGAAATTAAATATGTAGTATAAATGAAATTTAATTAATTAAAAATATATTTACAAAATCAAATTTTATCTCACCTTATCGTAAACTATAATTTTCTCGATTTCTGGAGTATGTATTTGAATATGCAGGCCACAATATACTTTGTACCTATTAAAAATTTTCCAATGTCTGTAATATTTTAATCAGTGCTGCTTTCAGGTTTTATAAAATCATTCTAAAATGGTTACAATCTTGATGCATATTGCAAATTACCAAATGTTTTCAAACAATTAAGTACCATCAAGCAAAAATCCATAACTTATATAATTCTCCAAAACAAAGGAAAAAATTAAGCAAGATTCATCAATATTTGTTCAATAATGTTGAGTTATAAAATAACAAACAAATAAACAAACGTTCACATTTATATAATAATAAGGATTTAAATTTAAACATAAATTTTGAACTTTACTATTAGTTTCTAATTATCAAATTTTCTACAAAACTTTCTATGTCTGTAACTTTATTTGAGTTATGATTAAAATTTAGAATCCAGTTTATTTAATTAAAAAAAAGATGCATGAGGAAAACAATTGTAGACATTTTATAGAATTATTAAAATATGGAAAAATACTTAAAAAGATTGTTCTATCAAAACAGAAAATCTTTATGTATATTTAAAAAAGAATAATAGACAAATATGTTATGAAATATTAAAGCATGAATTTTTAAAAGGTGTAACTGAATTAAAAACCAAAACTTAAGAAAGTAGGCAAAAAGATATAAAGGGATAGATAATTTTAAGCAATTCTTTTTAATCATTGTTTTATAGAAAGAAATTGAAATACAAATAGTGATTATGAACACATGATTTATTTCAAAAATGTTTACTAAATAATACTTAAAGTTTAGAGGAAACAATAAAAATAATGTATAAAAATATATAGTAATATATGTACTTATAAAATGGAAACATTTTCACCTCAGTATATTAATTGGAAAATAAAAAAACTGCAATTGATTAAGGAAATGTCACTAGATTATGAGTATTTAAATAATATATTATAACAATTAATTTTTTTGCATGAAATAATAAAAGAAATTAGCTTACAGTAATGAAAACATTTCATTTTAAAAGTTATTCTGAAAGAAATTGTCAAAACTATTTAAACATAATGAATGTAACTAATCCATTTTTTTCTCTTAATATTAAATCCATCTCTAAATATTGTTGAATCTTCCATCATGTCTATATACTGTTACAAAGTAATTTATATATATAGCAGTCAATTAGAAAAATAGTAGCATACATTTCCACCTTTCTTTTAAACTTATGGCTTTCACCAATGAGAAGTTTGGATCATGAAATAATGCAACTGGAATCTTAGAATGTAATCCATCTTCCTTCCAATTCCTGTCATTTACTTCTATACTAAACTATCAAACTATCAGCCCAAACTGAAGAACATATAATTATTAAAGAATGGATGAATGCATCATACTATTTAACAAATCTGATGTGACCTTAAAAGCAATGTATAAAGTAATTATAAAGCATGGTAGAGGAAATAATGTCAAAACTCTGCATTCCCAGCCACAAATTTTGGAATGGTAGATAATTTAGTGTCCTTATAATTTTGATCATAGGTGATCTTAAGTAAGATTTTCTTGGAGGTTTATTCCAACAGATCATCAAAAACAAAGAACTGTGAAACAAATGATTTAGGTAATAGGATAAGAGAATATAAAGATAAATAATTTATTTTGTTTATTATATATATAAAGACATGATTTTTTTTTTTTAGTGAAAAGTGTAGTTTAAATGATAGCTGAAATTTTTTTTGCTCCATTGAGAGGAATATTAAATATATAGAAATATCTAATTCATGTTTATGTTATATAGTTGACAGGAAAGACACGGTTTAAGGTTAAATGTCAAAGATGACACTAACAAGATAGTATAGCCAGTTAAATATTATATACTATATTAGAAATTACATTTTGTGAAGTATGTAGATGTAGACATGCATACAATTTTATATATGTTATATATAGAGCTCACAAATCTCTTAATAAGCTTTGCAGAATATCCCCAGCTTTAGACCAGTTTCTGCTACTGACTTCCTCAGTGAGATGCTAGGATATTCAAGCATTAGATTAAAAATACCAGGACAAGCCCAGAACTTTATCTAATGGATAACTATTAAGTAAAAAATCTGAAATTTTCAGACATTCATATGTCTTCCAATCCAGCTATCGAACTTAAATAGCCATATGGGACTAAAACAAGTTCAGATACACCATATATTAATAACTTTAGCAATATAAAATCATCAAAGCCTTAATAGCCAAAAATAAAATTACAAAAAAATCAAGTCATATGTCACATGACCTAATTTAACAAGCTTGTATTACAAATGTTATATATAGAACTCGCAAATAGCTCTTAACAAGCTTTGTAGAATATCCCCAACCCCAGACCAGTTTCTGCTACTGGTTTTTTCAGTGAGGTGCTAGGATATTCATGCAGCTTTTTAAATTAGGTCATGTGACTTATGACTTGATTTTTTTGTAATTTTATTTTTTGCTATTAAGGCCTTGGAAATTTTATATTGCTAAAGTTATTAATATATGGTGTATCTGAACTTGGTTCAGTCTCATATGGCTATTTAAGTTAGATAGCTGGATTAAAAGACATATGAATGTCTGAAAATTTCAGATTTTCTACTTAATATTTATCCATTAGATAAAGTGCTGGGCTTGTCCTAGTATTTTTAATCTAATATTTGAATATTCTAGCACCTCACTGGAATTGGGGATATTCTGCAAAGCTTGTTAAGAGCTTATTTGCAAGCTCTATATATAACATTTGTAATACAAGCATGTTAAATTAGGTCATGTGACATATGACTTGATTTCTTTGTAATTTTATATATGGATATATTTTTTTTAATTTTAAGATAATGTTTGTTTTAAAAAAGGAAGAGAAGAAACATTTTTTATAAGAATAATAAAAAAGATAAAATATTTTTTTAAAGGTTTAACAAATGACTCAATTCAAAGTAAAATTAGATAGGATGTATTCAATTTCATTAAGTTTTAACATAAAGTAATTAGAAAATTTAATCATAAATTTGTAATATATATAGTATGTTATCAAAAACTAATTAATTTCAATATTATAATTATAATTTTATTATTTGTAATATCCATCTATATTTTGCTGTTTCTTTTGTTTCCTTAGTAATTAAGAGATTAACATTCTCACAGATAAAAACTAATATAAATAGTCTGGTAACAAAAATCAATTTGTCTTATTCTTTTTGCTGATCCTCAACATAGCTGTTTGTCAGAAAGTAGTGACAAAGTACTATGTGGCAAATATAATTCTACTTGAGTTCATTGAACAACTTTCAATATGAATTGCTCATTTGTCTTTGGAAAATTTACCTTGGGTATAGATCTGACTTTAGAAAGAATGTTCTTGGGAGAAACTAATCAACTATATCCCAGTCAACTATAAATTAACCATTACTGATATGAACTGATTATGACAAAGCAAATCTATGAAAATTTGTGGAAACTGATTGTTTAAAAAATAATCAGATATAACAACAAAAAATCCGGATCCTACATCGACATAAACCCATTGAACTTCATATTATAAAGAGCTTTTAAGTAAACACACAAAACTATACTTGCAAATTGCCATGGAAATCTACTGAAAGCTGCATAACCAGAACTGCTTTTATATCTAAATTATTATTTTTATTTTGTCATTTATTTGTTAATTAATATACTTTAATTTGAATTAATTATTATGTAGAAGTTAAATTTAATGATTTTGAGTTTACTTAATGACATATTTTTATTATAATCATGTTAATTTTAAGTTTTAAAATGAGAGAATGAATTATGATTGCTGAACATCATATGCCATTATTTATTTAAATGTACTTCATAATAATACACTAGTTTAGTTCATAGAAAACATTCATAATGTTAGGTAAATTTATATTATTTAGGGTATAATTTATGCTATATAATATTAGAGAGACAAAAAGCTAAAATATGTATAGGTATATCAATGGAAAGCTACAGAAAAGAGTTTGCTGTTAACTGAAAGGAGATTCTTTGATTCCTTTTGGAGGCTTTAAAGGATCCAAGTAAGGCAAATTCCCAATGTCCCCTCCATACATTCTTGCAGCTGTTATTACTATGTGATTATTCACATAGTATACAAATATGGATGGGCTGTACCCAAAACCCATTATCTAGCATCATGAATTTATTGGATTTTTACCTCTGAATGCTAGATCATGAGACACCATGGTCTTCTTTCTCAGTTGTCTGTTAGCTCTTAACAGAAATATCAGTTGAGTTTTCATGAAGGCAGAATAAATGTGTGTGTAAATGAAATTGTTCTCTTCTAATAGATATTTCCAATTATGACAGACAAAAATAAATCATGGCTCTTATTTATGAAAGACTATAAAGTTGGTGACCAAAGGTGGAAGTTGCTAATAATCTTCTGATTGTGAGCAGAGGCTGCCATTTGATGATGACTTTTTATTTAGGTACTTACAACTTCACTTTCAAATGAAGGAAGATTGCAAGAATTGGAAGAAAAACTATCTTATGTGAAATGGGACATTATTGACTTTGTGAAGTTAGAAGAAAAGATGAGGAGACAATTTAAAAAGTAAACATGCACTGCATTACAAAGGAATAAATATTGGGAATAGAATTCATTATAAATAAAAAGTGGAATGACAACATTGTGGAGATTGAGGGGGTATCGAGCAGAATGGCAAGATTAGTTGTTCAACTTAATAGCAAATACCAAATGCAGATAATTCAGGTTTATGCCCCAACAAGTTATCATAGTGATGAAATAGTAAAAGACTTTTATAATGGATGTCCAAAAGGCTTTTGATCAGACTAAACAACATTTTAAAATTGTTATGGGAGACTTTAATGCTAGAATTGGTAACAAATGCAAAATGAAAGTGCTGTAGGTAAATTTGGTTATGATAATAGAAATGAGAGAGGATATAGACTTGTGGAGTTTGCAGAAAAAAAAAACTTTAGATTATAAATTCTTTTTTTGAGAAAAATGTTAAAAGAAAATGGACATGTAAGCATCCAAATGAAGGTACAGCAAAATTGTATGCTATTTTGACAAACAAAAAATACATATTTCAAGATTGTATTGTTGTTAATAAATTCAACATAGAAAGTGATAGTCAGTTATTGAGATGTAAGATACATGTTAATGCAAAACTAGAGTCAAAAATTATTAAAAAAACAATATTCACAATTGATTTTCATAATCTTCAGAAACATTCTAATTAATTTAAATTAAAACTTGCAAATAATTTTCAAATATTAGCAGATTTCAAACATGATTCAAATTTGAATGAAATTAATAGGAAAATAACTGATGTATTTTTAATAACAGCAACAAAGCTAGCTGGTAGAAAAAAGCAACAATTGACCAATAAAATTTCTACTCAGACTAAAGAATTTATTTAGAAAAGAAGAAATATGAAGATATATAAAAAAATTTCACACTATAAAAAATATAATTGTGAACTAGCAAGGAAAGCTATAAAAGTTGATAAAAGTCTCAAGAGTGTAAAACAACATTTTGGTATTGATAGGAAACTTATATCTGCAATAAGAAAAAAGTTGGAACTATTATTAAAAAGAGAGATGATATCATGAAATGTGTGAAAAATATCTATCAAGAATTAATAGTAATAAAGAACAAGTATCTTCTATAACTATTATATCTTCTGAATTGTCCAGGAATTTAAATGAAGTGAGATATGCAATTTAATTTATAAAGAAGGAAAAAACTTCAGGCAATGATGGAATTATAATTGATATTTTAAAACAAGGAGGTGAAGAAATAGAATTTTTTTGCCAAAGTTATATAAAAAAATGTCTAAATTATAAAAATGTACCAGATGCTTGGAAGAATGCAGTATTAATATTTAAAAAGATGATAAAGAAGATATTAGAAATTACAGACATATTAGTCTTTTATCAGTTTTGTACAATTTTTTTACCAAGATAATTGCAGCTTGTCTACAGAGAACTTTGGATTTCAACCAACCAAAAGAACAAGATGTATTTAAAAATGGTTTTAGTACAGTGAATCATATCCAAATATTGAGAGAAGTTATAGAAAGGACCAATGAAAATGAATTATCATTATGCTTTGGATTTGTAGATTATGAAAGGTATTTGATTCTATAAGCATTTTTTCAGTGATTAAAGTACTGGATTATCAAGATATGGATCCAGGACATTGTCATATTCTGAACAATATTTATAAAAATGCAACAGCAACAATTAGATTGTATAGTGATACTAGTGACTCCATATCTCCAAAACATTTTAGAATAGTGCTGCAAGAATATATTTTGTGGATTAAAATGGGAAGTTAAAGGAATAAATGGAGATTCTTTAAATCATTTTGATTTTGCAAATGAAGTAGTTGCTTTTGCAAATAATGCTTCAAAGCTTCAAGAAATGTTACAAGAGTTATCAAATAAAAGTAAAGAAGTAGGACTAAAGGTAATTAAAAAGACTAACGTAATGCTTAATCGATTTACTCAAAAGATGAAAATAAAGATTGATTATGATGAGTTAGAAGAGGTGAGATTATTATTATAAATGTAAATATAATGGATGCAATTAATCATAGAATTAAACTTTATTAGTGTGTTTTTGATAAAATTAACTTAATATTAAAAGGAAATATGCTTATGTGTTTGAAGAGGAAGGTTTTTAATAAATGTGTTTTACCAGTTCTTATTTATGGATATGAGACTTGGACACTTAATACAAAAGCAATTGAGAGACTTCAGATCACTCAAAAAATATGGAGAGATGTATATTAGGAGTAACAAGAAGAGAACAAACAGGTGTTACTGATATCATTGAAAAAATTAAAAGACTGAAATGGAGTTGGGCTGGACAAAGTTACTATAAAAGATAATAATAGATGGACAATTAAAATCTTAAACTGGATTTCAAAAGATTGTAAAAGAATATACCACATGTGAGATGGATGGATGAAATAAGGAAGTGTGTGGGCTTATGTGGAGAAGAGACATTAGAGATTACAGAAGATGGATTGAATTTGGAGTGACTTTCATCCTGCAATGGAGTGATAATGGTTGACAATAATGATGATATCAATGTGAATTATTTATTGAATTTGATAGTAATAGTATCATTCTGATTCAACATTTTATTAGGACTGATGATTAAAAAAAGAGAAAAAAGGCTTCAAATTTGTTAGTAACCTAATAAAGCTAATGTTACAATGTTTGGATATCATGTTGAATTAATTAGGAATCTATGTTACCATGTTTTATGTGTTACAATACTAAGTTCTGAGACAATATTTATATGCATATACCTACTTAAGTTTTGATAAGTACAGCCAACTGATTTATATAAATATATATTATTAATAGATTATTAATATATGGTCCTTGATGGTGCAGAAATAGATATAGAACATGTTATAACCATGTGGGTATATCATGTTATACTCTAGAATTAGGACTTACTGATATATCATTTTCATAGATTTTAAAATTAGAAAAAAATACTTGTAAAATATAATTGCAAATAATATTTTATGTCAAATATTAGGTTATAATAGTAAGTAGTTTGTATTTGTTATTTATTTATTTTAGACTAAAGCTTTTTTTATATATCATGCCAATTATACAATCTTATGCTTTGATAAACAAAACATTCAAATAAGTCTCAAAGTTCCTCCAGATCTATGAGACATAAATAAAATACTAATAATGATTGAAGAGTCTGTAGGAATTTGTGGTTCAATATCTTCACCCATGGACATCTAATAAAGTGTGGGGTTCATTAGCATTAGAATGCTACTGTTCACAGGCAGAGATAGAAAATTCTATATTGTGAATCTAGAGGGCACTATGGTGTTTGATATAGTCTTATATGCAGATCTTCAGTTAATCAGTACAATATGTATATGCACATACAAATACACAGTCATATATACATATAATATTAACACATTCAAGCATAATATAAATAAACCTGGATAGAAAACTCCAATCACAATGCATGAAGAATTCATATGATTTAAAAAAAGTGACCTATTGTTTTGCAGGATATACATCTTAAGAAAAAGTTCTCATTGTCAGCTGAATAGATGTGCTGCTAGCAATCCTTGTAAATAATGCAACCATTTTTCTTGCATTAGTAGCAATTATCAGACCAATTTGATGTTAAAGCACGAGTATTCAGCTTTAATTAAATACAACTAGAAATAAATACTAGATAAATATCCTAATTTTGATTCAAAATAAAAGACATTTGAAACTTTATTTACAAAATAATTATAGAAGTAAAAATAAAATTTAGTACAGAGAAAAAAATAATATTAAAGTCAACTTTTTAGAAATATTAATATGAAAAATAATTAAAGTAATAAAACATTAAAAAGAATAGACCTGGTTTATTAATTCTGGTGCCTGAAGCAAACGATAAAAAGGCAGAATTTAAAACTGTAAAAAGGCTTATTAGGAATAACGTGATAAGTGTGACAGGAAAAAATGTACTAAATAAATATATCTATTAATATATCTATATATTTAATATAATGCTTTTATTTTAGTTTCTATTTAATTGCATTACCATCTTACCTATAGGACCAGCTTTGAATAAGAGCAACAATTATAGGAAAGGCTTTAATAATAGAAATGAAATAAAGTAATATTTAAATAGTAATAAAAAATTTAAGATAAACAATTTAAACACAAAAATATAGCTTTAAATTATTGTAAAAGTATTTATAATAATAATAAAAATATTTTTTAAAAAATAATTAAATTAATTAAAAATAATATCAAAAAGACTAAAAAATGAAATTTAGATCAAAAACAACAATTAAAAATATAAAACATATAGAAATTAAAACAAATGATAATAGAATTGTAAGTAAAATAGATAACATAATTATTAATTTAAATAAAAATAATTAAAGTAAATATAAAAGCAGTCAATTGCAAAAATAGATTAGGCATTTTAATAACTAAACATTTAAATAATATTATAAATATGGTAAATAGATTTAATAAAATAAATACAAAAAAATGCTAAATTCTATGAATAAAAAATAATTATATTGGTGAGATTAAGAATTTAATAAAAATAGGATAAATCAAAATGAATATGATAAGTCACCTACACACATATATACAAACAAACAAGATATGAATTTACTAAAAATGGTATTAAAATGTTAAGTCATATAAATAAAAATTACAAAGATAATAAAAGAAGCTTATTGAAATGAGGCTGAATATGTATACTGAGAGTAGCATTAAATTAATTCAGACATTAATATATGCATAGAATAATGATAATATTACATATATGAGGAATATGAAGGCACATATAAAAAATAAAAATATTAAAAAAATTATTATATATATAACAATTTTTTTAATAGTTTTATTTTTTATATGTGCCTTTATATATATATATATGAGATTATAAAGCTATATGTTCTGAAACAATATTGACTAATTATAAAAATAATTTTGAACAAATAACATCTAAAGAAAAATATTATTAATATACTAAAAATTTAAATATACACCTTTAATCCTACTTAGTGAGGACAATTGTTTTCCCAAAACTCACTGTAAAGTGACATCATATAAAAAGCAAGGAATTATAATGGTTTTCTATGGGAAGATATTTAGCTCATTCCTGTGGATAAAAATATATATCATAAATTATTAATAATATATTAGCAAACAATTTAATTTAGTATATATAATTTTAAAAAATTTAGCATACATGTTTGTTAAGATTTTACTTCATTAACGCTTAAATTAATTAATATATATATGCGCTCTCCACACAGATAATGAAGCTATTAATAAATTATCAGTGAAATTATTAAAATTTTACCGCCAAGCGCTTTCGGAACAGTTTACAGTCCCATATACATGGCGAGTTATTCTATTAATAACTGTAAAATTATGCAAATTTTATGCAAATTTATGTGTAGATGTTACATGGACCATTTACGAGATAGGGAATAGCAGGTCTCTCTTCTGTTGATTGCCAATGGGTCAGCCGTAATAAAGTAAGCTTCCCTAACTTTACGTTTGGTGTCGTTTGTTTCAGAGCAAATGACACTGGCTGTGGTAAGTAGAAAAGCATGTCCAGTGTTTCTCTCATGTTCGACAAAAATCAAATTACCTTCAAACTTTGTTTTGGTTTTATTGTAAAGGTATCGGTGTTGAGCTACTCTGGTGGCAATGTTAATTTTGGTCTCTCCATAATATGTTACTGTACAATTTCTTTGGGGGCAGGTAATTTTGTACACAACTTGAAGGGTGAGTTCAGGTTTGATCCTGTCTTTGGTATTATTTATCAGTCTATTGGGGTTGGGAGGTGAACAGAAAGTGACTTCAAAGTCACATGATAGTTGATTGATAAGGCTTTTAGCTGTAGAGTGAAAATATGGGATTAAGATTCTTGGTTTGTTTTCTTTCTTGTGGTTGTGGTTTATTTTATAGAAAAATTTGTTAACTTTTTTGTTGATGGATGAATAAGTGTGTCCTATTTTCTTTAAATCAGCTATATAATTGATAAGATTTTTTCTTTTATCTGCCTCATATTTGCACAAGTTATGTTTCCTAAACATGAATGAAGAGAAAGCTGCAAGTTTGTGGGAGTGAGGTGTGTAAGAATTAGGGTTTGTCAAACCCTGTACTTCCAAAGGTTTGACTACCATTTGGTAGTCCAGCTTATCTATATTTTTGCTAACATATATGTCAAGGTATTTGACCTGTTTGTCTTGGTTTTCCAAAGTTGTAGTAAAAGTAAGCTTGGTTTTATTCTGGAAGCTATTGTGAAGGTTAGTAATGATGTCTTCTGGGGCAGCAATAAATGTGTCATCAATGTAACGCATGTATATGATATGTGGGGTTGACATGAAGAATGTGGGTAGTATTAGCTTCTCGTATGGTCAAGTACAACACTTGCCATTATACCACTCAGTGGGAGGCCCATCAGCCATCCATTGTTCATACTAAACCACTTATCTCTGAAAATAGCAATTATATTTAAATCAAGCCATTTAAAAAAATTGATGATGAATTTGGCTTGTATAGGTGGGCAGTTTCTTGCAATTAATGTATCATTGACTATTTCAATAGATTGTTTATGGTCAATGGAGCCATATAACTCTGCCACATCAAATGATGCAATTTTAAAATTAGCTGGTATAAACGCATGTTTAATTTTACAGTTATTAACAGAATAACTTGCCATGAATATGGGACTGTAAACTGTCCTGAAAGTGCTTGGCGGTAAAATTTTAATAATTTCACTGATAATTTATTAATAGCTTCATTATCTGTGTGCAGAGCACACACACACACACATATATATATATATATATTTGTGTAAACTGTAATATATATATGTTTGTGTAAACTGTAATATATGTGCATTATGCAAGTATCCACTTAAAATATGTATGTAGGCAAGATAGTGCAACTTAAATCTATGTAAAAAAAACCCACCTAGCTTAAAATTGCTCTTTCTTGTAGTCTATTCATTCAGCACTCATAATTATTTAGTTTTTGGAAACCAACAACTGCTCATTCAAAGACCTATCAGTTTTTAAATTTTTGATATTCATGATTTTTTGAAGTACATTAGGAATTGATGGTTGAGAATTTCTAAAGAAAATACTCAGTGGTTGATTTATTTCTTTGATTTTTTCTTTATATGATATATCTCATTCATTAATTTAAGACATTTTTAGATTTGATGGAACATTCTAAGTCAGGATCAAATTTTTTGAAGGTTCTGTTTATGGCATTGAAACATGAAGTCAGCTGCTTGTTTTTTGATATCCATATTCTTCTCTACAGTCTTATTGATTTTCTTTTCTTCATTCAGGTACATTAATTCCTAGTTATTTAATTCTTCTATGTATGTTGCAAAAGCTTTTGGAATATTGTCATTATCAATTTCTTATAGGGATCTAATGCTAACAAAATGATGCATTATTTATTGAAATTAGTATATCTTGAAAGTTGTGATTTTTTTGATTTGTAGCTTGAAAAAGTGATATCATGTTTGGTAGTATTAGTTACTGCTATGTTTTCAATTGAAATCATATATAGTTGTAATACAATTTTTTTTCTATACTATTAGAAATAAAAGTATAATTTCACTGTACAAACTATAGAAAAATGGAGTGAGAAAAGGAAAGTAAGCTCACAGTTGTCAATTTTTTGTGTTCTATAAAATTGTTAATCATTGCATTGAAAAAGGGCCATACTGAAGTTTTATTTTTTTAAAAATTCATACACTTATATTATTATGTGAAATTATTTAAAATTAAAAAGGCAATGTTTAGTAATATCTCACTTAACTGTGATGTTGTGACCATAAAGACTTTATATTTTATTAACAATATAAGAGTAACCAAATTATAGATCTGTATATTATAGGTCTTAATAGTGCAGTTAATTTAGAAAAAAATAAACATTCTGACATATTAAAAAAAGGTATCTAATGTATTCTGTATTTTTCACATTGTAATAATATTTAAGGCTTTTTTTTACAGTATCTACTATGCTGATCAAAATAAGCACCACTTTATATACAAATATGATGGCTGTGGTATTTTTGTTTTTACCATGAGGTGTCACATTTTATTAAATGTTGTAGTCATTTTTTTTTTGGAATGACTTTAAATTTTTTTGAATATTGCAGTATTTGTAATGGCAGAAATAATGACTATTTAAATAAATATTAAAGGCATAAATCTTCTTTACTTTATTTGTATTGCATTTTCATCATACAAAAGTTATTAACAGCATAATTTTTAAAATCAAAAATATATATAAGATAATTTCTATTCAACTGAAATTAGCATTCATAAAGATTTTGATCCAACATTGATTGACTAAATATTTTAGGTAATATTTTCACTGTACACAATTTAAATTAAATATTAATAATATGACCAAAATTTAATTTTACTTTTAGGCTGAATGAAAATTTCACTTTTTTTTATTTTTATATTTTTATACATGAAATAAACGAAGAGATATTTTAAAATCAAGCATGTAGATTATTTTTAATTTAGAATTAATAATTTTTGATTATATGAAGTTTATTATTAATTGTGTAATCCATGAAATCATTTTTTTTCAAAATAACAATTACAATATCTAATATACAATATGATGATTGTAATTTTTGCCACAGGTAAAGTTCCATTCACAAAAATTTTAATCCATAAAAGTGAGTAAATACAGCAATTTAATATATTAATATATTGGATTGTTATACATCATCAAAATGTGATTTTGATTATTTATACTGAATGAAACACTTTTTTTGGTTTTGTAGTCATTAATGATGTTTACTTTGGATATGTCATTAATAAAGTACACTCACACATATACTTCAAATAACATTATGCTGGAACCAGCTCTAGGGATTGTGAATAAGACAAAGTATATATGTTTAATTTGTTCTATTACTGCATAATTGAACTAAGATAACTTACAAATCCCTTAAAGCATAACACGATGATGAAATCAGTCACACATACTAGTAATTCACAGAACAGATAGATAATAGAATAAAGACAAAAAAAGTAACTTGGGAAATTTTTTTTATTATATTTTTTTTTAATTTAAAAAAAATTAACTAACAGTAAAAGAAAAAAAAATTAGAAAATGATAATATGCCAAATTGAAAGGTAACTTAATCACCCTCATATTCACTTATAATTTTTGGATGTTTCCCTCAAAAAAGCATGGTGGTTTCATGACTTTAAAACACTTTTACTATTATTGTAAATCATATTTGTATAGGATTTTTTAAAATATAAACATTTTAATTGAAAAAAATCTGAAGAGGTCAGTATCTTATGGACAGTCAGCAAATATCCATCATTTTGACTCTATTATTCTCTTAAAACAGATTTTTAAAATACATTCTTTTCTTCTTGACAATTGGGACAGTGTTAGAATTTTTTTCAAATATTTTAATAAAATAAATATCAATTTTAAAGCAGAATCTGATAGATTTGTCTTAAATCTACCTTTGTTCATTCACATTACAAACAAAAACTTAAAATATAAAATCATTCATTTTCTGATTGTTTACACTACCTTAGTTGATGATATTTATGATACATTGTTCTTAGTTACAAGTCATTTATTAAATATTTAAAAAGATCAAATGTTATTTTTTAGAATGATACTCATTTATAAAATAAAATTAAAAAGTTATTAAATCCTATGAGTTTTAGTATAAAATAAAGATTTTATTTAAAAGTGAAAGGTTGAGCATTTTCCAAACCTTTCTCTAGGTGAAACAATAGAAAATGTCAAATTATTAAAGAATTAATACACATAATTTCATAAAATATATATGATTTCACATAACATATATAATAATTACTCCCTTATTTTTCTTCTTAATTAATATTTAATCTAGATGAGTTATTATGCTCTTACAATAATTAAACCCTTTTAATATTTATTTCATCAGAAAGAATGAAAACTAACTTTAACTTGAACCTTTCTCTCCTTTTTCTTTTAAAAATGAGGATGTCCCTATACTATTTTAACCAAGTAAAAAATCTTATTAACAAAACTATTAAAAAATTATTCTATATTTTCAATTTCAATTCTTTACAAAATAATATTTATAAACATAAACATGTACACATTATAATAACATATTTTTCCATGAATTTTTTAGTTCTTGAATGTCTTATCTTGTGAATATTGCAAGTTGTCACTTAGTCAATCTCTTGGCCCCGGGTTTTTTAGGAGCTTTTTAAATGGCTATTTTCATCCATTTGTCTTACTTTTTGTATTTTTTTTGTAGTTCCAGATTGCCAGTTTAACAATTATTTTCATTTCATGTTAATGTAAGTTGAGATAAATATGATTAGATGGATTAATACATGACTATTTGAAAATTTATCCCAGAGTACTTTTTTATATTTTAGTAAAGTTGGTATAGGATTTTTAACAAGAGTTTGACACATGATTTTTATAAGCTTTCTAATATTATGCTCCTTTTTGAAAATAATTTTTTCATTTTTTTAACTATGAGTTAGATTAATTTAGCATCAGACTTTCAATCTGAGATTCTGACTGCTAAACTTCATTATTAAACTCTAATGAATTCCACTCTCTATATAGCCTTTTGTTTTTTAAAAACAATCCTAATATCAGTCTTCTGTCCAATCACTTGTCTATCTCAGATATGACTGCATTAAGTCTTGACCAATTTATTTTTTATTTTTTACAAAAGTGTCTTTTTTTGTTAAAATTATATTTATACATCCATTTGAAAAATAATTTTTCATTTTTTCTCAGATAAAGATCTTAATCATTTCTTCTATTTTTCCAGAAATAAAAAATTTATAAAATGAAATTAGAAACTACATACACAATTTTTTTTCTTTTATAGCTATGTGTAATAAAATCAAACATATTAATAAAGTGTCTCAAATTTTATCACAAAATCATTTCATATATGTAAATCTTTTAATAAGTTTTACCTAGCTAAGTTCTTATTTAACAACTACATTATTCTAAAACCAATATGAAGTCATAATTTTTCTCAATATGTATATAAATTAAATATTATATTTAAATAATAATATGTATCTGCATAAAAATTGTTGTAGAATAAATAATTAAAAGACATTGAGATGATATATATATATATATATATATATATATATATATATATATATATATATATATATATGAACATTCCAGATAGAGATTTTAAATATTTATCTTACTGTACTTATCAATTAAGAGCTTGTTTGAGCTAATGGTAAACACACACACACACTGTCTCTCACTCTCTCTCTCTCTCTCTCTATATATATATATATATATTAATATGGGCATATTAAATTTTACAAGATTAATTTCAATTTTGTTATTTTTACATAAATTATATTTGATATTACATAGTTTTTAAATAAAATGAAATAGAAATTTATGTAACATTGCAATACTAGTCAAGAAACAACATTTTTCTAAAATTCTTTCACAATCATAGTGTTATCTATTAACAAATAGACCTTTCCAAATGAAATTAATCTAAACACACAAGATATATATATACAAAAACAGAATATATATATATATATATATATATATATACAAAACAGAATAGCCTTCCCATTATTCACTTCAAAAACAACTTCCTTTAACATCAAAGAATGTCATCATGAGATTGATGGTCTCAGATTCAAAAAAATTTTATCATCACAGTTTCTTTTATTCTTTTTTTCAATTTTCAATTCACTTATTTTTTTATTTTTATAAAAACTAATCTCTGCATTGTCAAATAATATTTTATGATATGTATTATTTAGTTCATAAATATACAAAGTTTTTTTTAATAAGACTCAATTTACTTTGACCTATATACATTTTATGACAACTGCAAGGAATAATACCCCAAGAATAGATTTGCAATCAATTAACTATTTTGAACTATTTAGTAATGAATTTAAATTCAGGCCTTTCTTCCAAGCTATTTCATACCACCCAATATAAAATTATTTTTACAAATCAAATTACTAATTTATGGCTTATATGGCAAAAAAATAAACTCTTTATTCTCATTAATAATTAAATATTTATTATTAAAAGATCTATGGATATTTTGTATTAAATATAATATTCCTAATAAATTCATGATTATATCTTAACACAATATAGTCAGAAGCAAATTGACTCCTCTGAAAATAACTATTATTTCAAAATTATTAAGCCTTTTCTTTCTATAACAAAAATTCAGTAAAGAAAGTTTCTTATAAGTAAAAGGTTGATAATTGTTTGGCCTTATAGTTTTTAAATTTTTTGCTTTAATAAAATATCTACAAAATAAAACATTATCAACTTTATCAACATTTAAATCTAAAAATTTAACTTAACAAATTCAAATGTGCCCCCCTCAATAGTAAAGTTAACACTAGAATCAAAAGCATTTAATATATCAAAAAAAATACTCCAATTTATCTTCCTGTATAACAATAAACAATCATCAACATATCTAACAAATAATTTTAAAGAAACAGAAAAGTTATTAATAACAGTATTCTCTAAAAAAATTTATATAGACAGAGCACATTAAAGGAGAAATAACGTAACCAATAAACAATCTATCTTTAATTTTATAAAATACATCATTACCCACAAAATGCGTAGAATCCTCTAATAACAATAGCAAATCATGAATGACTTTAATCTTATCTCCAGAAAAATATTCAAATTTCTTTAAAAGATCAAGAAACATGTTCAAGCTTTTTATTCTATCAAGTGATTGATACATGTTTTCAATATCTAAACTACCTAAACACAATCTTTTTCTAAAATAAATTCATTAATTTTATTATATGCTTCAAAAGAAGATACATAAAATTGACCTAAATTTATATAATTTTTAAAAAACGTTATAAGAAAATTTGAAATTTTATTAACAATCCCCTCACCACTGTAAAATCAAAAACACAACATAAAAATTATCTTAGAGATTTCAAATTAAAGAAAACTTTAAGAGCTAAAAAATCAATAAAATAATTTAAATAAATAGATCTATTTTTAAAAAATGTATTTACCATGATTTACATAATTTCAATTAAATTAGATTTTACTTTCTTACCAGGATCAGAATTTAAAATAGAATACTGCCCATTATTTAATTCTAAAGAAACTTTATTTCTAAAATCACTATTATTTAGCAATGCAAAATGTCCACCTTTGTCTTCTTTTAATAAGGTAACATCATTGGCCTTCAATCTTTTTTTAAAAAAAATCTCCAAAGCAAATAGATTTTTTTAAAAAAAAGATTGAGAGCCAATGATATTGTCCTATTAAAAGAAGACAAAGGTGGGCATTTTTCATTGTTAAATAATAATGATTTTAGAAATAAAATTTCTTTAGAATTAAATAATAGGAAGTATTCTATTTTAAATTCTAATCCTCATAAGAAAATAAAATTTAAGTTAATTGAAATTATGAAAATTATGGTAAATACATTTTTTTAAAGATAGATATTATTTAAATTATTATCCTAATAATTTTTTGGCTCCTAAGGTTTTCATTAATTTGAAATGTCATAAAGATAATTTTCCTTTAAGGAATATATTTGATTTTCCAGGGGAGGGGGGTTTGATAAAATTTCAAAATTTCTTATAATGTTTTTTAAGAATTATATAAATTTAGATCAATTTTATGTTTTTCTTCTTTTGAAGCATTTGATAAAATTAATGGATTTGTTTTAGAAAAAGATTGTGTTTTTGGTATTTAGATATTAAAAATATGTATGAATCGATTAATAGAATAAAAAGCATGAATATGTTTCTTGATGTTTTAAAGAAATTTGAATATTTTTCTGTAAATAAGATTAAGGTTATTCATGGTTTGAATTGTGTCTAATGATGTGTTTTATAAAATTAAAGGATGGATTATTAGTTATGTTATTTCTCCTTTAATGTGGTCTGTCTATATTGATTTTTTTTAGAGAGCACTGTTATTAATAATTTTTCTGTTTCATTAAAATTATTTGTTAGATATATTGAAAGTTTGTTTGATATCGATTTTTTAAATAGATTGAATGCATTTGATTCTAATATTAAATTTACTATTGAGGGGGGGAGGGGGCATTTGAAGTTGCTAACTTATATCTTTAGATTTTTTGATATAATTGATAATTTTTTATTTTGTAGTCACTTCATTAAAAAAAATTAAAAAAACAGAAAAAAGATATTGCCAGATGGTTATCAACCTTTTACTTATAAAAAACTTTCTTTATCAAATTTTTGTTATAGGAATAGAAAGCTTAATAATTTTGAAAATAATGTTATTTTCAGAGAAGTCAATTTGCTTCTGACTATATTATGCTAGGATATAATCATGAATTTATTAGAAATATTATATTTAAAAAATATATCTATATATTTGTTAATAATAAAGATTTATTTATTAATGAGAACAAAAAGTTTATTTCTTTGCCATATAATTAATCAATTAGTAAATTGTTTTATAAGAATAATTTTATACTGGGTGGTAAGAAAGTGGCAAGGAAGAAAAGTCTGAATTTAAACTCATTATTAAATAGTTTAAAACATTCAATTGATTGCAAATCTATTCCTGGGGTAATTTATAAAATTCCTTGCAGTTGTCATAAAATGTTTATATGAAAGAGTAAATTAAGACTTAATGAAAGTGTTAAAGTTTATAAGAGTAGAGTTAAAAATAGTTATCATAACTTAACTTTGTATGTTTGTGAACTGAACACAGGTCATAAAATATTATTTGACAATGTAGAGGTTATCTTTTATAATAAAAAAAAAAAGTGAATTGAAAATAAGAATAAACTTTGATTAAAAATTTTTTTGAATCTGAGGTCATCAATCTCATAAAGACATCTTTTGATGTTAAAGAATGTTAGTTTTTGAGGTGAATGATGGGAATGTTATTTTGTTTTGTTTATGCTGTGTGTTTAGTTAAATTTCACTTGAACATGTTTATTTGTTAATAGAAGAAACCATTATTGTGGAAGAATTTTAATAAAATTTAATTTTTGGCTAGAATTTGTAATATTATGTGAGTTTCTATTTTATTTATAATTACTAGTATAGTGTTGGGCAGTATTAAATTTTTATATTTTTTCGTGTATTTTTTTTAGAAATTTTAGCTATGAAATAATTAGGTAAATTATGAAATAATAATTGGCAGTGCATACATAAATCAAGCTATTTTATTAATAACAGCATATATTGGACTTATTTTTAAATTAAAAGAAGTGCTTTTTGCAAGAGTCATAGATCAGTCATCAACATATGATGTAAAAACAAGAAAGATCACAACTTTCTAAATATTTTCATAAGTAAAGCAAGCCTATTCTAAAAGTAGTTATACATAATAATTAAAAATTTTAATGGTTTTTTTTTTGACATAAATATTGAGTGAAACTAAAAAAAGGTTCTGCATTCATTCTGGAAGTAGTCTGTAATTGTTTTTAACTTACATTTTAAAATTGTTTGCCTTTAAGTTTTTTTTTTTTTTTACAAAAATTATTTTTATTAAAGAAATTGATAAAATAATGAGGTCATGTTTGACTGATTCAAATTTGAAAAATGCTCTGTTTAACCTCAATCATTAAGAATCTCGTGAAAACAAAACATATACAAAAGTTTCATTATTAAAGTAAGAATTATTTAAATTAATTTTTTTTAAAGATATAGTAATAATAGATAGATATTTTCCCTATAAAAATTATTATATTTAAAAAAAAATGTTAAATACTATTTATTTATAGCATACTCTCTTAATACAAAAATTGAGAAGCAGTGCAAAGTTGTGTGGGGCATGTGAACTCATAAGTGAAAAAAATTAGTACATCTGACAGTAAATCATTAACTACTTCAGGGCTTGCTACTTCATAAAAATCATAAAGCAAATATGAATGATTCGTTCTACATTTGTAAAATGAAGTCTGACAATAGTGAATAGTAGTTATATAAATAGCATGGAGGAAAAGTAAGGAGGTTAACAAGTCTCTCTGGGCATAGTGGCTGAGAGATTCCTGAGTCCGAAAAAGGAGAAGGCACAGTGCATTACATCTCATGGAGAAAGTTAGCATTTTATGAGTATATATATATGAGTATAGATGCGTTATATTAATTAATATGTATAAATATTTACAATTTTCTTAAAAATAGTTAAATTTTTAAAAAGAACATTTTGATTTAGTAAAAATACAGTTTTAGAAAATACAAATTTGAAATTCATTACAATAAAAAAAAAAAAAAGACGAGAGACTTTACATATTGTGTATGTTGAGCAACGATTCTAATTTTCATTTTAGATCCTTGAAAGATATAGAATAAATGAAAATCGACTGTTCTGTATATTATTTTTTGTATATATAATTTTTTAAAAATTATAAAATATGTATGTAGAGCCACACTTATAATCTCTATATGGTTGGTTAGTTCTAATTATTAAAAAAAACAACATGTTTTTCAATTAGCTATTTATAATTTTTAATTAAAACAATCTTCAGATTAACATATTTCAAGTCATCTCTTCATGAAACATGAATAATTAAAAGCCATTGAATCCAGATTTCATTATAAAAATGTTTCCTATTTTATCATATTGATTTGCCTTTGCAGTTGGCTTAAATTTCCCTATTAACAGGTTATATCTGAAAAAAAAAAAAACATTGAATGAAATTGACATTTAAAACGTCAGTTTAAACAGAATTGTAAATAGCGAAGGTTAATCTTAACATAAGTCCGCACAGTTTAAGTTATTATGATTGACACGCCTGCTGAGCTCCACCTGGTGAGCAACCTTTCTCAGTGCACAAAATCATAAAGAGTAGAGGAAAAAGTTTTGCTTAATTCAACTTCGTTCCTGCTGAGCTTGTCACGCTTGTAAGTGAAGCCATTTAAAGATTATTAACCCTTTCATTTCTATAATTAAACATTCTAGCAAATTTAACTTTAGTGTTGTTATGTAATCCAATTATATTATTGAACTGTTAGGAGTTTGTAATTAATCATGTAAAAACAAAAGCATTTAAAATAATTAATAAAATTCTATTTAATACTGACAGAAATCGAGAATAACATTATTATTCATCCATTTGGTTAATTTTAATGTTTATCAGTTAATAAATTTTTATAACTATTTTTAATTTCTAAGTATTCTTGACATGCTTTGGATTCATTATATAATAATAAATGCTTTGGTTGTTTATGTATTTATTTTTGGCTTTATATATATATTTACTAGTGTTATGTAACTAAGTTCTCCTTAGACGAAGTTAAAAATTTCTATGCATTAATAATATATCAAAAAAATGTAACGCAAGTTGAAATATATATTCGAGGTGCCAGCATAATCTAGTCTCAATGTTTATAGTTATGTATTAGTGATATTTGAAGATCATAGAACATCATCAGTCAAAATAAAAATATGGAAACTTGGTGTTTTTTTTTCAACATTAACTTATCTTTTATCAAGTATCCTTTGGAATATGTCATATGATCATCTTGGCGTAAAGAAATGTCCATTATCTTTATATAAACATGTTAAGTCAAAAACAGTAAGCTGCTTTTTGACATTTATATTTTATAGAGAAAATTATAATTCTTATGATTTTTTAAAACATAATATAATTAATGTAAATAATGTTAATTAATAATTATAAATATTTTAGACTCAACCAAAAGAACAAGTTTGATTTAAGAATGGTTTTAGCACAATAGATCACATCCAAGCATTTAAAAAAGATAAAGTTGTCACTGTGCTTTGGATTTAAAGACTATGAAAAAGCATTTGATTTTGTAAGCACTTCCATGACGGTTAAAGCTTCGGTTCATTGAGATATAGATTCAGGATATTTGTCTGAAAGTTTGTGATGATAGTACTTTAGTAGTAATTATATAATGAACTATTTCAATCTTATATTAATTGTTAAATGTCTTTAGAAATATTCAAACTTCATTTAATTTACATTGGTTACAATATGATATAGTATTGAATATGCCACAACTGGTATCTCATATTGTTCCTAAGAAAAGTATTTGGTTTATATAATCACTATTTTTTTATTATAAGCATTATTTACAGTACACATTAAAATATTAGTATAAAAAAGTTAAAAAAATATAATCATAAAATCATAAAATATAAAAATAAAATTACTTTTGTTTAGAATAGCTTCTAACTCAAATCAATTGATTGCTTTCATACAATCAGTTTATTATAATGAAATAAATTTGCTTTTTATTGCTGTAAATATTAGTTATAATAAATATTATAATATTTGTTTAAAGAAGTAAAAAAATTATGATAATTTGCAAAAGATGAAATTTTTTTATTTTTATTTAGACTATAAGCAGTATGAGATATGACTAAACCTGAAAAATGGGGCATAAAATTTATACTGCAAGAACTAAATTCAAACTAATTTGATTTTTGAAAAATAGAGATATACCTAGAAAGGAATGTGTACTAGTTTAATTAAAATATTTTTATTAAGGTATTTGAAAATTTATATTGGTATCACCAGTTGTAGCCATTGCAGATTAAACTTTTCAAATACTTTAACTGCTAATAATAGCACATAAATGAGTAAATGCCACAACATTTTGAATGACATTATTCTTCTCTCTTCTTTATGTGTTGCTGGACTGACAGTGACAGTACTTGCATTGGTATCAAACTTGGACCTTTAAATTTGTGAATATTAATTTTAAGGTGACACTAACCAACTAGCCTATTTTGTCAGAGGTAACCAGTAAGTAAAAAAATCATATACTTATCTATAACAATTATCCCAATTTTGTCCATTTCCCCCAAGGATTAATGAGTTATTTCCAAACATTAAGAATTATCATGCTATGCTGACTTATGGGATTACTTGCCATTGTCATCTAAATAGCTTCTTCAAATTTTATTTTTTGTATTTTTTTCTCTCAGTTCAGAAGAAAAAGTAAAAAAAAAATTTTTAAAATCCTGCCCACATCAATATTAAATGATCTCATAAGTCAACATTCTGTGATAATTCCTAATCTTTGAAACTCCCTCATTAACCTTGTCCTTAGGAAAAAGTGCAGAAATCAGAAGGATCACATAAATAAATATATGAAATTTCTAGTGACTGTTACCTTTGATAGAATAAAGTAGTTGGTTATAGCATATTCTTAAATAACATATCTAAAGGTCCAGTTTGATTCTCATTCTAAAACTGACATTGGTCAGATCTGCAACATTTGTAGAAGAGAGAAGAAGAATACCATTCAAAATGTTGTGTTACATATCAACCCATTTGCTATTACTATCAGTTGAATCTATTTGAAATGTTTAATAATGTTTGAATTTCTCTAAAGACATTTAACATTTAAAATTAGATGTTGGAAATAGACCAACATATAATTTATACTAATAAATTTGGGATTTATCATATTCTGAAAAATATTGATCAAAATGTAACAAAAGGAAATATATTGTATGGTGATACCAAATTACCATTAGATGAGTTTTAATGGAATCATTTTGTGATTTGAATTAAGAGAATAAATGGACTGAATTTAAGTTATGTAAATCATATGATTATTTTAATAAATAAGACTATTTATAAAATGAAAATAAGAAGGTCAGATTAAAAAATAAATACTGGAAAAGAATGTTAAGTGATTTTTTTTTGCAGAATAAAAAAATTAAAATTGATAATCATGAATTAGAAAAAGTTAATGAATACAAATAGATTGGTCAGATTATTAATACGGATGGAATCAAAAATCATAGAGTTAATCATGGAATTAAACTTGGTTGTAACCTAACATAAAAAAAAGTTTGGGTTTGAAAAAAAAATTAATAGATGTATCTTTAATTTTTATATATAGATCTGAGATTTGGATGTTTAACAGAAGAAGAATACAGAGACTTCAGATCATACAGTGAAATTTGGAAAGATGTATGTTGAAAGTATAACAAGAAAAAATCAAAAACAAAATACATGGGTGAAAGAATAACAAGTATCATTGATATCATTACGAGAATTAAGAGACTGACATGAAACTAGACTAAAAGAGATCACAATAGATGGACAGTTAAGTTTTACATTAGATTCCAAGAATATAAAACTATTAAAAATCATTGGAATAAAATATCTATCAAGTTTTTCTATTTCAGTATAAAAAAAAGTCTTTCTTAAAATCTCAACTATTTTGGAAAATTCAATCAATATGCAAATCACTGAAACTAGTAGATTTTATTGTATATACTAACATGATAGTTTATAATTTTTATTTCATTATTACTTTATGACACATTTTTATATGCTTTTCAATAACATTTTATAACTAGGAATTTAATTTGTATTAATCTACCTTTATATTCTGAGCAATTGATTCAAATGATAACTGCTGGTGAGAAGATTCCTGGATCTTCTTTTGATCAACAGTAATTGAAAACTAAGTAGCATATTCTGAGTTAAAATACAAATGTTGACCTGATAATTCTATGTAATGAGCAATTAATCATATAATAATAATTCATTACTACCAAATCTTTAATATATGTTTTATTGAGTAGCCATTCAGCCAGACAAAAACTCTGAAGTATTTCAAATAGAGATTTTTAAACTGAAATTTTATTTATTGAAAGTGCCATGCCTATAATCTGTAATTGAATCCATTTGAAAATTTATTTAGTAATCTTGAGTTTGCCAGCCTGGGGTTAAATTAGCTAACTATTGAATAATGGTCATTAAATGAATATATAGCTAACTAGAGAAGAAAACAAGCATGAAAAAGGACTCAAAGCCACATCATTCAAAAATTAGCAAGCTTGTTGAGTGTTGCCATCTCTGTTAATGTTCTACTATGAGAGTCTGTTAAAGATAACTGATTATTTAGTATATATTTAAAGTTAACCAGTAGTCTTCTATAGGGAAGATTACTTGCTTTATTATTGTTTAATAAATAAATCCATAATATTGCATTCACATGTTTAAAAAAATTATCTATATATGGAACAGCAATTGCTAGGGTAGTATCAGAGAAATGATTAAAACTTTATGCACAAATGATCTTTTCAGATGCTTTTTTTTTCTGTGAATAAAATGCATTGCTGCTTTGACGTAATAAAGGGGGGGGGATTGAATTAATTTGAAATTATTTTCTAAATACACAATATGCTGAACACATCATAACTGATAAAGAGTTATCTTGAAGTGGGGCAAAGGGTATGTAAACTTTTTTACACATGGTTTTATTTGTTGCTGAATTTTGTATTCTAGTTTGGAGAAGATATTGCTACATTAATTAAGTTTATGATTACTTGAGATTGGTACTTGTATTTTTTCATGTCTTCAAATATAAGTGGATAACAAATATACACTATATAATTATAACAAAAACATTTTCTATTTATATCAAAATAATTTAGACAGAGCATAAAAAACAATTGATAAACTTCCAATTATTTACTAATTATTGATTAATCTGCTGATAATTGATTTAGTAATAATTTAGTAAGAAGAATTAGTTTTACATTAAATAAATTCTTATAAGTATAAATCATGACACTTTCTCACATTCTGTTATTTCTGTGTTGTGACTACTTTTAAATCTTAATCATCATAATTGATCAGTTGTTATTATAATAGCTTTCTCCACGTTTATTAGATAAATAGAAATATTTCTCCAAAACATCTCAACTTCGGTTTAAGCATTTGTTCTTGAAATAATTTTAGTGACTCTATTTTGTTGTTAATCATTCACATTTTTTAAAAGATTTTCTAAAAATTTGATAAATTTATGACACATCCTCTATGAGATAAATTCAGTCTAATTTTTTTTTCCATGTGTCAAAGCATCGGCCGGGAAGCGAACCCGCGGACCAGGGACAACTGCTTGTAAGGCAGCTGTGCTGACCACTCGGCCACTAATGCTTGTTAGCTGATTTGATTAAAAAAATCAACTTGTTTTCTTTATCACTAATGGCATTATTTTTAATATAAAAAATGAAAGAAACCTATACACCTAGAAAGAAGATTTAAAAAAAGCTCTTATGACAATAATAGAAAATAATTTTAAAAAATGATCCCTTTATACTTTTGTTATTTGTTTCAAGAATTAGTAGCAGCAACCATTTGCAAAATGAATATGGACATTTTAATTCCTGAAAAAAGGACAGAAAGATAAAGAAATCATAATATATTCAAAATAAGTTTTGTAATGGCCATAAAACATAAATACATTCAAATATAGAACATAATGCATTATTCTGTTTATTTGTTATTTTCTAAAGCTGTATTTTAATTGTTGTTTTTTTTTTTTTTAAAAAAGATCATGTCTAATTGTAGTTCTTCACTGTATTCTATTCTCAACCATGTCTTACCACTAAAAATAATTGATATAGCCATTCTCTAGAATCTCTTTGAAATAATCTTTATAGTATAATTGAGTGCTGTCATTGTCATAAGAACGATGCTTAAGTTCATTATAAAATATTTTTAGGAAGTCATATATTGATTCATTTTTTGACATGTCTGAATAAATGAGATGTGATTTTTTCAATAGTAGTCTCTACAGTATTACTCTCAGCAAGCTGAAAAGCATTTTGATTGATCTTAAGATCTTGCCATCATATTTGTACAATTTTGTGGAACATCTTTAATTGAATGTTACTTTGGTAAGGATTCAAGCTTTATTCCCATACAATTAATCAGATAAAATAATAGCTCTCTGTATAACCAATTTAGTAGCAATAATCATATCATTGCATTGAAATAATCAGTTTTTTAATTTTTTAAAAACAACAGCAGCACATTAAAGCACATCAAGGACTAAATTTACATTCTATTTAAAAAGTTGTCAAGATATTTAAATTATCTCATATAGTCAAGCTGATGATCATCCAAAATAAAATTGCTAAAGATTTTTTTTCTATCAGTGGTTGATAAAAAAAAATGAGTTAATGAATATTAATTAATAAACCAAAGTACATATACATTGTTATTTCTGTAATGTAATTTTCACTATACCATTCCCATGCAAGGTAAGTACTAGTTTCTATCCACTTTTAACACTTTGTGGAGGAGTGTAATCATAAACATATGATCAAAGATGTAAAAAAGATGTATGATCCCCAAAATGCACATTTTCATGCTGAATCAGCACTCATCAGTCAGCCCAGACCACAATCTCTTACACATATCTTTATTGTTGTTCAATATATATAGATGGCCAATTATCACAGTTTAATTGATATGACAATTTCCACAAAGTGTTAACAGCAGTTAAAAACCAGTCCCTACCTTGTGTGATAGTGGTGTAGTGAAAATTACACTACAAAAATATTATTCATAAGTGAATAATCTTTAGTTTAATAAATGACTTATAAAAATTATTAATATACTTATAGATTGTATTTAAACATTAAATACATTCTATAGAACATTTTTGGAATTGGCAAAAATATGAAATTCTTGTTTTTCTAATTTTAATTGATTCAAATTAAAATCATTAAACTTCAATCACAAATTGATCTCTGATAACACCAGTTTTTATTTCAAATACCTCAATTTTTTTTATCGATAGTGATAACACTTCCTGTCATTTCTTTATATAGAAGTGATAATATGAATAAACTTTGGTGGATAATAAACTAATTTCAAATAGTGACATGGACCTTAATGAATTGGGTTAAATGCTTTGATTACATTAATAAAAGCAATATATAAATCACTCCTTTGTTTCCTATATTTTTCTTGCATCTTCATAATAATAAAAAAACATGACTATAACATTTTTTGAATCTCAAAACTACATTGAGTTTTTGGTAACTATTCATTTGTGACTGGAAGCAATCTGTTCAACAAAATCTTTAAAAGTATCTTTGTTATAGTGGATAACAACAATATTTCATGATAAATTATTGCAATCTTGTTTATTTTTTAATTTTAAATTGAAACAATGGAAGTATTCTTAAAATAGTGTAATACAATTTGATTAGTCCATATATTCCTAATAATTCCCAATGATTTTGAAGTTAACATATATCATCACCATATTCAAAACTTTATTAGAATACCTGTAACTTCTGCATTTTTAAAAGTATAAAGAATTGTTTTAGTTTTACTAAGATGTATGTCTTTATTTAAATCTAAATGAATAGATAGAATGAATATATATTAAAAATCACCATCATTATGAATTATAGGGTGGCTCTAAGTTTTAGATTTTAAAAAATACATTTCTTTGCATTTTGTTCAGCTAAAAAGCTAATTAAAAGGCACAGTTTATAAAAAAATTATTACCAAGTCACCATCCAATTCTAGCTATCATATAAAACATTCTTCCTATTTATACAATTTTCAATAATAATATGTAGGAATGGAGTGATTTATAATTTTGTTTTCATCCTTATAAATTCGAAATGATGCTCTGCTATTGATATGATGAGAATCAACTGCTAATAATACCATTGTGCATCTCTCTATTCAATATAGTTATTAATAATAAGGCATTAAGAAGAATAAAAAACAGATAAAAAATGCATAGTTTTTTATGGAGATTGTTAGAAGAAATAATGTCAAATTTGATATAGAATATTGATTTAATGTAATCATGGATTTAGCATCTTAGATTTACTGTGAGTCCATGAGAATTATAAAAAGTTATATTAAAAAAACAATATTCTCATATGGAATGGAATACTTGCTTTTTAGAAAGAAAAATAAAAACAGTTTGGAATTATTGAGATAACACTGTAATGAAAGTATTTGGAAAAATTAGAAATGAAATGAAGAATTTAAAAGAATACTATGAATAAGAATTTTGAGGATAAAATGAGAAAACAAGACTATATTAGTATAGGTAATAAAAAATAGAGTATTTCATCCTTGATTTTAATGCCATCTATTGTAAGATTGGGTAATCAATGATTACAAATGGTAGTGCAATTTTATCCATATTTCCAAGCTGGTTTCTGATTTTTGTTTATTAATTAAGCTTTGGAATGCAAAGCTAGATTCAATACAATTATGCATCTAGCAATTATATAATTCCTTTTTATAATCAGAATAAAACTAAGATTGGTAACAATAAATAGATTGATTAAGTATAAAATCTTAAAATTTTATGAATTTAATGCTATTATCTTGATAGTAAAAAGAAGTTAAGAGTGGCTTCCAAATGCATCAGAGCAGGTTTTCAATCTGATGTCTTAATTGATAAAGACAAATACTAGCAGCCAGCTTCGGAATGAGCATTACATTTGCACTATTAACTATTAATCACTGATTAATCAAATGTATAATAGATGATATTAAGGTAGAAAAAGAAATGATTTTGTTTATTATAGTAAGTTGAAAGAAACGATGTGTTGGTTTAGAGTAAAAAGAAATAATCCAAACTAAATATGATATAATGTTCAAAAATTGATATGTATGGGAGATACGTATATGAGCATATTAAGAAACCTGAGATTAATGTGGGAATTGAAACATATGTATATTCTAAATCTAAGTTGAAGAGAAAGATGCCGTGAATTCCAAAGTTGAAAGAAAAATATGCAGCCAATTTAAATATTGGGACATAAGCGGTTTCATTTGTAAAATTTGAGTTCCATTAAAAAAACAGTTTTTTTATTAATAGTTTTTAAAAACAATTTGATATACTGATGCTCTTATAAAAATAAATTTTATCAATGTATGACATGAAAATATAATGACAAAATTAGTTACCATAGCAAATCAATAAGATCAGCTTCGTCTATTAAAAAAAAAAAAAAACTATAAAAGGAAAAATATCTGAGTATTAAATTACCACGAATCAATGCTATTTACAAACAAAAGAATTATTTATTATAATTTTTAATTTTTTTTTAAATACTATTAAAATTTACTATTTTTTTTTAATTTTTTATAATCTTCATTGATTGAACTACGTTCTGCATTTTAATTGAAACATATTTTTCATTACAATTTAAATTGGTACAGAGAATGAAAGGAGTATCAATAACTCTAAGAATATTTGAGCTCAATAACCTGATAGTATTTGAAAATTATAATAAGGGTAGTGGTATTCAGCCTAGATTTTGTGAATAATTTTTAAAAACTTTATTTATATATAAGTACATCATAATATACTTGTTCGAGTTTTTATATTCAGGTTGGAATATTATAAATTTTTGTGGAAATAAATTTTTTTTCTTATATTAAAAAGAGTGAAGTGGAAAAATTTAGATACAAAAATTTATATGCAAACAATTTTTTAACACACACACACACATATATATATATAGTAGCCACTTATATGGCCATACTAACTCCAAGGAGGAAAAAGGGGAAAAAACTACTCTAGAAATAATTTTTGCAATGTCTATACAAACCAATCTGTCAAACACAAATATGTCCATATAAAAAAAAATGTAGGTTTCATTATTCTGTTTGTTTGATGTTTATGATGTTGTATTTTTAATTTCTTCAGCAGATCTTTTTTGTCTGAAATGCTTCAACACTAAGTCTGATTGTAACCCTCGCAAGTCATTGAGATAACTTTTATAATATAGACCAGATGCACCTGACTTTCAAAAGGCCATTTTTATTTTTGTTATTTAAGATGTGATGTAAATTAAACAAAAGATTTTAATATTTTATAAATCTGAAAAATTCACAATTGAAAAAAAATGTTTGGAACAACTCTGTTTGGTACAGTTCAGATATGTACCCAGCAAGGTATTAATAAAGCTAAACTAAAATTTTAATTATTAAGTATATACCTGCTATATTTGATATGTGACAGTTATGGATAATTCTTACAGTTTATTAATGATGGAATGGTTATGAATTTGACATGTGATTGCTTTATGGAAAAACATTCATACATTCACCAATCAGACAATAGAGAAAATAGGGATTTTATATAAAGGACCAGATGTACCTGGCCTAAATAGATCTTAGTTTTTTAAAATTTTGTTTGCTTTAACAATTTTTTTTTCAAGATTTAATGTAAATTGAACAAAATATTTTAATTTTATATATTAAATGTAACAAATGTGTCCAGCAATCTTTTTGACTTCAATTAATGCTAATCAAAACTAAATGAAATATAGTACTATAGAATCTATATTTTTTCCCTTACAAAATATTACATTTCAAATTTGAATTTATATACTGTAATCACATTTTCTCCAGGATTTAAATACTATATCTTTGTAGTTAAAAACACATGTATTGACTTTCTCTGCATAAATGTAATAATACACTAACCAAAACTAAATGTGGACATGGTACTATAACATCTATTTTTTGCCTCATTAAGTATCACATTTCAAACATGAATTTATTTACTATATTCATATTTTATTTACAATTTAAATCCTATACCTCTGTAGTTAAAAGCATATGTACTGATATTTTTCTGAGCATTTTTTATTAATGGTAGAATTTTTTTTAAGTGATTGGGAATTTGACATGTGGAATTGACATGTGACAACCCTTATGAACAAATATACATTCACCAATTGGACAACAGAGAAAATAGGGATTTTATATATAAGATGGGGACTATTTCTTCTATGTAAACTATGCTCAAATTCACCATAAAATTTTTTTTAGAAAGTCTAGCATTGCTATTACATTTTACATATCCAATCCAGCAAATGTGTAATTTTATAATAGGATTTAAAATATATCAAGCAATTTAAAAAACATATTGATTTGTTTTATGATCTTGCCATTGTATTTTTGAAATTTTACAGAGCATCTTTAAGTGAATTTTTCTGATGCCTTTATATGGCATCAATACAGTATCCAAGTCCCACTTTCATACAAGAAATTAAGTAAAACAGCTGCTCTATATACAGTGAATTTAGTCACAATAGATATTTCACATTGATGCATTAAAAATAGAAGCAGAACATTGGAGTCTGTCTTGTACCTCAACATCCATGTCCATCTATTTATAAAACTATTAAGATATTTAAATCGGTTTACATTATCAAGTTGAAAATCTTTCATGTTAAAAATTAAAAATTTAAGTTCCATCAATAGTTGATGAAAAACTTGAGTTTTTTGAACATTGTTTATTAAACAAAAGTCTACAAATGTTGCACTCAAAACATTAAGTAAATTGTCTTTTGAATTGGGAAAAATAACACAATCATCTGCATATTGTAAATCCAGAATCCACAAAGTAAAAATTTCTGTTTTTGTCTTTAATTGATTCAAATTAAAAAATCCATTAACAAATCTGTATCACATCTTGATTCTTATTTTATTTAGCTACATATAAACAATTCCAAGACAAAATTTGAAAACTATGTTAGAGCAAGTACACATCCGTATTTAACATTAGTATCATTTCAAATGTCTGATATTTTCCACTTCCTCCCATTCCATCATGTAGCAGTAATGTAATATAATAACACTTTTGTTCCTGACATTTTTCTTGCATTTACCTGGCAACAAAAACATTTCTTTAATATTTCTTGAGTCTCTAAAATTACATTGAGTCTCTGGTAATTATTTATCTATGACTGGAAGAAATAAATCCAAAAATTCTTGAAAATACATTTACTGTAATGGATAATAATGATATTCCACCATAATAATTACTGCAATCTTATTAATATTCTTTATTTTTAAAAATTGGAATAATAGAAGCATTCTTAAAATCAAGCAGCAAAATTTAGGTCTTATATTTAAAAAAAAATCCAATATTTTTGAAGCTAATATATCATGATCATATTTTTAAAACATCCCAAAAATTTTATTAGTAGCTGTAGACTTTCCCTTTTTAAGATCATAAGAGATTGTTTTGAGTTCATTAATCTTGATATCTTCGTAATCTAAATGATTAAATAAAATGGATATATCATTAAAACTCATCTCAATTTTTGTTTATTATTCAAAAAATTATATCTATTCAAAATATCATTTCTCAGTTCTATATGTTGTGTTACGTTAAAAATGATCTAGGGAATCATAATCAACAATTGTCTGTCTGTATATTTTTGCAAGTTTAATCACCAATTATTCATTTTAAGCCACTATATTATGAAGATTCACATGTAATTTGTTATTTTTCCAAACAGAAAAAGCCCAATTTTTTAAATTAAATAACCCATTTATAAAATCATCGACAAAACATCAGTCATGACCCTTTTTTTAAGTGATTCCAGAATAGATTTACTTTTATTTATAATATACTTTTTATGAAAAGTCCATGCTTCAGTAATATGACAATTCTGGAGGTCAAATTAGCAATTTTAATTTTTAGTAGCTGTTGAAATTTAGTAAATATAGTAGATACTTCTAAAAAACAAATATCAATTTTTTTTTTTATAAATATGAGATCTATTTTTTTAATTTTGGAGCATACCAATATATGATCTGCTTAATAATCTGCCCTTGTAAGAGTTGATGACATAAGATGAACTTGTATTACCACTCCTAATTATAATATAATCCATTAAATGTCATTTTGAGTGTAGATGCATAATAGCAATTTTTCTGCTTGAACAAAATGTTTGTGATAGTTAATCCATGTGTTATGCAAAAATTCAATAACAGCAAACCATCTGAATTTACAGCTTCAATACCATTAATTCCAACAAAATTTTAGCCAATATGCTACTTGTACCAACACATGTATTGAAGTCTTCAAGAATAATAATTTGATCTTTTAATGGTATTGCTCTAATAATACTATTTAGCAAAAAATAAATGCTTTCTTTCTCTGAATATTCTGAATCTAAGATTGAAGCCTGGGCATGAATAAAATGGGCATTAAACTACCAAACATTACATGATCACTATTTCTTATGCTTTTTTATAACTGTTATTAAAACAGGCAAAACTCTCCATACAGTAGGGCAACTCAGTTGAAAGCCAGAGTAATAGTTTTGCCTGTTTTAATAACAGTTATGAGCAAGCATAAAAAATGGTGATCATGTGATGTTTGGTAGTTTAATACCAATCCTGCCTAGTAGGATAGTGGTGGCTATTGTTATTAAAGAACCAAAGACACCAAAATGTATGGTTACTGAACTGAGTTCAGACCTATATGACTATATAAGCTAATGAGCTTAGATTGAAAATATTATTGCATTTTCAATTTTATTTTCATAGTTTTGTAGTTAAGTAGAGATAAAAGGTGGCTGCTGGAGAGTTGCATTAGATCCTAAGATCTAGCTGCAGTGCTCTCAGATCCATGGCTCCTCACTGATGATGGCCACAAGCCAGAAACTAGTCTGGTGATATTGGATAAATAGGCACTAGATAGGGATTTTATGTACAAGCCTTATGACATCCATTGATCACTCTGACTTGCATTGAGTAACACTACTGTATAGAAAGTTTAGCTTGTTTTAAAATGGGCACTACAGTATAGAAAGTTTAGCTTGTTTTAAAATGGGCACTACACTATTAGCATTTCATTGATAAAATAAAAAATTCCAAGAATAGAAAGTACCAAATTAGACTTTATGGCAAGTCAAATACTATGCATTATCATTTTACTGCCTGATCTGCCCTTCCAAAAAAAAGATGGTCATTCTATTGTTCTATTAAACTTCCTTTCCCTAGATGTGTTTTATTGTGAGCAACTATATCAATATTTAAATATTGATAGCTCTTTAGCCACCAATTCAAACCTCTCCTCTTGAAGAGTTTTTATCAATAAAGTTTCCACATTATAACAATTATTTTTAGTACTATCACTGCCTTTTGCATTATAAATACTATTGATATTATTATTTTTATCTAATGAGTGATAAACTAGACATGACAATCCAATGAGATTATATAGACAAGCTATTTTTAGATCACATTTTCCAAACCCCTTCCACTTCTGTAATTGGCAGGAAGTCTCTAAATAGGTTACCTAAACATAAAACTTTACCAGCAGGTTTCTCTTTTTCAAATTTACTTCAAAACTAACTCATTAATGATAGTATTGCATCAAGCAAAGATCACAACTTGGGACTGCAAGGTTAATAAGCCTGTCCTCATCATTGCATTTTTTAATTTTTGAGAGATTGAGCTAAAAAATAAAATAAAAAGGAAATTGAAGTCATCAAATTCTCTGTTGAAGTTAAAGATTAAGATAGATGCCTTTATAAAGAGATGAGAAATAGCAAGATATAGTTATGACAATTGGCCTTATATTAACTTGTTATTGAAGAGAAAGAGGAGATAGAACAAACTGTTTACCTACCCTTTGATAAATAGGAGCTCTTAATCAGACACTATTTTTTGTTATTTACATTTGACCTTTATATTTAAAGGTCACTGCACTATCTACATCAATAGAGTTTATCAGAATTATGGGCATAGCATCCAAAATTTTTTAACACATTGTTTGCAAATATAATCAATAAATTTGACTATGTATATAATTTTCTATATATACATACATAAAATTCAAATGATTTTTTAATGTGCATGTAAATAATGTTATGATTTATTATCATTTATCTAACAAAATAAATTGGCATTGACAATCAAAATGTGATTATTATTTGTAAGTTATAAGAGATTTTTTAAGATTCTCACCAATTATCTTAGTAACATATTCAGCCTTGCTTGTTTCTTGAATGGGGACATATATATATATGTCATATTATTATTACTATTTGCGGGATATTCCGTGTAGTGAAAAAGCTAAATGCTGACATTTCAGTACAATATCAAGTACCTTCCTCAGAGCGTCCTCTTTCTCAAATCATAAGAATGCATGTGAGATTTAAAACCGTTTTTATCATTTTCTTTCTCCTCATAATTAAATTCTATTGGTTGAGAAGAAACTATTGGAAGAGAAAATAAATTTTAAAACTTCTCAACCAATAGAGTTTAATTATGAGGAGAAAAAAAATGATAAAAATGGTTTTAAATCTCACGTGCATTCTTATGATTTGAGAAAGAGGACGCTCTGAGGAAGGTACTTGATATTGTACTGAAACATCAGCATTTAGTTTTTTCACTACACGGAATATCCCACAAATAGTAATAATAATATGACATCTTTTATCCGTGAAAATATTAGAATTAATATAAACATTACAAGCATAAAGCTAAACTAGTCAATATAAAATCAAAACTACCCCAAATCTAAAATTAAACCTTAGGTTGTGTTTTAATATTATTTTTATGCTGGTCTGGTTTAATTTTAGATTTGGGGTAGTTTTGATTTTAGAATTAATATATATATATATATATATATTGTAATGATCCAGGTTTTCTACCAGAAGAGGGGGAACACATCTCTGGTAGAATGCTGTGAATGATGTGATGAAGCACCTAACCTATCATATCTACCTTAAATGGGCTAGGTCTAAGTTTTCACATTTAATTTAGATACAATTTGGGCTAGTTCAAATGAAAAATTGTGCAAATATTCTAGTGATAAAATTAAAAATGTACATTTATTTGTTAATTACTTGTTGAAGATTGGTTATTATAAAAATGCTATTATTAATGTTATTAAAAGATTTAAAAGAAATCAACACTATAACAAAATTAAAAATAAAAATATCAAAGTGAAATGGATTTCAATGCCATTTATATCGGATGAGCAGGTCAAGTTTATTAGAAGAATTTATAATAGTTTGTGTCATATTGCTTTTTTCTCAACAAATAACATAAATAGATTGCTTAATAACTCTAAAATTCAAAATTCAAAGTTTAATCAAAATTCTATTATATATAAATTGATATGTGGATGTGGTTTACAATACATCAGTGAATCTAAGTGTACATTTGAGAAGAGAATAAAAGAGCATATGCTTTTATATAATAGAATTCAAAAAGAGAAACAATCTGGAATAGACGTAAATAAACCTTCATCATCTGTTATATTTGATCACAATAAATTTTGTCAATATGAATTTAAATTTGATTATAAAAATATGAAAATTATTCAAATTGAACGTTGTCATAATAAACGTAAAATAAAGGAGGCTATGTTGATTTCAAGAAATCGTCAAATGTTAATGAATCGCCAGTCATCAAATGTTAAGATAACAGAATTGTGGGAAATCTGAATTGAACTATGGGTATTGTTAAAGGTTGTCTCATTTTGATTATTCAGTGTTATATAGTTGACAAAGACTACAAAATGTATAGTCGAATGTACTTCTAATAATAAGATAATTTTTGTAAATTGTACTGTATTTTGATATATTGAAACAGACAGATCGAAGAATCGATCTTAGTTTCATGGTTGTCATTTAAGAACGGTAATTCTAAACCACTATTTACCCGCAATGAGACTTTTTCTATTCCAAGCCACATAAATTTTAAGTTATTTATTTTGTGTTTGTTTAAAAAAAATTTAATGTAAAGAGTATGAGTATAAATGTCACAAATCATGATAAATAATATTCATGTGTGTGTGGTTTGTGGATTTATATTAGCTCAATTTAAAAGTTTCAATTGCGTGTATATTTTCTTTAAATTTTAATTTTGCAAATTATACAAAGTCATTTAAAAATGCTGATCAAAAGTCACATTCCTTTGATCAGTATTTTTAATCAAAATCTTACTTGTACAAAATGTATAGAATAATTAATTTGTACTTTGATAAATTAAGATAATGAATTTATATTTTGTATTCACGAATTCCGATGTAATTGTTTTGTCAATTTAGAATCATGTATTAAATTTAAAAATAAATGAAAACCGAACAATGGAAATGAGAAACGTAGAACTCTTATCAAGAAAGGCAAATGCTATTGTATAGTCAAAAATTAGATATTGCTGGAGGCCAGGAAATCAAAGGAGGCGGAGTCATGAACAAAAACTAGGCAGAAAGGTCAACCGTAGCCATCTTAAATATAATATAGACACGAAAACTTTTGACTTGGCTGTGCTTGGATCGTCTCAAGCTACAGCAACTTAAGTGTTCCAGAGAAATCACTTCAACCGTTATTAAGAAGCCGCCAGGTATTTCGTCAATGCACCGCAAGTTATTATTTGTAGTATACCTTAATCCCTGCAACCATCAGTACATCAGTATTATATATTATATTTTTATATAAAACCGCCTCCCATTTATCCGTATACGCAATGGTTTGAATCTATTAAAATAAAACAACTTAATATAAACTAGTAGTTAAATATTTTAAGTGCTCCAATTACTCTGATTCTCATATCAACCTGTACAACCATTTAAACACATAAATATTGGCATGAGTTTGTTAATCAGTACAAACCGATTATTGATGACTAGCAGCAATTTATTATAAAATACATATGAGAGTTTTACCGTACCTGTAAATAATATTATTCAATGCTTTCAATAACTTATTAAAAATTTATCTAACCTAATTTTGTCTCTCTTGCATTATTACTCTCGAAATCTAGTCAATCACCTGCTGTCTGTATCGACAACTTAAATATATACATTAAATTATCAGCCGTACCAATATCCCGACTATAAGATATCTATGAAATAGCTGATTGTAGGTAATTTAGTCTGTGTTTTTCGATGAGCTAGTAAAGGGAAAACCCCGTACCGTTGTAATGTTGTCATCGGTGGGTCATGCCAGGGTTTTGGGTTTGAATTTAGTTTGCATTTTGGAATTTATTCCTAGACGTGGACTGGGTTCGAATTCGGATTACTGTGTGTGATTAGGCATGGTGATTTTTACCGGTACAGTGTTTAAAATTTTGGACGCCCTCCGTGGTGCTCTGATGAAGAAATCTCCCACACCCTGCAGAGTGAACAAGAGTAAATATTAAATTATAGAAATATTCGATTTTTTTTTCATACCGTTGAGATATATATACTTTGCGTTATTAAAATGCGCAGTTTTAAAACGATGTTTTGAGTAAGCCAAATATACTAATTTTTTTTTCACCCGTGCTTGCAAGTAGTTTCAGTTGAATAGATTGCCTTCTAATATTGTTAAGATAATATAGTGAGATTTTTTTTTGAAAAAAAAAGTGTGAAAGCGATTTTGAAGTTTTGTTTTAACGACAAAAATATTGAGAATAGTTTCAAAGCAAGTGAAAACCTGTATCGATTTTGTGCGTTTATTTAATTCAAAATAAACGAATGTTATTTCATAAATCTTTTTGCAAGTCAATTTTGTTTTGTTGTTTGAAAATTTTTTTAAGAAAAAAATAAAGCAAAGAAAGTAGGATTACTTTTCATGTCTTACAAATAAACGCGTGTATGTGTGTATATATATTGTTTAATATAGAAATCTTATCAAAGCCAGTGCATAATATAAATATCAGTTGAATAAAGTTTGGCCGGAATATGTGCTATCCGATATTAAGTAGAGTAACCGTTTAGGTTAAGTTTTTTTTTTGTATAAAACCAATCAGCCAAATACAGTCGTCAAAGTGTTAACGGTATATACACGTACGTTATAGAAACTTGAAATTGTATGATAACCCCGCAGAAGTAGCGTTAATATTAAACGTTCTACATAAAACATTATGTTCTTGAATCAAATGATTTTATTAAGTCACGTAAAAAGTATATATTTGGGGATCAGTGGATTAAATTATCTATTGGTCACATGTTGCTGGCTGGCGCCTTTCAAATAAATTTGTCAGCAAATATGTTTGTCCATACAGCAGTGGTGAGTTTTGTTTGGTCTATAAAAGAGAGAAATGGTGATATATATATATAGAGAGAGAGTTACTGACAGTATTATAAGAATATTATTGTGTTATATACTAATTGTTAATATGTTGTTTTATAGGACTGAGGAGAATAGTTCGAACTGGGTGAAATAAAGTTTTTCTCTCCCCTTATTAATAATTTAGATACACGTTATCATATCATATATATACATGTAATAATAAAATAAAATAAAAAAAGTGAAAAAGGGGTTTTATATAACAGAAATCAATCGGAACGTAGGCGAAAAAAAGAAAGGAAGGAAGACACACAAACTGGATGAGAAAGGTGGGAACAGTATCAGCAGCGGGGAAGGATTTGGCATATAGGATCAGGGATCAGTATCTTTTATGAATATATACATAAATAAAAAAATATTTCGCGAATAACTAATTCACCTGCTAAAAAAAAAAAAAACACACATATAATTAATAAAAAAAAAAAAAATACCAAATGGCAGAAATAGAAGGGTTCAGTAAATCATCTGGAAATAGCACAGAAACATCAGACGCGTCAGTGACTGTAAGTGAATAGATTAAATAAACAAATAACTAGTTACTGGGGAATACGCACACAATATAAAAGGAAGACAGTGTTCACGGGTTGAAACGGGTCAGAATGGACAAATCAGTTGACCCTCAACACCTTTCGTTCAAAATTATAGATTTTTATGGGGAATACTGGGAAAACCCCCACGAACATGTCGACAGCTTAACAGATGCTTTCGAAATAACAGACCTAGATAATAAGCAACAAATGGCCATCATTCAGCATCATTTGAAATCAGTCGCCAAAGACTGGTGGACCATACTGAGAGGAAAACCTAGAACTTTTGAGGAGTACCGTGACAGGCTGCTAAGGACATTCTGGGGCGAGGAAAGACAAGAAATAGCATTGCGTAGCCTTATCAAAGAATGCTTTCCCGCAGGGAACCGACTTACCCTAACAAAATTCTTTTCGCAGCAAGCCACCAAGTTTTGTTCGTTGCACACTTTCAACTGGTCAGATTCCCGAGTTATTCGAATGATAGCATACAATATGCCACAAGAAGTTAGAGGGCTTATGATCAGTAGCCAAATACACACTATTTCTGAGATGACAAAGTTCTTGGAGACAGTAGACCAACACTTCATATCTCCGGCACCAGATAACAGTAAAAGTCAGCCCATTAAAACCATCCACCAGATGACGAACCTAATTTCAGAGAAAGAAAACCAGGATCACCAAGCAAGTTACTTATGCCCGGTTATAGAAGTAAATATAGAAGACAACAGGGTTACGGTTTTGATTGACTCAGGCAGCCAAGCTTCAATCGTATCGGCAGCTTGGATCAATAACCTAAAAAGAACCCGCGAAATCATGCAGTTGCCAACTCGACCTATTCAATTCACATTGGCAAATGGGAAAAAAATGCTAAGTGAAAACCGGCAAGTATGGCTGGAAGTTAAGATAAATCAGAGGCCGGTAGGACATACTTTTCTGGTGATGACAGGACTTATTTACGACGTGGTGCTCGGCTCCGATTTTTTGGCCCACAATGATGGTGTTATCGATTATGAAAAGGGAAGATGCTCTTTCGGAAGTGAGGCAGTCGATTTCAAAATACCAATTACCCAGAGACCTGACTACAAAAGTTGTTTGGTCCAGGCAGTCGACCCAGCAGCGATCAGTAAAAAGGTTCAAGAGTCCATCCTCACGGAACCCAGGGACACAGATCAGATCGGAAAAATACTAAAGAAATATGAAGCTGTTTTTTCTCCTACACCGGGGGAGATTAGAGGATATACACACCGGATCCGTGTAAAGGAGGAGACGTACGTTCCGTCGAAAACTTACCCCATACCTTTTCAGTACAGAGGGGAAGTGGAAGCCCAGATTCATCAAATGATTGAATGGGGTATTATTGAACGTGGCCCGTCACCTTATAACAACCCGTTGGTCGTGGTAAAAAAGAAAAATGGGAGTTTGCGTTTGTGTTTGGATGCACGCAAGTTGAACAGCATTACTATCCCAGAAAGAGATGCTCCTCCACCTATTCAAGAGGTACTGGTGCGGCTGGCCGGTAAAACCATCTTTTCAACCTTGGATTTGACCGCGAGCTACTGGCAGTTGAATCTGGACCCTAGGGATCGGAAATATACGGCCTTCCGATATAATGGGTATACTCATATATTTAAAAGGGTCCCTTTTGGACTCATAAACAGTGGAGCAGGCTTAATGCGCTGTTTGCGGCAGGTCCTTTCCGATGAGATACAGGAGCATATGGTATGTTATATGGATGACTTGGTCATCGTTTCAGAAAACCTGCAGGAACATTTGCAACATTTGGAAAGGTTCCTCAGAGAATGCAGAGAAAAAAATATCACCGTAAATTTGGAGAAGAGCCGTTTTGCTATTGGCGAGATAACTTTCCTTGGCCATATCATCAACCAACATGGTATTAAGGCTCACCCCGATAAAATTGCCGCGATAGAAAATTTCCCAACACCAACTAAACCGAAGCAGGTCCGATCATTTTTGGGCCTTTGCAACTTCTATCACAAATTCTATCCGAACTTTTCCCAGGAAACTAGAAATCTCGTAGACCTCATCAAGAAAAACCGCAAGTGGGAATGGACACCTTTTCATGACAAAGAACTCCTACATGTAAAAAAAAAATTTTTACAGGCTGTAATGCTGCACCATCCGAATTTTCATCGCCCCTTTTATGTACAAACGGACAGCAGCAAACAAGGACTAGGAGCTATTTTATTTCAAATAAGTGATACCGGAGCTCACCAAGTTATTTATTTTAGCAGCCGTGCATTGAAGGGGGCGGAAGTCCATTACACTACAACAGAACAAGAAACTCTGGCCATTGTGTGGGCATGCCAGAAATTCCGGCAATTTCTTTTGGGATCTCAAGTAATCATTATCACCGATCATCGTTGCCTGGAGTTTCTCAACAAGAGTTTCCTGACTAATGACCGTTTAATCAGATGGAGTTTGACCCTCCAACAATTCCGGTACCAAGTCCAGTACTGTCCAGGGCGGGAAAATATTGTGGCTGACGTATTGAGTCGTCACCCTGTACCGATGAAGATACAAAACCCTGAAATCAAGAACCAACCCTTGGAAGTTATGGCCACTACGACATCGAGTTCTGTAGAAACTGAACTGCGGAATTTGAGTTATTGGCAGAATATACAGTATTCCCATATCATTCATGATTTGTCCAAACCCTCGGATAAGAATCAGAAGCCACAAAGCAGATACCCCCATTTCCGGATTGAGGGAGGCACATTACAAACCCGGACCAAGGATTACAGTGCTCCTTGGAAAATCGTGGTACCCAATAGGTTTAGGGCCCCTATAATTAAACATATACACCAATCCCTGGGACATTATGGACCCAGGAAGATTGAAGAAGTGGCCCGTCGCCAATTTTACTGGCCGGGAATGTATCACCATATCACTTCCATAATCAGACAGTGCGATACCTGCGCGACTACTAAAGCTCCCAACAAGTCCTACGCGGGGAAAATAAAACCTGTGATGGCTACGAGACCGAACGAGATCCTTGCAATAGACCACTATGGTCCCTTGCCCAAATTTAAAACATTTCAGTATTTGTTGGTATCATATGATATTTTTTCCAAGTATGTTAAGGTTTACCCAGTGCGGTCTACAAACACCAGAAACGTAACTCGGGTTCTTCAGGAAAAACAATTTCAAGAGGTAGGTAAACCCGAAACCATACTTTCCGACCATGGTTCGGCATTCACCTCGAAAGAATGGAAAAACTGGGTAAAGAAGCAGAATGTAAACCATCGCCTAACATCAATCAGAAACCCACAATCAAACCCGTGCGAGAGAGTCATGAGAGAAATCAGTCGACTTTTTCGCGCGTGTTTATCAACGGATCACCGGAAGTGGGTAGAGAAACTTCAATATGTCATGGATTGCATCAATCATACCATGAACGAATCCACGGGATTCCCACCCACGCGTCTTCACTATGGTAGACCATGCCCGGATATTTTCCCTACGCTATCACCAAAGCGTGAAGTACATATAAATCCCAGCACGGATCAAGACATGGCCCGGCAACAATTGGAGCGCATGGCACAAAATAGAATTAAAAGAGGAGGAAGGCAACATCACAATTTTAAAAGGGGGGATCAAGTCTGGCTAAGATCTCCACGAGTCAGTAATGTACCTAGGAAGGAATTCAAAAAATTCTTCCCTCTGTATAGCGGGCCATATGAGATAGTGGACGAATGCCATGAAAACGCTTTTCTACTGGAAGGGAAGGGTCTACGAGGTATTTACAATGCGAGACAATTAAAGCCTTATATACCTCCTGACCCAGGGAGAACATAGAAAACAAACAGTAATTTTGGGATAACCCGGTAAACGACCACTATGTTATAAATGTTTCAGATGATGAGTAAAGACCAATGGACATTAATATACAAATGATTGATAAAATGTATCATTCCACACCCATGTTTAGGTTCAAACTCTCACCCAGACTGTTCTCCAAAGTCGATCAACTTTGTAATGAAATGTAAGTCAGTAAAATATGTATAAACATTTTTTTTTGTTATTTTTTTTTAAGTAGGAAGAAATGAAACAGACAGATCGAAGAATCGATCTTAGTTTCATGGTTGTCATTTAAGAACGGTAATTCTAAACCACTATTTACCCGCAATGAGACTTTTTCTATTCCAAGCCACATAAATTTTAAGTTATTTATTTTGTCTTAGTTTCATGGTTGTCATTTAAGAACGGTAAATAATATTTGTGTGTGTGTGTGGTTTGTGGATTTATAATAGCTCAATTTAAAAGTTTCAATTGCGGGTATATTTTCTTTAAATTTTAATTTTGCAAATTATACAAAGTCATTTAAAAATGCTGATCAAAAGTCACATTCCTTTGATCAGTATTTTTAATCAAAATCTTACTTGTACAAAATGTATAGAATAATTAATTTGTACTTTGATAAATTAAGATAATGAATTTATATTTTGTATTCACGAATTCCGATGTAATTGTTTTGTCAATTTAGAATCATGTATTAAATTTAAAAATAAATGAAAAAAAATGGAAATGAGAAACGTAGAACTCTTATCAAGAAAGGCAAATGCTATTGTATAGTCAAAAATTAGATATTGCTGGAGGCCGGAAATCAAAGGAGGCGGAGTTATGAACAAAAACTAGGCAGAAAGGTCAACCGTAGCCATCTTAAATATAATATAGACACTCTAACTTTTGACTTGGCTGTGCTTGGATCGTCTCAAGCTACAGCAAAGTAAGTGTTCCAGAGAAATCACTTCAACCGTTATTAAGAAGCCGCCCGGTATTCCGTCAATGCACCGCAAGTTATTATTTGTAGTAAACATTAATCCCAGCAACCATCAGTACATCAGTATTATATATCATATTTTTATATAAAACCGCCTCCCATTTATCCGTATACGCAATGGTTTGAATCTATTAAAATAAAACAACTTAATATAAACTAGTAGTTAAATATTTTAAGTGCTCCAATTACTCTGATTCTCATATCAACCTGTACAACCATTTAAACACATAAATATTGGCATGAGTTTGTTAATCAGTACAAACCGATTATTGATGACTAGCAGCAATTTATTATAAAATACATATGAGAGTTTTACTGTACCTGTAAATAATATTATTCAATGCTTTCAATAATTTATTAAAAATTTATCTAACCTAATTTTGTCTCTCTTGCATTATTACTCTCGAAATCTAGTCAATCACCTGCTGTCTGTATCGACAACTTAAATATATACATTAAATTATCAGCCGTACCAATATCCCGACTATAAGATATCTATGAAATAGCTGATTGTAGGTAATTTAGTCTGTGTTTTTCGATGAGCTAGTACCGTTGTAATGTCGTCATTGGTGGGTCATGCCAGGGTTTTGGGTTTGAATTTAGTTTGCATTTGGGAATTTATTCCTAGACGTGGACTGGGTTTGAATTCGGATTACTGTGTGTGATTAAGCATGATGATTTTTACCGGTACAATATATATATATTGATTTGTATATTACATATATTGTGGAACGAATACAGATATCAAACTTTATTATATATATATCAGCAATGGGTTGTACATCATGAACAAAGACTTAGACTTAGTAAACACAGTGATCATATATATATATATAAGGATTTCTGGTTTTTTTTATTTCTTATTAAGCAAGATAAATTAGTTCATTGTGACATTTGTTTAATTTGGTAGTTAATAAAGCAAATATTTGTCTATGTTTACAAAAAACAATAGTGCATATTCAACCACCTGTTAGTTAAGTGTATTTTTAATATGGGTTTGATCTGGTAGTGTGGATAGATAAAGGCTGATCTTGATAGTATTCCTTATTCTTACAGGGTTAAAATTTTATGATATAATCAAACTTTTAATACTTAAATTATGTATGTTTTGATTTAGTGATGGATTTCTGTTGTTGTTTTTTTTTAAAAAAAGAAGGGTTATAAAACCTACTCATTTTATCTTCTGATATTTCCTTACTATATCTAAATTCTTTCATAATTTCCTACTTTATTAACTACATTACAGTAAAGTAAGATTTATATATGGGTCTCTTTTTTATTTTTATTTATGATGGTTATATGGTTTAAACTCAACTGGTAATGTTTCTCTATTGCAGATAGCACATAGTTTAATTTGTTAGCCTTCAACCTGCTCCCTTTTGAGACTTACTGGATTTTTTTAAGGACTAAATGAAATATTGGAGTGTCCATCATTCTGTATGGATAAAGTCCTATGTCTCTGTTGGCTCTAAAATATCCCAGTAATTGCTTTTGTGTTTACCTGGGTATACCTGCATCATAAATTATTGATTCTATTTTTTGATGTTATCTCTCTTTTTTCTGGTTTCAACTAAAATTTATGCATATCTTTTGACTTGCATGTAAGTTAAGTATGTTAATTATGCGGTCACTCTGACTGAATGAAATATGGCTTTAAAATGTGGGCATTGTATGTATCCCCAACTTTTCCTTTTATGTCTATCCAAAATGTGTTTGGACCTGATTGTTTCACAATAGTGAATGGTCCTTCTTATGGGTAATAAAATTTTTGATATTTATTTTCTTGCTGCTTACTTAGATGGGGTATTTTCATAAAAACTTTATCTCCTATCTTGAAATTAAGTATACTTTTTTTCTTGTTTTTATTTCATTGCTCAGACTTATCCACTAGCTGTTTATACACTTTTTGTATATTACTTTGCATGTCACTTTGTGTATGTTTAACCATGGGTCAGTACTTGATTGCTTTCATGGCACTCTTGAATGATATCCAACCGGTTCGCGCGAACCGGTAGTTAAATTATCCGAAAATAAATTTTTGTTATTATTATCCTAAAAAAAGTTGAATTAACAAATTACTTAATTGTTTCTAACAATAATCTAGAACATTATTTGTATTTTTTTTTTTGTTATATCTAATGTAACAATGATTCTTTTTGAACAGATTGAGTTCAAAATGATTTCCCCAGAATAATTCGACTATACGATATTGCACTTGGAACGTGTGATATGCGCGCGATGAAATTTGAGTGATTAAGAATTATTCTGTAAGAAATAATTCACAACAGTTTTGTTTTAAGTAAATAAATCCATTATTTATCGCATTCAAATTAGTTTCTTTAAAAGTATACAAATAAAAAGTGTTATTTTATTAGTGATAAATGAATCCATATTTAATTTTTACACAAGGTAAGTAAGAAATTAATTAACTATTAGTTTACTTACATTTAACAGAGGCGTTATTAAAATTAAAATTAGAAATAAATTCGGCACAAATGTATTTATGTATTTAATGAAATTTACTCTTGCTGAAATTATTTTACTTTAAAGATAAAATAACTTCATTCAAAAGGACATATCATTGCGAAAATAAACAGTAACATAAAACCATTGTTCCAATGATTTTGTTATGCCGACGTTGTTTTAAATATTTATTTAACTTTTATTTTTTATTTAAATATTTTATTTCTTCACTTACATATTTATCATGCAGGATTTGTTTTTATTTGATTAGTAAATTTAATGGATGACCAGCTGTAGTAAGTTTATAGTACATTATTTTCATTTAGTTTGCTATATCTGGTATAACAGTGTGTCTTTTTTTAACAATGAGTTCAACATATTTTTTCTAGAATAACTTGGCAAGAAGATGGCTCATCAAATGGCATGACTCGTTTTCAAATATTTTTTTCCTTTTTCTTTTTTTAATTTTACTATTTTATTTAAGTTTTATGATTTGTTACCACTCATTTGTATTAAAAATCAATTAATTAGATTTTTTTTTTTCTAAGGCCAATGTAACACGAGAATATAATAAAAATAAACCCTTCACAAGAAATGAAACGAAAATGCCAAACAATATCGGATTTCTTCATAAAAGATCCAAAAACTGATACAGAATCGAAAACGATAGTAAAGGATGATATTTTGAATCAAGTTTTGTTTTCTATTTCTTCTGATACAACAGAAAATAATGTTGACAACACAAATAAGCTGTCCAGTTCCAAAAGTACAAAAGATGCATATAAAATAAATGTAGATAGTGACCTTCCTGACTGCTGGAATATGAAATAAGCCAATGAATTCAAAGAAAAATATTGTGGTTTACTTATTATTGGAAAAAAGCTTGGGTGTGATATCTATACCAAAATCGAGTCAATAAAAGTGAAGGCAGCTCATGTGTCAAAAGAATGGAGAAGATGTAATATTGTTCCAAGTGGAAAAAATAAAATGGTTCAACAAGCCTCTCTTCAAAAAAAATAAAGGAACACTTTTCATCAAAAGCACACCAGATATGTGTGATGCAATTGAAAGAAAGTGCAAAAAATGCAATTTCCAAATCCATAGACAAAGCTCATGAAAAGTTTATGAGCTCCACTTGTAAAATTTTCAATACGGTTTGCACTTTAGCAAAACTAAACTGACCATTTTCTGATATTGAACATTTGATAGAATTACAAAAAAAGAATGGGTTAGATATGGGAGTGGGACTCCATTCTCGATTCGCAGCTGTCAAAATTGTTGAGCTCATTGCAAAATACATTAAAAAGGAAGTGTTTAGAAAAATAATAGATCAGAATTTAAAGACATGTGTTATAATTAATGAGGCATCAACAATATCATGCAAACCAGTCCTTATCATTTTTATTAAGGTTGAAGATATAGATTTTTCACCAACAATTTTTGTAGATTTAGTGGAATTACAAAACAAAGATGCTGAAACCATTTACACTGCTCTACTACAAAGTCTGCATTCAGTAGGATTTGATAATCCATATTTGAAGAATAATTTGATTGGATTTTGTTCAGATGGAGCAAGTATGATCCTGGGAAGGTGGTCAGGAGTGAATGTTAAAATAAAAAACCACTATCCTGAGTTTATTATTTAGCATTGTTTGAGTCATCACCTTCAGCTTGTGCTGGAGGATTCTATCAAAGACATAAAGCAAATGAATCACTTTAAAGCATTTATTGATGAAATATACAAAATCTTCCATCAGTCTAATAAAAACCAAATGGCACTGAATAAAATTTCAACCAATTTGGGAATTGAAATTCTAAAAATTGGTAGAGTTTTTGACCCAAGATGGGCAGCATGCAGTCATAGATCAGCAGTTGCAACATGGTGAGCCTATCCAGCACTGTATGATTTTTTTTCTACTAATAAGAAATTTTCTGGAATGGCTAAACATCTCACCAACAAATATTTTATGAGAGACCTGGCTTTAATAATCGATATACTAGAAGAAATTTATTTGTTGACAGATGCTCTTCAAGAAAGAAGTGTAAATATATTGCATACTGAACAATTGATTAAGAGAACAATTAAAGCATTTGAATATCAGAGAGAAGAGTGGTACTTACAAAAAAATAATAAATGAAACTATCTCTTCTAAGGAATTCCTGCATATTAATTTTGTTGAAGACAACAAATGTGTGAGTCTTCCCCATCAAAAAGTACTGAATGTAGTGACAACAAATATGACATTAAGATTAATGGATTGTAATACCATAAGTAATAATATTCAAGATAGAAATCATAAAATCCATCAATTAGTTAAAATTGTGAACCCAGATGCTTTGAATCTGGAAGAAGCTGTAGTTCCCTGGAAAGAATTTGAAGAGAAATTATTTCATCATGAGATTTCAGTTAATGATTTCTGTGATTATGTTGAAAATGTTATGAGAAATCACCAGAAACATGTTGTACCTGAAACTATCCAAAGAGCTAAAAATATAATTAAAACCATTGTTGTGAGTTCTGCAGAGGCTGAATGAAGGTTTTCTGTGATGAACGCAATTTATTCAGATAAAAGAAATCACCTTGAAGTGAAAAATGTGGCAAATCTTCTAGTAATAAATTGGATAGGTCTTCCATTAGATCATTGGGATTGCAGTGACTCAGTTCAAGTTTGGCTAAGAAATCACAATACAGCTGATGATGCTATAGTCAAAAAGCATCATCAACCTGAAGAGACATATGATGCAAATAGAATGTCAATATGGAAATATCTTGCCAAATAAATAAGTTTTTTTTTTCCAATTATAAAAATGGTTTAATTCTTTTTGATCCCATGAGTGAGATTGCAAAGTACATCATAGTGTGCATGTGCACTGCTGCACTTTTGTGTGTAGGGGGCCATGCAAAATTTCTGAAAAGTCACCAAAAACGTTTAGGTATGAAACCAAGAAGTGATTTGCTTCCTTGCTTAGAAAGAAGAAAAATAAACAGAATAGGTTTTTAAATACAACCTACCTTTAGAGAACTGGTTCTTAGAAATTTGGGATATCATCACTGCCCACACCCTATGATTATTTGAATGGCCATAAGCTGTGGTTTAGTGAAACATGTAGGTGCATCTATCCATGATCTACTTGTTACCATCCTACCTACTTATCTACAACCCTACCTACTATGCTACATATTTATCTACCTCCCTCCCTACCTATCTATATATATATTCAACATTTTCTCAAAATATCCATTGAAAACTTTAATGGGTATGAATTGCTTTATCTAATTTTTCTGTTTATTGACACAAAATCGGTTATTCATTCACTTAATAATGCAATTTGTTTATCATATAGACCTCAGATTGAACTGACAGTAGCGCCATCTCTGATAATTTATCTAAATAATGAGATAGATGTGATGATAGAATTGAACTAAATGCTTATTTATCTGCTCTATAAAATCTCTCTACCATAAACTGTAATATTCCTATTATATCTCTAATGCTTCTTCTTTTATAAAAGCTGAATTACTTTTTTCACATGATATCTTTAATTTTATTCTCATCTTTGCTTTAATCAACATAAGAAGAATTTTTTTATACTTGTGACATTAAACCTGCAGCACTTACTGACTGCATTTTGTTGAATCTAAGCTTATCAGTAATGGAACTAAGAAAGTAGTAAGATATTGAGACATACTAAACAAATTATTTGAGAAAGTTCAATGGCTATACCAACAATTTACGATGCTTTACTGACAGGAACTGGCTTTAGTTCACTGTCAAACTTATATTTGGTTATCAATGAATTATTAAGTCTAAGAAGTTCATGAGTAAATTCCACATCTTATTTGCATAATTCCTCTTAATACATTTTCCTTGCTTCATTTTTATTTTTCTTAAGGTCTGTGAGTATCTTTTTTAAAATTTGTATTTGGTTTTAAAAGAATTGTGTGTTATTCTGTACAAGACATTTTTATCTCATCTTTCTAATAATTCAATTTTTTAACATTTTTTCCCAATAGCTTTCTCTGGCTTTTTTGTATTCCCTATCTGATTTATTCTTATTTGTTCTACACATATCAAAATTTCTGTTCTGACTTTTCATTTGCATTTTTCCTCTTTTCTAAGCAATTTTTTTTTGTTGTGATTCAGGATTTTTATAACATTAATTTTTTTCTGATCTATTTTGTTTTCAGTATTCTCCTAGTAAATTATTTGAGATCTCCTGTTGACAGATCACATTCTTGAGTCTCTCAATAAAAATATTTTTTACTTTTTTTATTTCTTACTGCTTTATATTCAATTCAGTTTTCTTTTTCACTCTTCACCTAATTTCTGAAGCTTTATTTCATTAAGTATATAATCTATTTGATGGCAATCTAAAGGATTGATTCATGTATATCTTCTGTGGGGTTCTGATATTGGGTGTCAATGATAATATACTTTTTAGATGACAAAAATCTGTCAAAATTTTATTTGCTCTTAAATTTAGTGCCCAGTATATATACAATTAAAATATTTCTATCTCTTTCCTCTTCTATAGTTTTATTTCAGTCACCTATCAAAATAACATAATCAACTGATATTATTGTTCTTTAGCATTATTACACTTATTATTTAAATAATATTTTGAGTGCCATTTGAAAATTATAATAACAGTTTATAATGTATAAATAAGTGACTGTTTATTAGTCTGCATTCAGAACAGATATTTACCTGATTAAGGAGGTTTATTTAAATTTCTTTGTGTCAATAATTTTAATCTTTAGTGTCTATATAAATATATTGGGCCATAAATAAAGGCAGGATTCCACCTTTATTGTTAAAAGAAGGTTGCCATGACAACAGTTTGAGATTGCTGATTGTTATTGATATTGGGATTATCTACTTGATGTCTGGTTTATAATGACTAATACATCTTTTATCCCTACCTATTTTCCCTTTATTATCTATTTTCTGGATGAAAATGTGAGCATGTAAATTAAAGTAATATCAGTCATACTTGTTAATGTCTTGATCATAATTAATCATTAATTATATATATTTTTCATCATAATGGAAAACTTTAGCATTCCTGGCAATCTGCACTTTCAATTTATAGTATATATATAGAATTCATCTTTAGAAGTTTTATCAAATCTCTAATTCATCCAGACCGAAATTATTAATATTTTCCTATTTTATTCTTTACATGTTTCATTTAATCTTTTCATTGTCTGTACATGCAAATATTTTTATTTACCAATGACCTGAAAAATTTTGCCATTTTTTTCTGGCAGGCATGCCATCTGGATTATTTAACATCCTATAATTTCATTTTATTTTCCTATGACTTTATTATATTAAGAGAAAGATGATTTGGTGTTTTTATTGCTTTCCACATCATAGAATCAGTTACAAGCAGGTTCAAAAGATGTCATCTCAGTTCATTTAATCTGATGTCAATCTTAGGTACTGGAGAATTGCTCTGACCATGAAATATGCATTGATAAAAATAACAGGCATAAAATTGCTATTTTTCCATCATATCATTAGTTCAGTATTTATGGGTTTTAATAAATTATTACCACCACCTGATCTTCTACAATCTTACTGGAGTTTATTGTCACAGGGCAACCTATTTATTGAAATACTTTTTCCTCTATCTATCACTTCAGAATCTGTCCAGATTTAGACAGCTCTGTCCTGGAAGAATTTCTGTGTGTGACATAAAAAATTGCAATGTAATTACTTTGCTTTCATTTAGCTATTTTGTAATAGATGGATTGATTTGAAAAGAATTGACGAAGGAAGCATTACACTCTTTTGAGTGCTGATCTTGATGAGCATAAAGTATAATAAATATAATATTTTTAATTGGTTTTATTTTACCTAATTTGAGAATCTCATCAACCTATGAGTTATTTAGTAATTAAGTTGTTTTTTTTGATACCGTTCTTTCTCAAAAATATTCTTTTTTTTATATATATACTAAACAGAATTTATAATTTTTTGTTGTTTCCAACAATCATGTGCAGTTAAAGTTTAAATACCAACTGTCAAGTCACATAAGTGCATGTACTTATTTTTACATACATGCATATAAAGGTAAGTACTGTGCATGTGTATGATATGTTTATATGCACATGTACACAGTATTTTACTAGAAAATATATTTTACAGAATAATTCAATAAAAATTTCTCTTTTTACACACACACATGCTCCATGTCTTTATATGTGTGAATAAGTGCTATTTTAAATCCCCACTCTCTTCACATATGCATATGCACTAAAACTTCAAATTCTAAAAATAGATTGGTATTTTGTTCGTTTCAACATTAATGTTTATAATATAATTTTACATAAATAATAATAGAATAAATAGCAATAAGAGTATATTGTCTATTGCCATATTATTTCATTATAGTACTGGAAAATTGCATTAACCCAAAACCCTGATTCCAGAGCTTTTTTGGGATTTTTCAAATTTCAACAATATAAACTCAAAGTCTACTAAAAATTTAATCATTAATTTTACATCTATAGCTTATGTACATTGAAATAATTTTTGTAAATTGTAAAAATTTGTAAAATACAGAATATGCTTACATAGCAGTTAAAGCAATAAATCAAAGCAATATTTTGGAATTTTATCTGGATAATAGTAGCTGTTGAATTAATGCTGTTTATTTTTATGGTAGTCTGTTTATATCATTTTGGCATATTTGAGCTGTAGATTTTGAAAAATATATGATTTGTTTTAAATTACAGTAAAACCCTATGCTCACACCTAGCCTTGGTTTGAATATCAAAAAGCATGAATAATAGCGAAACATATATAATATACATTTTAACACATATACACACAAATAATACATATGTACAATATGTATTATAGATATGTGTTCAACATACTTATAAAAAAATTTAATTTAAATTATATATTTTAAGATATCAACAAGAATAATTAACAAAAACAAAGGTATTAATGCAATTATAATTGATAGAAAAAGAGCACATTCACATGAATATACTCTCACTCTCTCTTGCACACACATGATTGTATACAACCTTATGAATATGTTCACTTGATTTCTGTTTTCCCTCATAAATTTGGTTAATAATGGTAGCAATTCTGACAAGCCTGCATCATTTTTAAGTTTGTGTACTGATCTTTTAATTTATATATATTATTCCTTATGACTTGATGTCACATTAGTCAATGGATTTTTTGATAAAGGCTTTTTATAGATTCAACACTTTCTGACATATGTTATTGTATGCTGAAATGTTGTTTTAATTCATATTCACTCACACATTTAATGCTTATTCAGTCTTCACAAAATGCTTATCAAAACCTGTGGATAAAGGTTTAGCAGTTTCAAGGGCACAAATAATCTTAGCATGAATTTTTTTTTTGTTTTTGACGTGACTAATTATAGTATACTTTTTTTTTTTATCAGAATTAAATTCAATCACTTTTATTTTTTCAACTAAAGAAGCATTTCACAGCTATAAATTTGAGAAAAGTGCTTGCATTTCGTCATCATTATAATGAATTCATACAAGAATAAGACAATAATTATTCAAGATTTTCTGTCCGATTTAATGCTGTGGCCAAGTAGTTGATTCTGGAGATCACTATCCATTCTTGAAGTCAAACTTCTTATGAACTTCTAAATAATAATTTGATTATTTATTTACTTTCCAAGAACTAAATGTCAGAATTTTAATAGGATGCTGTACAATAAAAAAATAGCAAGTAATGCATTCTTTACAATTTTTAATTAATTAAAAATTTTTTATATTTATTTTTTGAAGTTAATATTACTGAAACTGTAGATTTTGAAAACATAGTTAGGTGGCAAAGTGTATATAAAGCCATTTGTTTTAGATTTTTGAAGTTCATTACTAAGAAGATAAAGTTTATGAAAACAAAGACATCAATTGACTTCAAATTAATAATGGAGGCATAATTGATACTTTACCACTTTTGAACATTCATCCATAAAAAAATCCTCACAGATAACCTCTTATCAGAATTTTGCACTAAAAAAACCTTTTTAGATATAGGAAAATATCATTAAAAATTAATAATGCAATTGTTCAAGCTATAATGTTTTTGTGACTCTCTATGGATGTGAAAGTTGGACATTGATAAAAAGTAAGTAAAATATTGACACATTTTAGCCATGATGCTAGAAAAAAAATTGAGAACTCACAAACTGCAAGAATAAGTAACGAGATTAGATCTGAATTCAAATTCGACTAAGTTAAAATTACTTTGTTTTCGTCAAATCTTGATATAAACTAATTCATCGAAAAAAATATACATAAAAAGATTTATTATGATAGATAAAGAGAATGGCTATTAATGATATGTATAATTCCGCCATCACAATAACGAAAATACTTTTAAATATCCTGGAAAAACTTTCGAATATTTAGTATATCATTTTAAAGAAATGTGAGAGTCATAATGATTGACAGGAGTCAATGTCGATTTGATGACATCTAATTATAATAATAGTAATAGTGTATTTTGGTTATTTTTACTTTGATTACAAATAAAGTGCTAATTAAATGTGTAATTATGTCTTGTGGTTTTTAACTGTGAGCTTCAAATTTAATTATTGTTATTTATTAGAAAGCATTAAATGTTTATTCATATTTATTATAATATTCATAATATATAAAACAAATAAACACAAAAGGTCATGTAAGTGCAGACATTTTAAAATTTAATTATAATTAATTGTTTACATGATTTTTTTTTAAAAATGAAAACTCGTCACTAATTATGTATTAAAACATTCAAATTTTATCAGAGGTAAATCACTAATTCAGAGAGGAGGTGCAAATTTTTTTTTTTCAAAGAACAAAATGTAATTTTGCATGCATCATTTATACTTACTATAAATTAATTAAAATTACTTCATTAAAAAATGTAAGGTAAAAAAAAAAGGCAGAAGAAAATTGTTATTAAAGAAAGTAAAGAATGCAGGCGTAGCTGATTTATGAGAGGAAAGATTGCTTAGGTCGTTACTGCTAATATAAAATACCTGGGAGGATTACATCTTTATTATTCTCATGCAATGATTATTAGGTAACAAACTTTCGTAATTAGTAGATTTGATCTTAACTATTAATAACGCCATTTGAACACATTTTAAGTAACAATCTTTAAGCAATCTCTGACACTTTTAATAGGCTTATGGGTTTTTTTTTTTAATAATAAATTTAATTATTTTTTAACATAAATTTAAATCTAGGATTGCAAATAAATTTTAATGACAGCAAATATTTTTTACAGCTTAACCATAAACTATAATGATGATATTGATGACGATGATCACAATAAATGTTTTAAGTGCTTTTTTAAAATTATTTTCAAAATAAATGTGTTTGAATTCTTGAATGCGCGTGTATATATTGAAATAAATGGAGTCTCATAGAGATTCGTATTTATGTCATAAATCTTCTCTCATCCGTTTCTCATGTCATGAATTTAGCGCAACGTCAATCACATGATTGTTATCTCTGTGAAAATATTGTTTTGCATTTGCAGATATTACTACTGTGAATTGTTAAAAATAAAAATTTACTTTAAAAAACTCAAAACGTTGAAGTTATGATGATAGTGGTGACGACAATTACATGTGATAAATAAATAATCGATTTAGTAAGGAAAGAGTTATATCCATTACTTATCTAGATTTGAGTGCATATGTATGTGAATGGGCTCTTTCTCAGTCTATTATTGTATCATCTTGTTCAAAACTTCTTTATTCTATTTATATTCTTGTTATTTTGCTAATGTCTTGGTGTTACAATTTTAAATTTAAATTATGTCATAGATTTTAAGTATTTTGAAGACATGTAGATGTCTGAAAATTTCAGATTTTCCACTCAATAGATAACTTTTAGATAAGTGCTTGGCTTTGGGTTGGTATTTTTAGATCTAGTGTCTGAACCTACCCTGACACCTCTCTGAGGAGTGCCAAAGCACGAAACCATGGTCAGGGGTTTGGGGAGGGGTTTCTGACAGAGATATTTTAAGTGCTGGCTCTGGCTAAGCATTTATCATAAAGCTTGTAGAGGAATTGGCAATCCTCACTGTTTATAACTTACAAGCTTAAGAGATAAGGTCATGTGATCTATGAATTGGATCTATGACTCTTATTTTGATTATTTATATTGTGATAGGAAAATGTGTTAGTGGGAAATGAGATCATACTGATGAAGAACACCCTTGCTTTAAACAATCTACTTAGGTTTGATAAAGTTCCTGATATAATTTTCTGCTTGTGAATGAGACAACAACCATATTGTAATGGTTAAAGTAAGTAATAATGAAGAAACTCTGTCAAAACAATTTTAGTTATAAAGCAGTATTAAAAAGTAGTGCTTTAGATATGATAATATAAATATATTTCTTCCCAGATTATATATTATAAGTAAATTATTTAATTTAAGATAGTACAAAAAAATTAAAATTAAAACAAAATTAGGATATCTTTATAAAGTGTAATGAAAAAATATATTGTAAAAAGAATAGTATTAATCAATTAAAAGAATTACAACTCTTTTATAGTATAAACAGAGCAAAACTCTCCGTACAGTATTGCCACCTGTGCTAAACAGAGTAATCAATGTGCTAGTATAGGAAATGTGATCATGTGATGCTTAATGGTTCTTTTATAGTATGTAAATAAAAACACACAATCAAACACCTCCAATGATGATGAGAAAAATAAAACTAAAATCTGCAGGTGTATGGATGTGGTTTTAATTTTTAATTTTTTATAGTTTATTACTAAATAGGGAATTTATTCCCTTGACATCATAATGAAGATAAATTTATATTTTAGACAACAAAACAAATGGTAAATATTAATAAAGTGGTGATTCTAATAGAAGACAAGAAAATTTTATAAATGCTGTTTACTAGTGATGTTAAGGAGAGTATTGAAAATCTTAATTTTAGCAAATAATGTTTGTTAATAAACTCAGAAAATAATAAGTGATTTAAAACATTAGTTTGACTTAAATTTCAAGGCTTTGTGGGAGAATTTGTAGTTATGGGATTTAAATGTAGGTTTATATTTCAAATATTGCACTCATTATTATTAAATTTAAGATTAATTTATGCGAATAAAATATAATTTAGTGTGTTCGTTATTATGATAGTAATTTAAATGAATTTAAACACAACTTACTATACTTGACATTTTTTATTAAGACAGCTTTCCAATTTCAAAATGTATAAATAATGATAAAGACTAAACTGACAGTAGAATATTAGTAACTTTACAATTTTAAAGATTTCATAATACAAGTGAATTAATAAGATTAATTTTAACAATCTTTTTTTAAAAAATATTTGTTCAACTTTATCTTTTTTCTTATAACTTTATTATTCATTTTATATTCAACCCTGGTCATTCCTTCCTCTATTTTATTTTTTTAATATTCATTCTTATTATAGTGTTTAAATATATTTATTATTTGATATTTATTTATCCATTTTATTTCTCTTTCATATTTTTATTCATTCATATATACACATTCTATATTGTAGCAGTGCATAGTCAGCTACAAGCACCAGAGGTAATAATCTAAAAATAACAGCACTTATTTATTTATTTTAAACACTGGGTGGAAAAAGGTTAAATTTATTATGTAATGACAAGTAAGAATGTGTTGGAATTTACTCACAGAAAAGACAAATATATCATTTTAATTAACATAATCTTGTTGCTCTTCAGACAATTTTATCCATCTATCAACAAACATTCATTTTCTCACCTTAAAAATGTTTTAGATTGAACTATGAGCCATGAATTTACAATTATTTTCACCTCTCCATCAAATGTAAATCTTCATCCTCACAGAGCTTCTTTAAAGAGGCCAAATAGATGATAACTTGATATGACAATATCTGAACTATTAAAAGGATGCTCCAACACTTCAAAATGAAGTTTTAGGAGAATGTAAACAGTCTGGACAGCAATGTGTGGGCGTACATTGTCATGCAACAACACATCACCCTTGGATGGTAGTTTTGTGTGTGTTATTTAAATTTTAAGTTTCTGTTCTTCAGTGAACGTGTTATTAAACTGAGCATTTTTGATCATTGGAATTTTTTTGCTGATAATGTTTCAATACTGGCTCTTGAGAATCTTATAAATCTATACATATCAGTGTTCTAGCTGATAGTTGGCAGTTGTGTGATCTCTATCTATTCATACACACTTCTTTATAGCAGAATACATTCTTATTGTGCACATAGTCTTTAATAAATATCACCTCTATACATATCTCAGATCTCAAAAAATAAATTACTGCATGTTGATTTTTTTGTCCAAATCATAAATGTGGCTATCATTTTCACACTGTAACCACATTTGCATTTATGTCACATGTTTAAATTTGAACAGCAGTGACTGGGAAGATACTGATCTATACTGTAAGTACTGATAAAATAGTGAAGTCAACAGATATAATATAAGTGGAGTGTGGATAATTTTTCATTCACTCTTGCATTTTTCTTTAAGGCATTTATTAAGACAATGTAAAGTTTATGTTGTGAAAATTATTCCTATTTTTTTTATTTTTTTAAATATTTGATAAAAAAATACTGAAGACATTTGTTTAAAATAATATGAAAATGTTCATGTCAGAGAAAGTTAAAATGAAATGAAAAACTGTTTATTATTAATATTAATATAGTAATAGGAAGGGTTTCAAATGAATTCAAACTCACAAGTTGATGTGATATCCCAATGGTTATTACTGGTAATTGTTTTAATGCTATCTTCTCTCAAAATATAATTTTATTTTTATCTGTTTTAATAATGTCATACCTTGCACCCCTATATAAAAATATATTGCACTTTCTTACAAAAAGACTATTTTGAATGAGCTGCCTTTTAATCACTATCACAATTCATATTCAAAATATATAATGTCCTTAATTTTTCTACTTTCAGAGTTCTGATAAACATTTCCCAGATAATAATAGCAGATCCTAATTTTTTTTATTTTTTAGAGATCTCGGTATGACATATGTATTATTGATTCTTTTGAAAGAAATACTTTTTTCTCTTTATTTTTTTTATGACATATTTATTAATGATACTTTTAAAAGAAATATTTTTTTCTCTTTATTTTTAGTTGCATTGAGGTGAGGTATTCTGTGGTATTTTTTTAAACGTAGTTTAAAAATGTTCCATATGAAGTTGTTTCCTATCCCAGAAGAAACCTGCTAGTTAGCCTGCCATTGGTTTTAGACATTTGTTAAAATTATATTTTAGCTATGAAGAACTTTAGAATGCTGAAAACTACTGAATTTCTTATGACATTTTTTCTAAATGTTGAATTTATTGAAATCCCTAGAGATGCAGCTTTATATTGTGTTTTTTTAAAACAAGATCACTTGCATCACAATAGTCAGTTCAGGAATTAATTCTTTCTTTGTTATGTATTTTATACTTTTTCTAGAATATTAATTGTAACTTAATATTATTAATATTACTATTAGTCATTATAGTATTTCAAGAAATTCTTATTTGCATGTATGTATATATGTAATAATTATTTGTGCACAAACATAACAATCTACATCTATTTGTTAATGTTATGAGTTATTTGCTTTTTAAATTGCATGTTTTTACTATTGCATCTAAATAAGTTTATTCTTTCTTGTTTTGCATAGCTTATCTTTGAAGGGTGAATGTCTTATGATGTATTCAACTCTCCTGTCTCTGGCTGTTATCACTGAAATGTTTAGACCACTTTACATTTCCAAAGATCTAGCAAAAAAACACAATAAACAAAATGGTAATTTTAAAGTCTCCATACACAAATTAATAATAATGTTTTTAAAATAATATTTTCTATATTCTAGCATACTCTTATATTCCCCATGTCCTGTATATAATTATTTTGAATTTTTCTGAAAGGAACATTGCAGTAAAATCCTCTCTATTCTCATGTGTATTTAGAACTATGTAGTTCTTGCTTTATGTGGATCTGATATATAGATCTTTCATTTTTCTATACAGATAAGTAAATGTTGATTGATATTTCTTTACCATGTTTTATCATTCTTCCATATCTTTCCTTTGGGTGTTACATCAGTTTTTCTTTACAGGTCTTGTGCACCCACCCACCCATTCTTTTGTAAACCACATTTTCAAGGCTTATTTAACCTTTTGTCAAAAATTTTGGTTTGTTCTCTTTTCTTATATCCATAATCATTATAATATTATATTTTTCTATTAAGAGTATTAAAGAATTTTACCATTACTTTTAGAATTCCTTTAAATTTTGCCAAACATGTCTTGTTTATAACAGCCTTTTTAATTTTAATCTTCCTCATATGTTCCACTTTGTATTGTCTTGAAAACAGAATTCCTTCTCAAAATTTGTTGAATTTTTATCTTTTGACTTCAATGTCTTTATTAGCATTTATGTCAATAGTATACATCTTTAATTCACATTTACCACCATCTTTTACATCAGTTGCAATTTTTTTTATTAAATCTTTTTTCTTTTGTACTTACATACAAATAATCATCAATAGCATAGATATTCATGTGATTTTTATCTAGAATTTTAATATCTACACTATCATTATCCATGGGTTTTAATTTTTATATAATGTTAATTCATTTGTGCCTTGCATATTCATTTTATTTTCTTCATTACAGTCTACATCAAAATTTTTTCTAGCCTAACTGATGAATTTTCATATACATTATTAACTGGCAACATCTACAATGTCATTTTGTAACATAACTGCTACAAACAGTATCAGATACTGCTCATAAAAACCTTATTTTATGATTGTATTTATATGTTGGACTATTTTCATCATCTAATATGAGTATTGAATGTCTTTGGAAAAATTTAGCTTTATTTAAATATTTCAAATATGTTCAACTGTTAATAAATAGCACATAGGTTAGTATATGCACACCATTTTGAGAGGTAGTATTCTCTCCTCTTCTTCAGGTGTTGCTGGTCTGACCAGTGACAATACTGGCATGGGAATCAAACCTGGACTCTTAGATTCTTGAGTATTGAATTTTAAGATAACACTCTTAAAATTCAATACTCAAGAATCTAAGGGTCCAGATTTGATTTCCATGCTAGTACTGTCCCTAATCAGGCCAGCAACACCTAAAGAAGAGGAGAAAATAATACCTCTTGATACATTGTACATATACTAACCTGTGCACTGTTGCTAACAGTTGAATGTATTTGGAATCTTTAAATAAAGTTAAATTTTTCTAAAGACATTCAAAACTCATATTAGATGATGGAAATCTTGTCCAACATATAAATACAACTAAAACATCATCATCACAAATCTTTAGGAAAACATTGTTTTATAATATTTTTAAAGTTCTATATTTGTTTTTTTTTTTTCATTACAAGCATAATTTACAATTATAGTATTTAATACATTGTACATGCTTAAACCTGTATTTATATATGCAATATAGGTGGGATTCGAACTCAGACTTTCACATGACCCACTACTCTCAGTGCTATCTCATATTGCTGACCCAATGATCACACACATGTTGAAAAGGTAAATAATCACCAATATACATATTTCATGCTAAACCAGCAATCATTAGTTGGTCTAGATTACTATCTTCACACATACATATAATCAGTGCTCAGCCTTTATATTAAGATAGCCAATCCTCATACTTTAATGGATAGGTGAGATGGCACTGAGAGTAGTGGGTTGTGTGAAAGTCTGAGTTCGAATCCCGCCTATATTACATATATAAATACAGGTTTAAGCATGTACAATGTATTAATTTATATAAATAGTGTATAGAAGGTCTACCCATCCCTCACCTGACTAATATGTCAACATGGGTAGGATGACAACCTTGGCACTAAAAAGGGCTCTGAACGTTCCATCATCAGATTTTCAATGAAATGGAAGGCTGAAGAGTTGTGAGTTGGAATAGTTTGAAGCCTGTCCATTAAAGTATGAGGATTGGCTATCTTAATATAAAGCTGAGCACTGATTATATATATATTGTAACGATATATAAATATGTCGTTACATTAATTTAAAAGAAAAACAAAGTTCGCAAATAAAAATAAATATATTAAAAATCTATAAAAAAACTAAACGCTAAAATTAAAATGTTGTTAAATATATATATTCGCACAGATGCTAAACTTTAAAAATATTTTTTTTTTATATAAATAAAAAAAGGTATTTGAACGTATTTTTTTTTTTTGATAAAAAAATACAAGAGTTAAATATTAAAATATTTAATATAAGTTAAAATAAAAACAGGTATTAATTAATTCCTGTAATCTATAAATGGAAATGATTGTTTATTATTTGAAAAACAAGCTAGCCCTCAAGGCTCTTATGTAATTAAAGGGTCAGATGGAAATTAGATAAGAGAAATTAGCTTGACCAATGGAAGCACCAAGCCTTGGCTCGGACCCTAACGAAAGTGATGGATTGGTGACGTTTTGTTGTTTGAATCGGTGTGGATAATATAAAAGGGAGAAATATTGAGTATTGGGCAGTTCCAGCTGTTTGTTTTGAGAGTGGTGATAGAGACGCACATATCACACACTCTCTCTCTATTTTAAAAAATGAACTGATTGTGATACCGAAATGAACCAGCTAATGCTACCTCCGGAACATCTGACCGGGTTTCAAACAAGGACTCCGTGGAAAAACAAGAACCTGGACTCTTCTTCCGTAAGCTATTAACAATGAACTTAAAAGATTTTTAAATAATTAAGAACTTTCGTGCAAGCAATTTAAATGTTAAAAATGGAATTTCTATCTGATCTTTAAGTTTAAAATCAATTGATGTTTAATTTTATATGTTTGTTATTGATAAAAAAATCATTTCCATTCATTTTAATTGTATAAATTATTTATTGTTTAAATTTTAAATGCATAAAATTTAAAGTTGGGTATAGACGTTGCATAGATTCGTTAGCGGTTGATGATGTTGAGATTTTCACAGTCGATTAGAATATATAGGTCAACAATGTTAATGCAGGCACCTTATGGTGAGTGCCATGGGTTTTGTGTATTCCCTTTTTGCAATTGACATTGTCGATGATTTTGTATTTTGATCGATTGTGTTTAATTTGGATGTTTTTGACCGTGGAATCTGTGCAGCCGATCTATACTTAACATTTTAAAACAAATTGTATAAAAGTTATCTGTGCGAACATATCTAAATGATAAATTTAAGTCGGGCGTGAACGGCTATATAGTTTTGTAAGGTTATATTAAGGGAGGGTAATCTTAGGTTATTTGTTTCGTGGTTGAATTGGCTCAATGGTTTCGATATATTTGTGTAGGTAGTAAATGTAGCAGGAGATCCGCCACGTGCAGGATTACATATATACGCCGCACACCCTCTGTTGCCTATGGAATTGGATAGTAAGACGCAAGACGCAATCCATTCCTATGGAGTTTTATGTTTATTGTTCTACTCGCCATCAGAAGTAGCATTCCTGGTGGTGGAGAGCAACAATGTCTTCTCACTATACTGTTCAGATGTGCATTCCTGACAGTATAGTCTATTTAGTGCCGTTGTATTTTCATGCTACATTGAATACATAAATGTATCGGATGATTGGCGTCAGTTTGACTTTGAACTTTTAGCCTAGGGTTAAATAAGGGAAGAATATTGTCTTTTCAAATGCAGATCTATGTAGCCTATTCATACCCGACCCTCTAAATAAAATATTAAACATTATAGCAAGCTATTTTAAATGTAAAATTAAAAATTAAGATAAAAATCTAAATGTTAAACTTATTCCTCGGGTTTAGAATGATTTTATATGTGCGTAAATAAATATTTTTCTGTGTTAATTTCTGGCAGTGGCTTTTATTATTTTTTTATATTTATATCTAAGGTTATATATTTTATTATCTCTGCGTCTCCACTGAGCTAGTGACAATGGGCTAACGATCTAAATATGTAAATAAAGTGGAATCCTAACAGCGCGTATCTGCCTACTTTATAAATTTTTCTAGGCTCAAATGCCTAGATGGCGCCCTTGGTAGTGCGGTGCGGTGTGATGCGATCTCCCACTTCGTTTGGATCGTTATAATTGGCGTCCCAAGTGTGGCCTTACCTCAGAGATTGACCCTGAGAAGGGGAATTGATGATGATGAAATTTTCTATCTTTAATAAACCACTAGTATTTTTGAAAATAAATCATGCCCGCAATATTTTTTTCTCAAATTAGTATAAATATATTTGTTGTATTGACGTGGAGTTACAGTTGAAGTTTTGTTTAAAAAGTGCTGCCAGTAAGAAAAAATTGCGCATATGTAGAGATAAATTCGAGGAATAAAAAGTAATAAATAAAACGTAATAATAAATCTAAATCATAAATTTTTTTTTAAAAAGTCTTGTTAAACTAAAATCTAATAGTTCAACTTGCCTAAGTAATAGTAAAAGATAGGAGAAATGAAACTTGGAAGGGAGGGGGCAGAAATTTAGCTGGTAATAAGGAATCAACAGTCAACATTTTTTTTATCATTATATTTGTATGTAATTACTGTTTTGTCTTTTAAAAAAAAGTTTTGTCCTTTTAAAATTTTCATATATACTGTAATCAATTTGTGTAACGTAATTAATTACTAACACTAAGTAAAGCCTTTTTTTTTTTTTAATGTTTTTGTTTTTTGAGGAAGTTTACTGATATGTAACGATATATAAATATGTCGTTACATTAATTTAAAAGAAAAACAAAGTTCGCAAATAAAAATAAATATATTAAAAATCTATAAAAAAACTAAACGCTAAAATTAAAATGTTGTTAAATATATATATTCGCACAGATGCTAAACTTTAAAAATATTTTTTTTTTATATAAATAAAAAAAAGTATTTGAACGTATTTTTTTTTTTTTGATAAAAAAATACAAGAGTTAAATATTAAAATATTTAATATAAGTTAAAATAAAAACAGGTATTAATTAATTCCTGTAATCTATAAATGGAAATGATTGTTTATTATTTGAAAAACAAGCTAGCCCTCAAGGCTCTTATGTAATTAAAGGGTCAGATGGAAATTAGATAAGAGAAATTAGCTTGACCAATGGAAGCACCAAGCCTTGGCTCGGACCCTAACGAAAGTGATGGATTGGTGACGTTTTGTTGTTTGAATCCGTGTGGATAATATAAAAAGGAGAAATATTGAGTATTGGGCAGTTCCAGCTGTTTGTTTTGAGAGTGGTGATAGAGACGCACATATCACACACTCTCTCTCTATTTTAAAAAATGAACTGATTGTGATACCGAAATGAACCAGCTAATGCTACCTCCGGAACATCTGACCGGGTTTCAAACAAGGACTCCGTGGAAAAACAAGAACCTGGACTCTTCTTCCGTAAGCTATTAACAATGAACTTAAAAAATTTTAAATAATTAAGAACTTTCGTGCAAGCAATTTAAATGTTAAAAATGGAATTTCTATCTGATCTTTAAGTTTAAAATCAATTGATGTTTAATTTTATATGTTTGTTATTGATAAAAAAATCATTTCCATTCATTTTAATTGTATAAATTATTTATTGTTTAAATTTTAAATGCATAAAATTTAAAGTTGGGTATAGACGTTGCATAGATTCGTTAGCGGTTGATGATGTTGAGATTTTCACAGTCGATTAGAATATATAGGTCAACAATGTTAATGCAGGCACCTTATGGTGAGTGCCATGGGTTTTGTGTATTCCCTTTTTGCAATTGACATTGTCGATGATTTTGTATTTTGATCGATTGTGTTTAATTTGGATGTTTTTGACCGTGGAATCTGTGCAGCCGATCTATACTTAACATTTTAAAACAAATTGTATAAAAGTTATCTGTGCGAACATATCTAAATGATAAATTTAAGTCGGGCGTGAACGGCTATATAGTTTTGTAAGGTTATATTAAGGGAGGGTAATCTTAGGTTATTTGTTTCGTGGTTGAATTGGCTCAATGGTTTCGATATATTTGTGTAGGTAGTAAATGTAGCAGGAGATCCGCCACGTGCAGGATTACATATATACGCCGCACACCCTCTGTTGCCTATGGAATTGGATAGTAAGACGCAAGACGCAATCCATTCCTATGGAGTTTTATGTTTATTGTTCTACTCGCCATCAGAAGTAGCATTCCTGGTGGTGGAGAGCAACAATGTCTTCTCACTATACTGTTCAGATGTGCATTCCTGACAGTATAGTCTATTTAGTGCCGTTGTATTTTCATGCTACATTGAATACATAAATGTATCGGATGATTGGCGTCAGTTTGACTTTGAACTTTTAGCCTAGGGTTAAATAAGGGAAGAATATTGTCTTTTCAAATGCAGATCTATGTAGCCTATTCATACCCGACCCTCTAAATAAAATATTAAACATTATAGCAAGCTATTTTAAATGTAAAATTAAAAATTAAGATAAAAATCTAAATGTTAAACTTATTCCTCGAGTTTAGAATGATTTTATATGTGCGTAAATAAATATTTTTCTGTGTTAATTTCTGGCAGTGGCTTTTATTATTTTTTTTATATTTATATCTAAGGTTATATATTTTATTATCTCTGCGTCTCCACTGAGCTAGTGACAATGGGCTAACGATCTAAATATGTAAATAAAGTGGAATCCTAACAGCGCGTATCTGCCTACTTTATAAATTTTTCTAGGCTCAAATGCCTAGATGGCGCCCTTGGTAGTGCGGTGCGGTGCAATGCGATCTCCCACTTCGTTTGGATCGTTATAATATATAGATATATGTGAGGATAGTAATCTAGAACAGCTACAGGGGTAATTTGATTACTCACATTGGCAATGCCAAAGTTTAAAAAAATAAACTAGAAAATGGGATGATTTCTGGAACCTTACCAAACTGTACATCCAAATATCTCAAATTTCTATTTGATTTTAAAGATAAAATTTTTATAAATGATTATTTGACTATCTTGTTATGGAGCCTTTACAACTAGTGCTGAATTAATTTCAATGACATAGATGGATTTATTCTATATCATGACTGTCTTACTTATTTTCTTTGTAATGTTTATAATTAATTATATTATTTAAGTGTCTTACATAGATATGATTTCTCATGGTATACCTAATTCATTATTAACTTTATATACATTTAAATAAGAGTATATTGCAGATGCAACTGCATAAATATAATCAAGACCAATTAATACTAACAACAGAATATTTATTTCAAAATTTCTAATAACTTAAGCTATTCATGCCTATCATTAATCCTGAATATATATGAAAATAATATTAAATGCATACACATCTCAAACTCAACATCTCTATTTAAACAAGAAATAAAAACACAGATTTGAATTACTTAAATTACATTATTATTTTATAACGAAATTATAAAAAGTTATAGAAAACATGCAATCATTTAACAGATATAAGCATTAATTTCAAAATATTAACTAACTTCAGATATTTTGAGCTGTCTATTAACCTTAACTGTGTAACCTAAGTGCAATTCATCCATTTATCCTGTGATGAACTTATATAAGGTTATTATAACACTTAAGATAGAATTATTGATACTTTCTAACTCAAATTCTAGGAAATTTTATTAATTAAAAGAGTAAATATATATATATATATAGTAGAAAACTTAGTAACTTTAGACAGAGTGCATTAAAGTTTATTTATGATTTTCAAATAATTTATATAGAACTGGAGGGTTATACAATCCAGATTTAGTAAAAAATATTAGGCAAATTATTATCCAAAAACATGAAATGTCCTTTAGTTTTCTATTTTCAAAAATTTGATAAACATTTCTTTAGCTGTAGGCAGCAGATTTTTTATCCTTTAACTTTTTTAGAGTTTCATGTATAACATTTGTGTTAACAATCTTTTTAAATGTATTTTTTTTATTAAGTTGCTGTTGAGAGTAAGACATTCCATAGTATTTTGTTAAAGCATTTTAAAGGTATTCCATATGAAGTTGGTTTCTGTGTTTAAGAACAATCATGCTAGGTCAGCCCACTATTAGTTTTAGATTTTGCATCATAACTAATTTTACTCTAAACATTTGTTAAAATTATGTTTTAGCTATAGAAATTTTAGAATGCTAAAAAGTGCTAATTTTTTTATCACAATTTATCTAAAATGTTGAATTTTTTTTGAAATCCTTGGAGACAAAGCTTTAATAAAATCAATCATAACTAATAGTCACCTGAACATTCAGGAGTCAACCCATACTTTGTTAATTAATTGTACATTATTATTATTACTTTTTTTTAAATAACTAAGCTTGATACATAATATTATTTCAAGAAATAGTGTAATATAATTTTATTATTATTATATGTACAAATAAATGGTGACTATTTTGTGTTCACATGCTCATATATATACACTTTCATAATGTAACCCATTTTATGAGTTGCTTGCTTTCTCAAATGTATAGTTTTACTTACCTTCCTTACTTTGCCTAGTTTGTCTTTGAAGAGTGAATGTCCTATTATGTATGATCTGACTGGTATTGACTACTTGATCAATATAATAAACTAAAATGATTATATCATTTCAATATAAAGCTACATTTCAAATAAAACATTGAATAAGTTTTTTTATTGGATATGATTTCAGTGATCTACAAAATAACTGTCCTCTTATTAATGCCATTTTATGCATTGCATTTCATACTTCATTGTTTCTTCCATCATCAGTTATTTATCATACTCTACAATTTCTTGTTCAATGCTTAATATTCTATCTATCTATTTTCATTACTTTAGTTTTATTTTATTTTCACATTTAATTTAAAATTTATTATAATTTAAATTTTTTTTTTATCAATTTATATTTGCTTTAATAAATAATATTCTTATCAGAATAAAACTATCAAATCTTCTTGTAAATCCCCAGAAATGTGATGCATGTAATTTGAATTATCAAAACTAAAATATTAAAATTTAAAAACATATTTCTATAATTTAAGAAATATGAATAATAGTTTTACAAAAATATTAGATTATTTTATCTGAAGCAATAAAATTCTTGTGATAAGTAAGATATGACTAAATATTTTACCATAAAATTTTGTATATTATTATGTTTTAGCTAATCAAATGATATTTTTAAAAATAATTTATATTAGTTTTAAATCTAAAATTTCTCTCATGAATAAAGCTATAATCTAATTTAAGTGTATATACAAATGGGTTATAATAAAAAAAGATTATCTACTAAGTTAGTTATATAATAAGCTTTAGGGTATAAAACGTTTATATATACTAACTATATTAAACATATTTTGAGTTATTTAAAAATTGGTAATATTATAACTCCTCTAGATGATGTCATATTGCATATTCTATTTATTGAATATTACTACTAATATTGCAGTTGTTTGGAAAAAAATAAATTATTGTTTGTGCAATTTTTTTTAGATGAACTAGATTTTTGTGCAATAATTATGCATTTAAAATATTTTTCTGTTTAATTTTTTCATATGTTTTGTGAACACAGATTATATTAGGATGTAAAATATACTTTTGCTGATAAACTAATTCAGGTGTGTAGAATTCATAACAGAGTTGCTTCAAAATAAAGCATTGGACTTTTTTTTTGTGACTCATATGAGTATAAGTTGTTTTTTCTGGACAAAATTAGGGATTCAATAATTTATATATATTGAAACAGACAGTTTGTTTCATATATATATAATTTGAAGCCCCCTCCCCAATTTAAAACTGTCGAGATAAAATAAAAAAAAAGCTGACACAGTTTTCAAAACAAAAATTAAAACAAAGAAATAAAAAGATGACAGCAATTTAAAAATTAATATTTTAAAATATTAAAAGTACTGTTAAAATGGAGTATTTTGCAAAAGTTTAATGTTTACAGATTATCAAAAAGAAGGCTGTAATTAACAATTAATAAAAAAAGATTGCCATGGGCATAAAAATCAATAGATGTTTTTCAAAAACATCAGATAAGAGTCATTAGAATCTGTTCCTGCCAAAAATAGATGGCCAATGAGGAAAGAAAATAAACACACAGACCTCTGAGAAGATTGGTGTTAGATCAATCCCAAAACTGAGAGATAAGAAGAGCATAAAGAGATAAATAGGGGAGTAAAGATTGCTTAAGAGATTTTTGTAGCAGACATATGGTTAGAAAGCATCAAGACTGTTATTAGTGAAGCTCATATTATATGACTACTAGCCCAACAAAGCTTGGAGCACTGTGAATAATAAAAAGAAGAAACCTGTAACTAAAAAAATATTAAATGAATAAACAAGTGGTTAAAATATTATATCTTCAAATGTCTGGGTAATCAAAAATAGCTTTCTCTCTTCTCTGCCTTCAGTTCAGTTATGATGTAAAATAAAATCAAGGCCTGTGCACTGACCATCGACTTGTTAAACTCTCAGAACACCCCTTATTGATTGGAAAATTTATAGTGAACTGCCAGCAGATGTAGGTTCAGGTAGGGAAATTGTACATCTTTTATAGCCTTTTATAATACGTAAAAATATTTTGTAAATTGTATTTCTTAAGTTAAAATATAATATAATGAAATGTTACTTTTAAATTGATTGATTGTAAGAAATACAAAGGGAAATATATTTAAAAATGGAAAACAGTGGAGTAATAGGTGAAATAAAAATATTTTGTAAGATGTGTTTATTAAGCTAATCTATGATTTAATAAAATGTCATTTTCTGGACTGATTGATTATTAAAATGCTTCCAAATAATAAAAAAAATATTTATTCTGAGTAACAGTTATTATTTTATATATAAAAAAACTTTGATAGAATGAATTGCCTCTGGAATCACACATGCATAAATTAAGGAAATGTTTATATATGTGAATTAAGGAATAATAATATAATGTTCTTCCAAATAATGATTTCAAACTGTATTGATATGATGAATAACTGGTTCAAATCCATACTGAATATATTAAATAATATTAAATCTCTTTCAAATAACTTCAAACTGTATTGAAATGGTGAATAAGTGGTTCAAACCCACACTGAATATATTAAGTAATAATAAATCTCTTTCAAATAATGACTTCAAACTGTATTGAAATGGTGAATAAGTGGTTCAAACCCACACTGAATATATTAAGTAATAATAAATCTCTTTCAAATAATGACTTCAAACTGTATTGAAATGGTGAATAAGTGGTTCAAACCCACACTGAATATATTAAGTAATAATAAATCTCTTTCAAATAATGACTTCAAACTGTATTGATATGATGAATAAGTGGTTCAAACCCACACTGAATATATTAAGTAATAATAAATCTCTTCCCAATAATGACTTCAAACCATATGGATATAATAAATAAGTGATTCAAGCCCACACTTGTATGATATGCAAAATAAAAATAAATACTTGGGATTCCTGGATTAAAACATTTATTTCTTGATACCTGGCTGAAAATAAGTACTTCAAGATACTTGGATAGAATCAATATTTCAAGATACCTAAATAAATTAATTACTTCTATACACATGGATACATATCTATGCAGATGAGTGAGCTTCAAACCTAGAAGGACAATTCCCACTCAGGAACAATCAGAAAAACATCTGTAATGTGCACCCGGATATGAAGACAACCAGTATAGAGACTGTCAGGAAACTTTTCCTTCTTCTCCATTAAGAACTTTATAAGTCATATTGTTATTAAATAAAATTATTGTTTCAAAATAAATAATACCTTTTGTCAATTTCATTTGCATCATTCATCCATTTATGCACTGGTTCACAAGAATCTCATACCTCCTGAGCTATGTTCAACACAACCAGATGATGGTAAGTAAGGTTGTAGTGAGATGGAATTCTAGTGGCACCATTTGGGAAACCAGACACATAAATTTCTAGATGCTTCCAGTCTCTATGGCACTACATCCTCTGATGAGCAGGAAATATTGTTGTAGGTGGGGTAACATCTGCATTGGGGAATGCCAATTGATAGTTCCTTCCTGCAATATATAGTCTAAGTTGTGAAATATAATAAATGTCACCTGTGACATGATAAAAGTTATTATAACTAATAAATAAATTTATAATAGTTTATTTTTAAATTTATAATTAGCTCAAATAATTGTGGATAAATTGATTTAAAGGCAAACTAAAAGTAATTGAATGATTAACTGCTTTGGAGACATGTAACATTTAAGGACTACAAATGATTGATATAGTTTTGATCTAAGAATATTTAGTTCTATTAATGCCTATTTAAAACTCAATAAGAGCTTAATAGATAATATGTATAGATTATTATCTTTATTATTGCAAGTATAAAATAATATTCAAAGTCACAGTGTATTATATAATATTGGTGGTATTTATTGATATAAGTTTATGAAATGTTTAAATATATAAGGGATTTGAACTCAGACTTTCACGTGATCCTCAACTCTCCATGTCATTGCATATTGTGATGTCTACTCACAGGACTATAATATTCACTTATGAGTTTTAAAAACTATAGATTATATAAAATTAAATATGACTTAGGCATCTGTATTAATTAGATCTGCTTAATGGAAAGGCAAAAAGTTAAAAGTGGTAAAACAGTTTTTAAATAGACAACTTTAGATCATTTAGTTGTTAAAAAATCATTACTCTTTAGATTTCTCAATTTCTAGTTGATGAGGAATTGATTGACTTTCTATTCATGTTTTACCCTCTAGCTAAAATACCTCAAGACCCATTTATTGATCAATACTGAATGATAAGATAGAATAGATATCGTTCAGCTATCTAAAAAAAATAAGTTTTATTAGAATTGAACTTTTTTTAAAAAATTTTACCTACTCTAAATTTAATCCCAAGTCATAAATATAATAGTGTAACTGTGATCAAGTATTGATCATAGAGATTGCTGATATGCAATTAATGGTGAGATATCTTTAATATTAATTCTAATGTTTAATATAGATTGTCTTGATGTTAATATTGTGGTTATTTGAGAATTTTTATTAGTATTTAGAGCATTGATCCCTTCATTGGCATGAACTTATGGTTAACTATTTGTTCAGAAGATTAGATTAATATAATCTAAATAAACCATGTATTATACATATGAAGTCTTTGTGGCATATTTTCAGAGTGTAAACTGAAATCTTTGTGCCATTCCACAAAAAAGCAATGTTGATTTTTTTTTGTGAAAGTACAATGGAGATTAATAATTCAGTATTTATTGCATGTGAAATACAAATTGTATAAAATTTGAATTTTGGTTTTAGATAACTGGTTTATAACTAAGCCAGTTAACTACACAAAATTAGTCAGAAAAATGGATATTTAAAAATTTATTATGTAGAAGGTAAAATAAAGCTGGATACATTTTTACTATCTGGCATTTAGCAAGTTTGGAGAATAATAACATCTGCATCAGTGTTTATATGTAGGTATATATTCCATGCTTAATAATGCATATACAATATAAAGCTATGACCTTATTAGGAATTAGAATTTGTATTACAAAATATGCTTATGTTCTTAATAACACTACTGATTTAAGATTAGTAATATAATTATTCTAATATTCTGGTAAAAATAATATCAATTTGTAGATAGTGACTATATTTTGAATCAGGTCAATAGTATATTAATGTTTGTAAATGATAGAATTTTATGTATTATGAAAAAAATGAATTAATGGGTAATTCTTTTAATACAGTCTACAAATTATACTGTTTTGGCTTAGTTATTTTTATTAAAGGAAATATTTTATGATAATAATACTAATACAGTGTATACTAAACTATATATCAAAGTTTGTTCAGCATTTCAAATATAAAGAAAAATGTAAGAACCATTTTTGCATTTCATCTGAAGTGTGGAAGGATAATCCTTTCATTTAGATTGCTAAACACATCAAGTTCAGTTTAAGTCATTTGCACCATATTAAATTTCATGGTTAACACCTACATGTCATATTTTCCAAATATTAAAGGTTTTAATTGCTAAAAAAATTTTCAAAAAGATTTTAGTTTAACAAAAAAATATGTACATGCCACCAGTTAAAAAAACCCTATCTCAACCAATATTCTAATTATCTATCCATACTCAGATACTCTTCATTTGTCCAACATACCTTCCAGTGTCACATCATGCTAGCTTCATATAAAAATTACCAATATGTATAACTCTTAAAACTTCATTCCATGGTAATTATTTATCTTTAATTTTCATACACATGATGAAAGCTGTTAACTACAGCTGAAAGGGTTAGGTAAACTTAGAAAGGCAACTGAATTCTCTTCCTTCAACAGCTGTATGACAACTAACCCTGTACTGAGACAGTATGTCATGCATTTAGTAGAGCAAACATTATAGTATATATTTATAAATATATTTGTATATAAGCTGAATAAAATATTTAATTATATTTATATGAGTCTGTCTTTATTACATTCATATACAAATGCAACAGGTTCTTAATAAATATATTTACAATCTTTTATTCTACTAATTATTTAACTTTTTTGATTTATTGTAAATCTCACTTAATATTTATGAAATATCTTGTATCATAAAACAGATATACTATTGAAATTTGATTAGTAATAGTAATTCTTTATGAAAATAGTTCATCTTAGTAGTTAATGATGGTCTAAGCCTAAATAGTATTTGTTTTTTAGATATCTATTGATGCAGTAAAATGTGTAATGTAAAAGTATTTAAATTATTGCAACAAACACTGTAAAACATAAATATATTCATTTGTAATATCCAATGTTACTGTAAGCTAAGAAACTGAATTCAAACTGAAAAAAAAAATCAAATGGTTTATTCTTGGAAATTCATAAGCTGCTTTAGCACCAGAAATGACAAAAATGGGCTTCAGATTGTATACAAGACTGAAAATTTCCACTCTACCACTATATAAAGCCACAAAGAATAACTGAAGTATAATGTGGATTTTTTTTATTAAGGAAAATAGACATACAATTACAGTATAAATCTTTTTGATATACATTTGTTTAGGGTTGTTACACTTATTACAACAATCATTAGTAAATAATTTTTCAAATTAGAAAATATATCCATTTGAAACATTAGTTATAATTACTATGACAAATTAATTTCATGATTAAAGTGGGAAACTCCTTATTCAAACTTAGTTTGTAACTATTATGTGACTAGTTTTATATCAGAACAACTGGCTCTTCTTTTAGTGACTTAGCCAGTGGTCATTATGCAGTCCGTATTTGGATTGGGAGCAATCCTTTGTTATTCTCCATCTAACAAAACCATTTATTTGTTAACCTTGAATTAATATTTAATTAGCATGCCTGAGGATCCGATGTTAACAAGCGATCCCTGATCATAGTCCTTCAAATACATTTTTTTACATATCTCCCATGGTTCCTTACTTCCATAGTCACTGTTTAATCATAGTTTTAGTTTTTAAATAAAGTAGAAATTATTGTACTAAAATATTTTTGTAAATTATAAACTATTTTAAATTATTATAATAAAAGATAGAGAATATATATATATTTAAGTAAACTCATATTGTTATAAATAATTATTAAATAACTTTTATAGATTGGTCTAATAAAGAACAACTGGAAATCAAATAAACATTTGTCAAATAAAAGTTTAAAAAAATGTCAAAAATTTATTTTTAAATGTTGAAATGGTACTTAATATTGATCCAATGATTTACGTTCTTAAAATATTTTGGTATATTTAAAGATTTGGCAGGTTACTTTAAGTTCCTTGATGAAAAGTTTTGTAGTAAATTGAAAATGGTATTAAAATCAAATTCTTTATTTAGATTAATAAATTTTCTACAATTTATGCTTTTTTAAAAATTTATTGATGAAAGAATTTAAATTTTTGTAATTTTTTTTTAACTTAGAAAAAAGTTATTATTTTTTAAAGTTTTATTTCCCTCTCACTTTTACAAAATATATTTAGAATTACTACAAATGGAAATTGCCAAGAGAGAAATTTATATATAAATTAGTGTCATTTATCTTTACATTCATTAGTCTTAGATTTGTAACAAATATATCAATAGGCGCTTGATAATAGTACAATCAAAATATGTATAATTTAGTTTTGTAAATATGCAAAGGCGTAGAGATATAAATAAGTGGAAAGAATTGAAGAAGGTTTTTTAGATATAAAAAGTAAATTTTTTTTTACAGTGATGGAGACACATTTGGAGAATAAAAGAGAGCCACATTTTCAGAAATGTGGAATAGAAATGGCTAAATAGATGTGTTGAGGTTGAAAAAAGAAACAGTATAGGATTAATTAATTAGAGAAAAGTGGATGTGTGGTATAGTATACTTTATTATTGGAAATATAAGAGCTATATAAGATTGGAATGAGAGTATTTGAGTATATTCATTTATATAGGCATATAAATGAGTTCTAAATTGTCATATTAATGAAACTAATAGCATGGAAAATATGAATAAAACATTACTAAAAAAGACCCTAAAAATGTCGATTGAAAATTGTTAATTTAAGTAAAGTATATGATGCAGAGATGTACACAAAGATAGAATGTGAAGCATATTATTGATTATGCATTGGAAGAAAAGAGAATTAGAAAAAAATAAAAAAAATATTTTATGATAAAAAAGAGTATAGTGATGTTCATAATTTAATGACAATAAAATTAAAGGTATTTTCAAGGCTAATTAATGAAATTTATAGAAAAATTGACAGAGATAAATGGGAAATAAACAATAAGCTTAAATTGAGTAGATTTAATAGTATGTTGTAAACAATGATAAAAGATGGTGATTTTAAGAGTTATGAAGTGTGAATGAATATAATGAAGATGATTAAAAATAAGTGTTTATTTGAAATAGGATTATTTAGAAAATGGAGAGAAAACTTTAGCAAGTGTAAAAGAAAAAAAAAGACTTATAGGGATTATAAAGAAACTATTAAAAAGCAATTAGGAGAAGAAGAAGGAAAGGTTAGATGAAATATCTATTTAAAAAAAAAGAAATTAAATATAATTAAGATAGAATGGGATATAGTTAATAAGAAATTAATAGAAAAAAAATAACAGTATGGAAAGAGAGAGTTTTGAAAAATTTTGGAGATATGTGAAGAGGAGAAATAAAAAAAGAACATTATATTAATAAGTACACAGAGAGAAGAGATTGTGATAATAGAAAAACTTGAAAAAACACTTCATAAATTTCTAATAAAAATTTCATTGAAGGAGAGTTGTATATGACTCATTAGAAAATTTAATTTATAAAAAAATGAAAAGAGTGATGAATGTAGAATTGAAGAGAGCAACAGACAGATTGAAAAAAAGAACAGCAAGAGGCTTAGATTATATGGCAAGTGAAATGATAACAGACATATGGAAATATATGCTTTTATTTAAAAAGATTTAAAGAAAATTATAATTGATAACAAGATCTTGAATGAATAAGTGTGAGATTATATTATATTATAAAGAGAAAAGATTTTTAGTTTGTTAAGTAGTTTATAAATTATTTAATATATTTAATGGTTAGTTCTCAAATGGAAAATAGTGAAATTTTGTTGACAGAGATTCAAAATGGAAGAAAATAAATTAGACATTAAGAATGGATTTTATACAGAGAAGGCTAGAGGATAGCTTATTTATGATATCTTAGTCAAATTAAATATGTTATAAAAATAAGCCATTATACTTTGTCTTTTTAGATATAGAAAAATCTTATAATAGGATGTATAGAAATAAATGGTGGAAAAGTTTAAAAAAATAGAAATGGATTGTTAAGAATAATTAAATCTTTAGAAGGATAATTTTGATAATTAAAATTAGTGAAATTTAGATATAAAGTTGGCTTGAAACAAAAATGTCTATCATCAATCTGATTTTGCTTTTAAAAGATCTGAAAGTCAAAATAGAAAGATTAGAAATAAAGTAATGTGCTTGCTCTTTTTTGGTCAATGATATAATATTTTTTGAAAATAGTAAAAAAGATATGAAATTGTTATTAGAGAAATGTGGAGAGGCAAAAACCAGTATGAAAATTAAATTTAGTAAAAAAAAAATCTAAGACTGGTATTTAATGGAAAGTAAAACTGAAGAATGGAAAGTGGGAGTTATCTGTTCTGAAGAAATAGAAGATTATAGGTATTTGATTACTTGGTTAAATGAAAAGAGAATTATATCGATAGTTGATAAGAAATGAAAAATGTAATAACATTGACAAAAGTTTAGCATACTTCTTATATTGTAAATATAAAAAATACAGTATTGGATGCAGAAATACATTTTTTGTTAACTGAAACCCATTGACACTTCTTTGAAGCCTTATAAATTGAGGAGAGTAAATTTGTAATGACTATTCCATTTGATTTTGCTGCTGCAGCTATTATTACTATGTAATTATTCATAATAAACATGAATATATTTTTCACTAACATGCACTAGCCAGCATGGTGAGTTTATTGATTGTTTATCTTTAACTTTAAAATCAAGAAGCATTGGTCATTTATATCCATTGCCTGATAATTTTTAACTGAAACATCAGTTGCATTTTTTTGAAGGCATGATGAATGTGTGCATGAATGATATTTCTTATATAGAAATTTACAATCATGACAGACAAAATTAAATAATGACACTTATTCCTGGATGTTGCAAAGTCACCAGTCAAAATAGAAGTTAGTGGTCAAAGATGGAGGGTGTTAAAAAATCTCCAATTGCAGATACAGCTACCATTCAATGACAACTATTTATTTAAACCTATAACTGCAAACCACCTTCAAGTGAAGAAAGATTGCATGTATTGGAACAGAAACTGGCTAATATTAAACTTTATTGTTTTTTTTTAAAGTTGTAAAAAAAGTTGAAGAAACATTTGATTTAAAAAGTTAATATATAGTTTACTACAAAGACACAAATATTGGAAGACATAAGTTAAATAGAATTTATTATAAGTAAAAAGTGAAAGAACAACATTATAAAGATTTATAGTATATTAGATAGAGTGGGAAGACTCAATACTGTTTAATCAGATTTATGCACAATAAATTATTATTGTGATGTAGAAAAGATTTTTATGTGAATATGCAAAATACTTTTGATCAAACCAAATATTATTTTAAACCTGTCATGTAAAACTTTAATGCTACAATTGATAAATGATTGATAGGTAAAAGTACCGTAAGTAAATTTGGTTATGATGATATAAATGAGAGCAAACACAGATTTGTGGAATTTGCAAAAAAAGAAAAACTGTATATTATGAATTCAATTTTTTGAAAAAAATGACAAATGACATTATAGCAGGACTGGATTATATTTGGACTAACAGAAAATTTGTATTTTAAAATTTTAACATTTTTAATAGATTCAACACAGGAAATGGTCATTGATTAATAAAATGTAAGATACATCTTAATGCAAATTATTAAAAAAGATTATATTGCTAGTTTATAATTTTCAAAAACATTGCAATAGATTTAAATTAAAAGTTTCAAATTATTTTAAAATATTAACTGACTTTAAAGATGATTCAGACATGACTGCAATCTTTAAGTGAAATATTATTGAAAACTACTAGAAATGTAGCTGGTATAAAAACCACCAATTTTCAGCAATTTTTTTATTGAGTCAAGGTAGTGTATGAAGAAAATAAGAATTTTAAAACTTTTTAAAAATTGATCCATTAAGAAAAATTAAATATTTAAGCTTTTGTAAAATGCTATAATGTTATAAGAAAATATAATTGTAAATTGGCAAGGAAAGCTAGAGATGGCAATAAATGTTTTAAAAGTGTAAAATATCATTTTGGTATTGGAAAAAAGTTGTTTCAGCAATAAAAAGAAAAGATAGAATTATTATTAAGAAGAAAGACAACATAATGGAATCTATGAAAGAGTTCTTTAAGAAAACAAAGTGTTCACTATCTTCTGAATTACCAAGTATTATAAATAAAGAGGGATGACATAATTAATTCTACAAAGAAGTAAAAGCTTCAGAAATATTGAAATTATTGATATTTTAAAAAAAGCTAATGAAATAAAAAAAGATTGTTGGCAAAGCTATTTATAAAATATCTAAATAATAAAGATTGTACCAATATTGGAAAAATGCAATAGTAATATTGATGTTTAAGAAAGATGATAAAAATATTAAAAATTGCAGATCTACCAATCTTCTACAGTTCTATATAAAATCTTAATTAAGATAATTACAAATTGTCTACCATGAAATTTGGTTTCTATTATAAGTAATTTTATTGAAAAACCATATGTAATAATGATACAGTTGTAAATCAAATATAATAGTTATCTATTGTAACGTTTATTTATATACGTTGCAAATATATTGGCATTTGGTAAAAGCTAAAAAATAAAAGTAGATTTAGATTTTTTTTTTGACTAATTTTTAAAAAAAAAAAAAAAAACGTACAATGAAAGTTAAATTATTCTTCGTATTTTTTTTAAATGTAATTAGAAACAAAAGTAGAATTGGAGAGAACAAAAGACATAAATTACCAATCTAGATAAGAGAAAGTAAAAATACTTCAACTAATTAAAGATGGCAGAATTATGCTGAAAAAACAAAAGTAGAATTGGAGAGAACAAAAGACATAAATTACCAATCTAGATAAGAGAAAGTAAAAATACTTCAACTAATTAAAGATGGCAGAATTATGCTGAAAAAAATAAAAACTTTGTTACATAAATTTTATAAAGAGTATATAAGATTATCAACGTATATTTTGACAAACAAAAGATATGTGCAGAAGTCAGAAAACTGGGCCTCTAGTATAAAAGGCAGAGGTCAGTTTGAAGAACGTCTTGTTCATTGGTTTCTCTAGTTGGTCTTGGATAACAATAATATATACAAGATCGCTTTACGCTGAAGTAATTCGGCATGTCAGAGTCAACTGGAGCTTCCTGAAGACATCGTGCCTGAAGATGTATACCAGAAAAGCTTTCGTGACCGACTAGGAGAATGGACCACAAGATCAACTTATAATCAAAGGTCTTGAGCTCATTTTAACCCAGAAAAACTATGCATAGTTATCTACAACCAGCGTGAATTCACTAAAACTTACCGGTAAGACTACTTATTCCTCCTGATTGTGATAAAATTAAGCGTTTGCAAACAAGTCTTAAAATAATCCCAATATAGACATTAATTTTCTTATTAAAGAGACTGTCGTTTAAATAATTTTATACAAGATCGTGGAAATGAATTGTAATAAGTGAACATTATTCAATTACTTTATCCAACTGTTTTTTATAAATTGATTCATGTTCTCTCCAGTTTAGTTAATTCGTAATTTAACTTACAAATATTTTTAGTTTGTTGGAATAAAAGAGATTTTACTTTTATCAACCTTTTTCATTGTGCATTATTAATAATAGTTATTAATTATTATTGAATTTATTAATATTATTTTAGTGATATTTATTAATATTATTTTAGTGATATTTAAATATATAATTTATCTTTGCCGATGTGTTTAATAAATTCCAGGAATAATAATATTTTAAAAAAATAATTCTCGTTACGGTATGATGCAATACCGATTAGTTTAAAAGTATTTTCTTTTTTTATTTGCGAGACGTGCTGGCGACAGATTTCAGCAGTCTCTTTAGAATAAAAGGACCTGGCACCCATATTGAATAAATTAAAAGCTGATTTTGTCAATAGCATAATTCTCAACAATTAATAGGCCAAGTTTGATCAGGAAATATAGTTATGTTTTTTTTAAAAATAGAAATACAACTTTCTTCTTTTCGACATAACTTGATCAACTCGTGTGCAGTTTATATTAGCATGTAGAGGCCTAGCAAAACAGAAACATTATACTATGTTAGTCAGGCAACCAAATGTTCTGATGTGGTCACTGGTGTTGTTTAATCCAGCTTAATCAGGATCCACATGTTGTCAAATAAAAATCTGGATGAGAATATTCTGTCCTTATGGCAAAATTCCTTCAGCTTGGAAATGAATGTGTCTTCAGGCTTGGGATGGCATAAGTGAGAAAGGTTGAGAGTCTTGTAGTGACATAATCCCTGGATAGGAAGCAGTTTTTGATATTTAAGATTTTGTTCAGGGAAATGTGGCAGTAGTGAGTAATGAACGTTCTGATTTTGTCATATGCTGGGCAATCATTTATCATATGATCAAAGGTTTCACAGGTTCTATATCAGTTGTGATACATAGGATCTATATTCTTGAGGAATCTCCTGTAGTGCAGGAACCAGTTCATCTGGAGTGAATTCAGGTTGATTTTCACCAGAAAGTCCAGGAACCTTGGCTCCAGCTTGAGATGCCTGAAAAACCTGGTCGTCACCTCATTGTTACTACCGAGGTAAGGAATGGCATAGTTTTGGGTGGGAAATAGCAGGTTATGAACATCCCAAATAGAGATTTTTTGTCTAAATACTAGGGTAGAGTGCCCATTGTGAGCGAGAAGGTAGTCAAGTATCTGATTTAGCCAGCTTATCTTTGAAGGTGGAGGTCTGTCTGATGGAATGACTGGTTGTTCTGCTACAATCTGGGAAAATTTCTTTTGGAGGATGTGGATCAGAGAGTGGCACTTTTGGTAATATATAGAAAAAGTTGTGTGCAATGACATACCATTATTTTTACTATGTTGCTGCATGCGTTCAATTCGTATGGCCGCTGTTTTACCATTCCACAAAAGCCGTTCACAGATTCGGTTGATTTTTGTGTTGAAAGTCTTTGTCATGTTAATTATGGGTAGATAGTAGCTAATATTTGCCATTACCTTGATATTTAGGAGAGAGATTTTCCTTTGTGGTGATAAATAAATCTTGGTAAGGTTTTTAACTGTGTTGGTGGTGGCTTCAATGATGGAATTCTGTATTTGTATCAACATGGCTTGCGGTGACTCCCAGGAAACCCCAAAAAGTTTTGGGGGTCTGCCTAGAAAGGCAATGAGATCTTCTTGCTGGTGTTGATTTTCCAGACCCATGACTTATTAAGGTTGAAGGAAAGTTTGGAAGATTCGGAAAATTTTTTGATTATTTGGATGAGGGGTTTTAGATATTTTTGGGAGGGTAGGGTGTCAAGTACATCATCCATGTAGGCAAATACTTTACAGTGTTTCTTCAGCTGGGGTATATAGATTCCTGGAAGTTCTGCCTCAATCTGTTTAAGAAGGGGGTTTAAGTAGAGTATAAATAGGAGACCGCTAAGTGGAAATCCTTGGGGTATGGATCTTGAAGGAATAAAACCATCTGTAAAGAAACCATTCAGGGAAATGTGAACCAATCTGTTATTTAGTAGATTGTCCAATATCTGAATGATTTGAATAGGAATGTCTAGTGCTGAGAGGCAATTGAGCAGGATGTTGACATCTACTGAATCAAATGCTTCAGAGATGTCTAGCTGAATGGCAATGGGTTTGTATAGATTCTTGGATCTGATATGATCACAGAGGATTTTTACCTCCCTGATTGCAGAGAGTGTGGATGAGCCTTCTTTGCGAATTGCAACTGGGATATGTTGTCCAGAACAACATCTTGTATTTTCTCCTTGATCACCCCTTCAATGACCTTAAACAGAATTGGGGTCATGGAGATTGATCTTATGCTAGATAGAGCAGATGGGTCCCTGTTTTTTTTAAGGAAGGGGACCATCGCTATGGAATAAAGTTTGGGAATAGTTTTTTTGCTGTTTGCAAGATGGTTAATTAGTTTTAATACTATGGGAGCTGTGAAATTCTCAAGGTGCATAAGTATGAACTTTGGGATGCCGTGTAGTCCTGGATGGACATTGGAAGGTAGGGCGGTCAAGTGGTTTTTGATGTTTGATATTGTTATTCCATGTTCATTGTTTTGTGATGTCGCATGCCACTGATTTGTGGGGTAGGGAACAGAGTTTGACAGGCAGTTTTTGAAATATGACTCTATTTGGATGAGCATTTGGTTGCCAGACATATGGCTACCACCGATGAGGAGGGACAAAGAAGTTTTTTGTTTCTTCCTTGCCCCCAGAGCCCATATGAGATAGCCACATGTCCAGAAGTGTTGACCAGTTAAGTATAACCTAGCATTCTTTGTTGCTATTATTTCAGCAATTGCAGCTTGTTTCTGCTTGTACTGTGTTTTAAGTAATAGAAGGTTGTCTATATTACCATCACTTGAGAAATTTTTAATCCTATGGTGTAGCAGATCAAGCTCATTCATAAGAGTTGTTGACCCTTTATGTTTTTTGGTGTGCTGTATGATTATGGTTTGGAGGATACCCGTGAAGGCGAACAAGGTTTCCTCTGGATTTATGTTAAGAATGTCAATTTTTTCAGAGTTTCCACGGCAGCAGCTTTAGTTATAATTCTGATTGTTTTATTGAAGTCTATGGGAGTATAGCAGTCCAGATCTAGAGACGCTATCAAGGCAAGATGGTCTGAGAAGGGAATGGGTTGAAGCTTGACTTCCAAACCAAAGTGCGGCTCTGAGGTGTAGAACATTAGGTCAATCAGTGTTCTAGAGCTCTTCATATAGAATGAGTATGCATCCGCAGGGAAGAAACCTCTGCCATTTATGAAACCCCTGGTTAAGAGATGAAGGTATTTCCATGTGAACACATCATATTGCAGGTTGAAGTTCCCCAAGAGGATTGTAGGGCCTGTGTTGTTTGCAGTGATGAGATTTATGGTGTGGATTATTCTAGAATAGGTCAATGGGTTGTTCTGGCAGTATATGTAAATTGCAATGAATTCGCTAGATTGGTATATAAGCTTGATTGCAATGAGATTGGCATCATGGTAAAGCACTTTACAGGAAGAAGGTGGTTTCCTGTTATTAATGATGATTCCTACTCTTCCAGCAGCCGATGTATTAGTAGACAGAAGAGTGAAGCCCAGTTTTGAAAGTTTGTATATTATGTGAGGGTTGGAGTTTAGGTGATATTTGGTCTCTCCTAAGAATAAAATATGAGATGTAAGATGGAAAAAATGCCTAATCACATATAAATGGTCAGGAGAATTTATTCCCCTGATGATGAGACCAATGATTTGGCACTTGATCCTATCCATAAAGATTATTGCTGCTTGGTTTTACCACCAGCAGAAACTTTGATTGAGGGTTGTAATGGTCCTTGTGATCACTGAATTTCTGACCTGGCAAGGATGGACTATGGAAATCAGCTTGAATGAGCTCAGTTTCATTGTTATGTGATTCATGACTGAGAGGGTTTTTGGGTGTGCTTTGTACCTTTCTCTTGTTTTTTTCCAGAATAGAATTTACACTGTAGAGAGGGAGAACTTTAGGTAGTTTGGCTTGGAAGCACGAGATAAGTGTGAGTCCTCTTCCTCAGAGTAGGCCTTTGAAAGTTTGGAAGATTTTTTGTTTATTATTTGCATTATGGGGTAGGTTGATATCCATGTCTGAGTCATAGTCTGAGATGGGTGGTGAAGATCTATTTTTTGTAGGTGTGGGAGCTTTCATATGGGATGAATTCATATAGGGTATTGATAGTTTCGATGTGACCATTATAGGATTAGTGTTAGTAACTGCTGGTTTTGATCTTAGAGGTTTTGGAGTTTCGAGTGCATTGTTATGGTCTTGATGGTCTATGCTGAGAAGTGCATTGTCTGTATCGTCAGAAAAGATTGTTAGATTTTTGCATCTAGAGGCATTATTTGGTTCTTTTGATTTTGAGATTTTTGGTAAATTGTCTGGTTTCTGTGAGTTATCTCTGGGCTTGGTGCCATTTGGGTTTTGATATGCTATTTGGATCTGTTTGCTGTCATTGGATGGTTTTCTCTTGAGTTCAGTAGAAGGATTCATAAGGTCTTTGGTGTTGGTCAATGAACTGTAGGATTTGACTTCAGCTTCAGCAATATGTGGGTCTGGAGGGTTTGTGATTGACATTCATTATGTGTGACATCGGCAGGTGTGAGTCTATGAGGTGCTTTACATTTGTGAAACTTATTTTCTTTTGACCACAAGAAGTGCATATTTTGGCTGGGCATTCCTTTATGAGATGTGTTCTTTGGCTGCAATGAAAACATTGCGGCCTGATGCCAATGAAGGAAAGTATCATTGGACAACCTTTTGCTTTAATGGTGGTTGGTATGTCAGTGGGACCTAGGCCTTTTCTTAGTTGAATTTGAAATGATGCAGTGTTGGATAGGATGGACTTGATCGTCTTGTCTATTGGCAGATATGAAAAATTCTGGATTTTCCCGTATGGTAAAAGGATTTCTTGGAGAAGATTATTGTCAAGACCCATGATACAATTCTTGAGTGTTCCGATAAGGGTAGCAGGTCTGTTTGTATCGACATATATAAGGAATTTGTTGTCTAGTTTTTTGAAATTGGATTTAAATTCATTTCAGAAGGCCCAAGTGGCAAATTCGACAGCAATGTATTTGTCATTAGGGTGAGTGAGGATCCGATGAATGCCCTCTGTTAATTTGTATTGTTTTATCAATTCATATAGTGCTGTAATAGGGAAATTTATGGAGTGAGCAATTTGGTTCTGTCACTGCCAGAACAACACTTTTATCATTGTGGTAGTTTACTAAGGATTTGAGGAGGGTTGGAGATATTGTTTGGTTGAAGTCAACACAGAGGCCTTGGTATTGTTTCTCAGTGAAGTCATTTATGGAGAATTCATTGGTCTCAAGCCCCAAGAAGGTTTGATTTTCCTGTTGTAGATTTTTTAGTTTTAGTATATCTAACATGATAAGGTCGTGATTAATTTTACTTGCTGTTCCAGGTATGGAGCAGGTTTTGTTGCATGAATTGGTTTTTAAGTTGTTGGTATTTTGTATAGTCTTAGATGGACTTGTAGTACCACTTTTTGCTATGTTAGCATATGATATGTGGCTCCTAGATGAACTGTTAGCCATTGTATTAAAGTTTTTTGAAATAGGTGTTATGTGAGGAAGGTAATTTATATCACTCTGTGTCAAATCTAGTGTTGAGTTTGTCTGCTTGATTTTTGAATAAGTTTCCTTTATGACTGGTATGGAAAATTTTATTTTGATCTTCTTCTCTATGGTAGTTTAGATACTGAGAGTAAGAGGGAAGAGTTGGGAATTCATCTATAGAAAGTGGCATGCTTTGTAAGGAAGCATTTTGAACACCAGTGAGACTAATTGTATTGGTATGATTTAATACAGGTTCCGGTATTGTATTACGCATGTGTGTTGTTTCAGAACTGTATTTATTTATAGTATCAGTTTTGGGTGAATTTGATTTAGTAATAAAGCTGTTTTCAGATGGTAAATTGTTCGCAGGGTTAATTTTTGGTTGAGTCTCACGTTTATTCCTTGTTGAATGCGTCAACATGGAAAGTGACACTGTTGCGTTATTTTCTGCTGAGTCTTCAGATATTAGTGTGGTATTATCATTAATATATGTGCTGCAGCTATTTGTTTCTGTGTATTTTTGAGTTCTGGTGCCTTTATTATTTAATTTATGTGCCTGTTCAGGCCAATGAATTACATATGGTAATGATGCATTATAGGTTAGTAAAAAGATATTAAATTACTTAGAAAAAGCTCAAAGGCAAGTAGGAAGACATGTATTGGATGCAAAAGTATGGACAGCAAGGGAGGCAATTAAAGGAGAAATGGGATGGTCAAGTTTTCATATGAGAGATGCAAAAAGTAAAATGAAAATGTTTGGTAGATTGCAGTTTATGGATAATAAAAGAATAGCTAAAATAGTATTTAATTGGGTTATGAGTAAAGGGCAGGTAACAAGATGGGTAAGAAAGGTAATGCGGTATAAAAAAGATTTGGATAAAGAAATTTATATCAGTATATTTGTACAAAAGATGGGATGATTGTGTTAAGAGGATTGTTGAGTGTTATAGTAGTAAGGAATGGGATAAAAGAATAAATTTATTAATAAAGAATAGGGAGTTAGAGAGATGGAGAAATAGTATGGAGAGTAAAAAGAGTTTAAATATATATAGAAATAAACAGAATATTAGGTGTGAGTTAATATATGATAATAGTAAGGAAAGTAGTTTATTATTTAAGGCTCAAATGGGATCTTTAGCTACAAAAGAATATACATGTAAATGGAAAAATATGGGTGTTTTATTTTGTAATTTATGTAATGAAGGAATAGAAAATATTAGGCATTTGTTAATTGAATGTAAATGTTTGAAAACAGAAAGGGTACATATAATGAAGTTGTGGAAAAATAAATATGAAAAGAGTGATTATACAGAAAGTGAATTATTGGTTTTTATGTTAGGTTTGGAAAAAAGATAAGGGGAATTTAGATATAAAGGTTATAGAGTTGACAAAGATTATGTTGTGGAAATGGGATAGAGCAGATTATGGGTAAATTTAGAGTGGGGAATGTAAAATAAAGTGGCTAACAGGTTTATCTGGGTATAATTGCTGTGATATTCTTGACTTCATTTAAGGAGAAGCCATAATACATCACATCACATCATCACGAACAGTTTTCATCGTTATTCACTATAGTATCTGAAAACTCGTGGTTCATTTCTGAGATTGTTTGTTTGGAAGTCTTTATTTTAGGTATATTTTTATATGAATTTTGTTTATTATTACTATTACAATTAAAATCGATATTATTTTTATCATTTATTTCCGTAGATATTTTGTTGGTTTTAGTTTTAGAATCGCCATTGACATGGCTTTCCGGTATTAACTGAAGCTGGTAAGAATAATTTTTATGTTTATTATCAGTAATATTTGTGATGTTGACATTAGATGTTGTTTGTGATGTTGAGGTTAGATGTTGTATTATGCTTGGTCTCATGTTCTTTAATTAGCATCTTGTGTGTGCAATTGGTTTCACAAAGCTTATATAAATCTTCCGCCATATTGATGCTGTCTTCGTTTTTGTTTGCATCATCAGATGTCATTGTGATTTTTTGCTTTCTATATTTTTGTATAGCACTTGAACTATCGGAGGCCGAATTTTGGTTATTAGCGCTAGAAAGTTTATTTCCTTTTATGATTTGAGAATTCATTTTGTAGCGAGTTTGTGATATTTTTTCACCTTGAATGCAACCATCAGAGTTTTGATTGGATGTTACACTGCTGTCTAAAGTGTATTCCACCGCATTGGCAATTACGTTAACATTTGAAACATTTGCATGTGCTTCAGGAATGGTAGGGCCTACACTAGAAACATTGTTGGATTTCAGTATTTTCAGCAGCCTAAGGTTAGTATTCCGGTAATTAGGCATGCTATGTGAATAGAATTTCTTAGTTTTAATGTTTACATTGGAACTCTGTGAGTTTTTCATACTTTTGTTTATGTCATATCTTGTGCCTAGGTCTGTTACCCTTCAGGCTCTGGAGAACGTTCAACTTCATGGAATACTCTGTGACTTCAGATTTTGTTGTTTTAATTCTATTGTAAGTATCAGATTCATTTACATTTTTATTTTTAATTAGATCTTGGGAATACATATAGTCATCAACTTTACCCTGATCTTTTGGCAGGTTTACTGTTCTTTGTTAGGTTCTAGACCCTTTATGACGTTTCTAAATAATTTCTTTTTTTTTAGATGTCTGTTGCATTTATTTGATAATTTTAGTTTATATAATGCTTGACTTTTATTTGGCTTCGAATTAACAGAGCTAATTTTTTTAGATTTATCATTTATTCTGAGAGATCTTTTTCTATTTTTTATTGCGATTTTACCACAGTTAATTGTGCTATCAAGAGGTTCAAAACATATCCCATATTTCAGATTGTGGGCTAAATTTCCCACATCCATCAGAACTATATTAATATAAATCACTTACCTTAACCAATAAATATGAGATTTTGTTGGATGGCTGGTGGTCTAAGGGTTTTTTAATTAAAATTCTTTGCAGAGCTGAGGTAGATGGCTGCCAACTTTGTTGAAAGTAGGTGGCGCATAAATTTGGTTTCTAACCAACCAAAAGAACAAGCTGAATTTAAAAATAGTTTTGATCACATTCAAATATTGATGGAAATTGTAGAAAGAATCAATGAATATGGATTGCCATTATGCTTTGGAAATGTAGATTATAAAAAGGCATATGATTGTATAAATATCTTCACAGTGAGTAAAGGCTTGGATCATCAAGATATAGACACAGGATATTGTTATATTTTGAAAAATATTTATCAAAATGTAATCATGAATGACATTACATAGTGATATTAGGAAGTTTAAGATTAAGAGGGGTAGAGTGATTCATATCTCCAAAACTTTTTATAGCAGTTTTATAAGAAGCATTTGTAGATTAAAATGTGAAACTCAGGGAGGAAAAGTAAATGAAGATTATTTAAGTTATCTAGATTGTGCAGATAAATAATACTTTATCACTTAAAAAAATGTTGCAAAAATTATAAGATGAAAATAAGAAAGTAGGTCTAAAAAAAATAAAGATTGACAATCAAATACCTCACATTATTAAGAGAAACATAATGAATAAAATTAATCATAGAATTGAACTTGGAGTACTTTTGGTAGCAATAACTTAGTATTTAAAGGAAACATGCCCAAGCAGTTGAAAATAAAAGTTTTTAAAATATATATATCTCACCAGTTTTTACTTATGAATCAGAACTGTAGACACTTAACACAAAAACCAGTATAAAGATTTCAGATTACTCAACAAAGTATGGAAAGATGTACTTATGATTAATAAAAAGAGATCCCAAACAAAATATATATATGGGGGAACAAACAGTATCAATGATATTATTGAAAGAATTAATGGATTGAAATAGAGCTGAGCTAAATATATTTCTCAATGATAATAAATGAATAGTTGAAGTTTAGATCTAGAAAAACTGACTGTAAGATGGTTGGATGAAATAAGGAAGATTGCTGAAAAAGAGAGATTATGAATCAGAGTATTAACATTAAATTTAAAGAAATCTTCAAACTACAATGGATTGATAATAGTTAAAAATAACAATGATGATGATGCAGAATTTTTCTGAAAAGGAGCAATAGTGCTTAATTTAACACTTATAAAAATAGGGAAATGATTCATTTTCAGGGTATAATACAAAAAAAATTAATAGATATGCATTTGGCAGTGAAATGTGGGCAGCAAATGAAGCTTTTAAAGATGAAGTGAGTTACACTTTATTTTTAATGAGAGAAATCAAAACTAAATTTAAAATGTTGGAAAATTTTAATATATACATAAAAGTAAATTAGTAAAAATAGTGTTTAATAGGATTATATATTATCCAGAAAGATTTTACAATAGGCAAAGTTGATAGATTTTTTTCCTTGTATTTATATAATGAATGTGATAAATATGTAGAAAATGTGTTTCAGATATACAATTATGAGAGCAAGAAATAAGAATAAGCTGATCTTTAAAAAAAAGGAATTATAGATGTAGAAAATCAATATGGATAAAAAATAGTTTGGAGTTACATAAAAACAAACATTATATAAAGTAAAAAGAGAGTTAACTATTATTTTGTTGAAAGGTAAGAGCTTTATATACCATAGATGAAAGGCTGAAGTAGAATATTGGTTTTGATTATTGATATAGTTTATTCAAAAAATAAATACATACAACATGTATACTAAGAAAAACTTGTTTGATATTTTAAAAATAAAAATGTTAAATACGTATGCTGAGCATGCTTTTGAGTAACTGGTAATCATACTCTTAGCTATAGTCATCCAAGAATACTGTAAATTAATTTATTTAAATGACTACTTATTTAATAGGGGTACGCAGGAGTCTTTCAATCAATACTTTTATGATTCCTCTATTAATCTTGCAATCCTCTAGAATAACTATAGCAATGAGTATGACTAATAGTTAGTTGAAAGCATGCTTAGTATAATATTATTGATATATTTAACATTTTAATTTTTTAAAATATTAAACAAATCTTAAACTATCCATACTATCTCATACCACCGATACCCATGACCACATACATGTAGAAAAGATAAATAATCACCAATATATGTATTTCATGCTAAACCAGCACTCATCAGTTGGCCCAGATTATCATCTCCCACACACATATATATAATCAGTGCTCAGTTTATATTAATATAGAAAATCTTCATACTTTAATGGACAGGGGCTTCAAACCACTCCAACTCTTCAGCCATCCATATCATTGAAAATCTGATGATGGAAATCCTAAATCCCATGCTGATGCCAATATTATTGCCATGCCCATGTTGGCCTCAAGTCACTCTGACCCCTCATGCATAAGATCTTATCCATTTAAATACATATGCTCCAGGTAAGTGAATAGTGCCTGTATTTCAAATATTTAAACATATCTTAGTATACATGTTATATGTATTTATTTCTTGAATTACATTTTTCTGAGAAAAGTTTAAAAAGATTGAAATTACATGATATAATTTATGTGGAGATATAGAAATAAAGGAAAAGAAAGGAATGGAGATTTTATGATTATTTAGATCTTTATAATGAAAATGGGAATATAAGGACAGGATAATGAAATTATTAAACAGCTTTGATTAAAATAGATGGAAGAAAAAGAAATGGATTGGTTTAAGGACTAAAAATAGATGAGCTTATTGGTATATAAGGAGTTTGAGGGGAAAGAATGCTTAAACTCAATTAACAGGTTTTTGGAGCATATAGTCTATTTATGAGATAATTTTGATTTTTATTTAAAAAAAACCATTTTATATTGCATCACATTACCACCATAATCAAATAAAAGAAATTGCAAACTAAAGATGTATTCATTTACAATTATATATAATAAATATAAAATTAAAAATATCCTAAGATTTAGAATGTGACCCAATTGCTCATTCAGATACATAGTTAAACACTGTCTAGATCTTAGATTAATGAATAAGCTGAATAATTAGTGAATTTTTTATATAGTAATTCATTTTGTGTAAATAAAAAATAATCAGATGGTTTATTTCTCAGAAGTTTATAAGAAGTTCAAGCATTGTAATTGACAAGAGTTGGGCTGTGATCAATAAAACTTTCTACTGTTGTATCAAAACATGCAGGATATTCATTTTGAATTAATATATTAGTGAGGCATTGAAATTTTGAAATATTGATTTTATTGCCACCTAGTGTTTGTTATTTTACTTATTTCCTAATAAATTGTATTGTATTTTTTATTTATAAAAAAAAGGCTGAAAAAAAAATCCACATAAAACTTAGCTTATCATGAAGAAAATCATACCATGTTTTGTATAAATTTTATAAGTTTGATATGATTTGCAGAATGTTCTTAATGTTGTGAATGCAACTTATAAAGATCTTGGTATATTAATTTATGTTAAAAAAACTGATGTTCTTTATCATTTAGTGATGGAAGAAAATCCTTAGTAACATTCAGCTTGGATGCTATCAACTTGGTAATGTAAACCAGTTTAAATAAACATCTTGGTAGTTTTATAAGTAGAAAGTTGAACTTAGTTTAGATGTTAAGATCCAACACAGACTGCAATGTGCTGCTGCGTTTAACAGATTAAAAGATATAGGGAAATAACTATTGCAACTAAGTTCTGTATATAAAACTGTTATTTCACCTATGAATGAGAAACTTGGACATTCTATCAGTTTAATATAAAGGCATTGGAAAGTTTCATTTAAGGATGGCTTCATAAAATTCTAAAAATACAATGACAAGATCGTAAAACCAATGAAAATGTTCTTCAGCTTGTAGGATGTAAACTATTTATTGATTCCACTATTTGAAATTATATCTTCATTGAGTTGAATATGTAAAATTAAGGAACAATTGAAGTCTTTCTAAAAAAATGTTTTATGGTGAACTTAACAAGGGTTTTGTAAGAAACATAGATTCATTGTACATTATAAGATTTAACTCAAAAACATTCAAAAGAAGTGCAATGTCACTTGTTTCCATTGGGAAAATATAGAAGAAATATAATACATTGGGGAGCTGTAATTAGAAATGATGTTGAAGTGTTTGAAAAAGAAAATGTGCTAAGGAAACTTGAAGACAACATTGTAAAATAACAAATAAACAGAAAATTGAACTATCATGTTCTATATTGGCAGACTTCTAGTTCACATATTGATTTGTATAGCTAGTACAAACCTCATTTTTAGAGTTCCTCTCTATCCATTTGTTGCTCTCTCTCTATTATTTTTTGAGTTGGAAAGGCTATACTCATTTTTGAGAGGCTTCATATTTATTTTAGATTTATGTTTATTATTAGAAATTAATATTAATATTATTAAAGAGCTAAGCTTAAAAATTGATTGGATCTAAATCATAAGATTTTTTAATTGATTTTCCAATGAGTAAAATATAAGGGACTGTTCTTAGTATTAATATGCAACCTTCATAATTAACAATTGTTATCATTGGTCACTATTTGCCATTAAGTAAAAATTAATATACATATCAAAGATGGAAGGAGTTTGTCATTAATTAGTCTGCCTAATTATTTCATTTTATCAATTTTGTGCTCAAAAATTATTTGACTTCCTGAACAATTTAACACACAATAAATAAATAAATGTGACTAATGAAATTTTATTTTTTATCTCTATTATTGCAAATAAACATAAAATATAATAAATCCTATTCAAACTTGATAAACATTAGCTCTTAGTTTCATCTTATGTAATTTAAAGTGGTGATAATTATAAACCAGCGGCTAACACTCACTCATAACTTTTTAATATTCTTTAAGATTTTTCTTTCTTTTTTTAAAGTGAAAACCACAGTTTTTATATAATGGCAGAAATTAACTTATTTATCATATGAGTTTCATTTAAAAAGTCAATACTACATTCAGTACAAAAAGCACAAACTCTTTCATGAAAGAGTTCACAGATTAAAAGAAAAAAAATGGAGTTATGACACTGTATACTGTTAACAACATTTTCAAAGTATGAGATAAGTTAAACTAATGTAGGAAAGTAATGATTTGCTTAATTTGAAAATAAATAAATAATATTCTCAAGAGTAACATGTGCTTTAAAAAAAAAACTCTTGCAAGCATTATCACTTTAAGATTCAGATACTTTAATTTATCAGCTTAAAAACATTTTGGCTCTAAAAACATGTTTTAAAGAAATAAGATTCATTCAGTATAAAGTTATATTTACTAGAACAATAAAGCCAATTATATAATCCAAACATCTCATTTATGATTGTCTTCTTTTATTATATTAAGTAAAACAACTTTATTCTTTGAATAATTTTTTTACAAGTTGATTTTAACAAAAAAAAGTTGCACAAAAATTCTTATCTTTTATAAAGTGTTATAACACTACCACATTTTCAAAGGCAGAAAACAATTGTTTTAGAGTTTTTATATAATTATTATATTAAAGCTTTTCTTTATTAGATATACCCTATATATTACATATATTGTATAATGATCAGATGATGATTGAAGCTTGGTCATACCGTATCTGCACAAAAAGGGGGCCATCTAGGCATTTTAACCTAGAAAATTTATCCGCGAGTTAAAAAAAAAAAATTTTTTATATATATTTTATTCCAACCGTTAGCCCAATGTCACTAGCTCAGTGGAACAGCAGAGATTTATATTTTATAAATTCTTATCTAAGAATATTTCAATATTAAAAAAAGAATATAATAAGCCACTGCCAGTAATTGACACACGAACATTTATTTACGCACATATATATAAAATTTAGCATTATTATTTTAGTATGTTCACTTTAGCATGTAACTAAATTTTTAACTTTTATTTTGAAGTTTGCACAGATGAATTTAATAGTTTATTTAAGTGTCGAGTATGAATAAACTACATAGATGGCATTTGGTAAAGAAAATGTTCTATCCCTTATTTAACCTTAGGCCAAAAATTCGCAGCCAAACCAACGTCGATCCATCTGATACATTGATGTATTCAATGCAGTATGAATACAACAGCACAAATATCATACTGTCAGGAATGTACATCTGAACAGTATGGATAAGAGAAGAAATTGTTTCTCACCCAGAACAGGAATGTGACATCTGTCAGGCAAGATGAACAATAAACAAAAAACTCCATAGGAAGGGACTGCATTCTCCATCTTACTATCCCTTCCATAGGCAAAAGGGGTGGGTGCAGTGTATAAATCAATCCTGCAAGTAGCGAATCTCATACTACTTCTACTAATTACACCAATATATCCAATCCATTGACCCAATTTAACTACGAAACAAATAACCTAAGATTACCCTCCCTTAAACTAACATATATAATTTTACAAATCTATACAGACATTCACACCCGACTTAAGTTTAGTTTAACAAAAAACAAATATCATAAAACTTCAGAGAACAAAAAAATAAATAAATGGAAATGATTTTAAATAATAATAAAAAAAATACATCAAATAACATTATTAATATTAATTTACATTGGTCAGATAGGATTCTATTTGTATTATTTACTGAAAGGTTTAGAATTTAAAGTTCTTATTGTTTTCAAATTAATATTCCTTAGAGTTCATAAAGTTCTTACAGTTTTAGAAATGTTCATCAGTTCATCTTTTACAGTTGCTTGCCGTTTGGAATCCAGCATTAAATCCTTCGATGATTCTGTGGTCCTCAATATAGAAAAAAAAGTTTCATTTCTTTTTTTTTTATAACCACTGAAGGAATTGAAAGTGCGTCTTTCAATCCCTTCACCTCCAACTCTCTGACTTAACACATATCCATCTTCTCTTAAATTTTCTTCACTCACTACCAATTTATTTCCAAACTTTTTCTTTTATATGAAAACTTTCGGATCCAATGGGCATTACATCATCGATGGTGATGGTCTTTTCGCTGAGGTCCGGTTCCCCGATGGATTTCTTTCATTATCCATTCTGTTCCTATTGTTTTTCCTCTCCCATATGACCTTTGCTTATGCATTTTGAAATGCTCAAGGGCTAGTTTACTTTTACTAATTAAAATTAATCATTTCCATTTTATACAATAGAATTAATTATTTTGCAAACTAAGATATATTTTTATCTCTAAATCTTTTTAAGTTTTTGCTTTTAAAATACTTTTTCTCTTTTTAATAAAGTTTTATTTTAATAATTTTTTTCATCTGTGCGATTTTATATATACGAGTTTAAGATAGAATTAATTTTTAATTTTTATGTCTTAAAAAAAAAAGAAGTTTTTAAATGCGAACTTTTCAATGTCTCAATTTTTAAAAAAATAATGTAATGGCGTATGTGCGCATTACATATCAGTAAACTTGTTTAAAAAAAAAAAACAAAAAAAATTTTTTTACTTAGGGTTAGTAATTACGGTACACAATTAACGAAGACATTTACAAAAACATTCGGTTAGTAATTTTTACAAAACGATTATATATACAAAAAAAAAATTGACTATCGTTTTCCTAAGGACCATCTACATTTATGCCTCCTCCCCCCAAGAATTCTATTTTTTCTATATTTTTTCTAACAAATTGCATGACAAGAAAATTATATAAATTTTCATTTAAGAAAGATTGCATTGAAGTAAATATGTTTTAAGGGATGATGGGTTTATACGTGTATATTTGCAGTACAATTATATATACCACTAGCTTATTTATGACTGATTGAAATGCTTAAATAGGGTTACTATGAAGTAAATTCCCAAAAAGTACTCATCGTAAGGTACCACATTTACAATCATAAACTTACGTGGCTGTGTGCACCTATACACATTAAAAAAGTGAAACATATTAATTGCAGCCTTTTGACTTTCTTTTTAACAAAATACAATTTAAAATTATTAATACTTTCTCGTGTTTAATATATGTGCTGTTTCTTTCTGGCAGTGCTGTTATAAGATTTAACATATACGGTAGATAAAACATTTCATTAAAAAAATTATTTGCTCAGGGTATTCGTGGTTTATTAAACATCATGCTCATATTGGGAGTCAAATTATAATGGTCAGGGAGATGGAATCTTACCGTATCTGCAGTACAAGGGCACCATCTAGGCATTTAAACCTAGAAAATTTATATAGTAGGCAGATGCGTAAGTTAAAAAAAAATTATTTTTATATTGGTTGATTCACACAGATGAATTTAATAGTTTATTTAAGTGTTGAGTATGAATAAACTACATAGATGGCATTTGGTAAAGAAAATGTTCTATCCCTTATTTAACCTTAGGCCAAAAGTTCGCAGCCAAACCAACGTTGATCCATCTGATACATCGATGTATTCAATGCAGTATGAATACAACAGCACAAATATCATACTGTCAGGAATGTACATCTGAACAGTATGGTTAAGAGAAGAAATTGTTTCTCACCCAGAACAGGAATGTGACATCTGTTGGGCAAGATGAACAATAAACAAAAAACTCCAAAGGAAGGGACTGCATTCTCCATCTTACTATCCCTTCCATAGACAAAAAAGGGGGGTGCGGCATATAAATCGATCCTGCAAGTAGTGAATCTCATACTACATCTACTAATTACACCGATATATACAATCCATTGACCCAATTTAACTATGAAACAAATGACCTAAGATTACCCTTCCTTAAACTAACATATATAATTTTACAAATCTATACAGACATTTATGCCTGACTTAAGTTTAGTTTAATGAAAAACAAAAATCATAAAACTTAAAAGAACAAAAAAAATAAATGGACATGATTTTAAATAATAAAAAAAAATACATCAAATAACATTATTAATATTAATTTATGTTGGTCAGATAGGGTTCTATTTGCATTATTTACTGAAAGGTTTAGAATTTAGAGTTCTTATTGTTTTCAAATTAATATTCCTTAGAGTTCATAAAGTTTTTACGGTTTTAGAAATGTTCATTAGTTATATAGTTCTTACTGTTTTAGAAAAGTTCATCTTTTACATTTGCTTGCCATTTGGAATCCAGCGTTAAATCCCCCGATGATCCTGTCGTCCTCAATATAGAAAAAACAATGTTTCATTTCTTTTTTATAACCACTGAAGAAATTGAAAGTGCTTCTTTCAATCCCTTCACCTCCAACTCTCCAACTTAACACATCTCCATCTTCTCTTAAATTTTCTTCACTCACTACCAATTTATTTCCAAACTTTTTCTTTTATATGACAACTTTCAGATCCAATGGGCATTACATCATCGATGGTGATGGTCTTTTGGCTGAGGTTCGATTCCCCAATGGATTTCTCTCATTGGTTATTCTGTTCCTATTGTTTTTTCTCTCCTATGTGACCTTTGCTTATGCATTTTGAAATGTTCAAGGGCTAGTTTACTTTTACTAATTAAAATTAATAATTTCCATTTTATACAATAGAATTAATTATTTTGCAAACTTAAAGATATACTTTTATCTCTAAATCTTTTTAAGTTTTTGCTTTTAAAATACTTTTTCTCTCTTTAATAAAGTTTTATTTTAATAATTTTTTTCATCTGTGTGATTTTATATATATATCCACAGATGGCGTTCTACCAAAAATGCCCATCAAGCGTATGTTTTGTTTACATAAACGTCAGAGTAGTTAGTATTCACTATCTCTAACTATAATTCCACTTTCAGATCATGATTTCAAGCTATTTGCTATCGTCAGTGAAAGACAGGAATAAAGAAACTAGATCTAAATACAAACTCTGAGCGTTTATGAAACAATTTCTATTCAGCTTGCAAGCGTGAATTTTTTAGACACGTAATGTCTTCAAACTCAGCATAGCAAACCAGATAGCTATATGGGTCTGATCTCAGTTCAGCATCACCACATAGTAGAAGCCTCTGCAATCTATATCATTGCAAGAAAGACCTCAAAGGTACATTTATGATAAACAAAAATGCAAGTTAAAAAACTTGCTAACGCTTGTATTTATGTCCACAGACGCGTTCTACTCAAAAACGCCCATCAAGCGTATGTTTTGTTTACATAAACGTCAGAGTAGTTAGTATTCACTATCTCTAACTATAATTCCACTTTCAGATCATGATTTCAAGCTATTTGCTATCGTCAGTGAAAGACAGGAATAAAGAAACTAGATCTAAATACAAACTCTGAGCGTTTATGAAACAATTTCTATTCAGCTTGCAAGCGTGAATTTTTTAGACACGTAATGTCTTCAAACTCAGCATAGCAAACCAGATAGCTATATGGGTCTGATCTCAGTTCAGCATCACCACATAGTAGAAGCCTCTGCAATCTATATCATTGCAAGAAAGACCTCAAAGGTACATTTATGATAAACAAAAATGCAAGTTAAAAAACTTGCTAACGCTTGTATTTATGTCCACAGATGGCGTTCTACCAAAAACGCCCATCAAGCGTATGTTTTGTTTACATAAACGTCAGAGTAGTTAGTATTCACTATCTCTAACTATAATTCCACTTTCAGGTCATGATTTCAAGCTATTTGCTATCGTCAGTGAAAGACAGGAATAAAGAAACTAGATCTAAATACAAACTCTGAGCGTTTATGAAACAATTTCTATTCAGCTTGCAAGCGTGAATTTTTTAGCAAGCTGAATAGAAATTGTTTCATAAACGCTCAGAGTTTGTATTTAGATCTAGTTTCTTTATTCCTGTCTTTCACTGACGATAGCAAATAGCTTGAAATCATGATCTGAAAGTGGAATTATAGTTAGAGATAGTGAATACTAACTACTCTGACGTTTATGTAAACAAAACATACGCTTGATGGGCGTTTTTGGTAGAACGCCATCTGTGGACATAAATACAAGCGTTAGCAAGTTTTTTAACTTGCATTTTTGTTTATCATAAATGTACCTTTGAGGTCTTTCTTGCAATGATATAGATTGCAGAGGCTTCTACTATGTGGTGATGCTGAACTGAGATCAGACCCATATAGCTATCTGGTTTGCTATGCTGAGTTTGAAGACATTACGTGTCTAAAAAATTCACGCTTGCAAGCTGAATAGAAATTGTTTCATAAACGCTCAGAGTTTGTATTTAGATCTAGTTTCTTTATTCCTGTCTTTCACTGACGATAGCAAATAGCTTGAAATCATGATCTGAAAGTGGAATTATAGTTAGAGATAGTGAATACTAACTACTCTGACGTTTATGTAAACAAAACATACGCTTGATGGGCGTTTTTGGTAGAACGCCATCTGTGGACATAAATACAAGCGTTAGCAAGTTTTTTAACTTGCATTTTTGTTTATCATAAATGTACCTTTGAGGTCTTTCTTGCAATGATATAGATTGCAGAGGCTTCTACTATGTGGTGATGCTGAACTGAGATCAGACCCATATAGCTATCTGGTTTGCTATGCTGAGTTTGAAGACATTACGTGTCTAAAAAATTCACGCTTGCAAGCTGAATAGAAATTGTTTCATAAACGCTCAGAGTTTGTATTTAGATCTAGTTTCTTTATTCCTGTCTTTCACTGACGATAGCAAATAGCTTGAAATCATGATCTGGAAAGTGGAATTATAGTTAGAGATAGTGAATACTAACTACTCTGACGTTTATGTAAACAAAACATACGCTTGATGGGCGTTTTTGGTAGAACGCCATCTGTGGACATAAATACAAGCGTTAGCAAGTTTTTTAACTTGCATTTTTGTTTATCATAAATGTACCTTTGAGGTCTTTCTTGCAATGATATAGATTGCAGAGGCTTCTACTATGTGGTGATGCTGAACTGAGATCAGACCCATATAGCTATCTGGTTTGCTATGCTGAGTTTGAAGACATTACGTGTCTAAAAAATTCACGCTTGCAAGCTGAATAGAAATTGTTTCATAAACGCTCAGAGTTTGTATTTAGATCTAGTTTCTTTATTCCTGTCTTTCACTGACGATAGCAAATAGCTTGAAATCATGATCTGAAAGTGGAATTATAGTTAGAGATAGTGAATACTAACTACTCTGACGTTTATGTAAACAAAACATACGCTTGATGGGCGTTTTTGGTAGAACGCCATCTGTGGACATAAATACAAGCGTTAGCAAGTTTTTTAACTTGCATTTTTGTTTATCATATATATATATATATGAGTTTAAGATAGAATTAATTTTCAATTTTTATGTCTTAAAAAAAAGAAGTTTTTAAATGTGAACTTTTCAATGTCTCAATTTTTTAAAAAATAATGTAAAGGCGTATGTGCCCGTTACAATTGATACAGGTATATAATAAGCCTGTATTTCAGTTATTTATTAGATAGAACAATTTGAAAAAATTGAAAATTTACTTACATATATATATACATACATACATATGTACATATATATATATCATAAGGAATGGAAAGATCCACCCTTTAAAACATTAAAGTCCCATTTAGGTTTAAAAAAATATCTTTGATTTGGTTTTTACCTAAGGATTTGTATATAGGTTGTTATTGTTATTTGGTTCATTTTTGTTTATTTATTGTTGGTAGATGCTTTGTTTTGCAATGGTGTGATTTTGATGGCAATGGTGACATATATAAATTCGGGTATGTATTTATATATAAATAATTGTAAGCAATAGCATCTAAATTGCTAGTTATAATTAGATTATATTTTATTTTTAGTAATTATTTGGGATATAATGTTATTGTTTGTTATTTATTTTTTTATTTTGTCAACTGCAAAAATAAATTTTTATGTAATCTTTTTTATATAGATATAATAAACTCCTCCATACTTCCCCATTCTTTTTAAATTCTATAAATAAAGATATAATAAAAGACAAATGACTCCCAGATGCATTTCATGCTGAACCAGCACTCATCAGTTGGCCCAAGGTCACTATCTCTCATATATATCTTTATTATAAGCAATGTATTTATCTAGAGTAAATTGTTATATTTTCATTTACCATTGTCAAACTCCCTCCATTCACAACTTCGAGGCCATCCATTTCTGATAAATACACTAATGATTATTACTAATCATTTTCAAAACTAGATATTATCTCTAGCACAGATATAAACTTTAAACCTCAGTTAAAGATTAATATATCTGATTTTTTAAATTTACACACATGGAGTTATTCAACTTTCTCTGTCCCATATGTAATATCTTTATATCTTTTTTTTTGTATTATTATTATTAGCATTTTATTTTTTTTTCATCTTAATATTTTAAAATCAACAATCAGCAGTATTAAAGATTTTTAAGTGAGCGCATGTTAAAGATTTTTAAGTCAGCGCATGTGAGTTGTAACAATAGAAAAAGATTACTATAGAAACACAGATAATAATAGCTATAAAAACAGAAAAGAAAGAAGCCATAACTTTATTTTGTCTATTCCACAAATTCTTCTTTTGGATATCAATATAATAACTACTTGATCAAGATATAACATCCATCACAATGATTGGCTAAGTGAATTTTATTATTCCAGGGCAATTTCTGCCCTTTTTGTCTATTGGATTCCAGAAAAATATGCAGTTTAACACCAAACCTGCATCTGTAAACAAACCTCAGAAAAATAGCTATATATTTATTTATAACTTTTAAGTTTTTTTTAATGATATTGAGCTTAATATCCAAATCAATTTATTTCTACAGCTGAATATCAAGAGAATTCCAGGAATTAATTGCTTCAACAAAATAAAAATATATAAATTCACACATTGCTAATATGTATACATATTTAAAACTATTTCAAATGCTACAGAATGGAGCCGAGATCAAATATTTTAAAAATAAACAAGAGACTGGAAATAATGAACAGTTTGTGGTTATGGCAGTAATTAAAATTATTTAATATATTCATTCATTTGTTGATTTTTATTTTTATTTTTTATTTTTTTTTTAATCATAAAACTTATTTCAAAAATAAAAGTTGCAAGTGTTGTAACTTAGAAATGATTAATCATTATAACTTAAACATATTATTATTTTTTTATTTTTATGAAATTTAAAATTTATCTTTACAAGAGTTTATATATATACATATGTGATATCTATGACTAGTTTATAATTTTATTTTTGAATAAGTTGACTTAATAAATAATGAAAGTCAATTTATAATATATATTGATTAGAAATTTCATATGCTAAATTGCGCAAATAGATTAACAAATGCCAAGTTAAAATAACAATTGCAATAATATATTTTTTAATATCATTAAATGGTTGTATTTAATTCATGTTTATATATATATATTCATTTATTAAATGATGAATGTCATGTATCAATTAAATTGGAAAACAAATAAAGTACACTTATTTGCATAGGAGTTATATATAAATATGCAAAATATAATAGAATCATATTTACAAATTCTATCATTATTTAATAATTATCTTAATTCTTCAATTATTTTAATTGTATTGTTAGATGTATTTTGAAAAGTTTGGATCAAGTTATGGTAGTGAATATTATAGTTATAGATTAATATCCCCACATGTCCATTATTTAGAAGTTGTCTTTTATATATATTTTGCCTATACGTAAAGGCTCATATGATATGATACTTATACATATTTTGTGCTAGGTGTTTGATAAAACCTTGAGTTAATAAAGTTATGAAATAAATGTTGAACTTTATAGACTATGATATAAGCCTTATATTAGTAAGAAGCTCAAATAGTTGATGTTCATAATAAAAGATGTGGTTCAGAATAAGTAGAGTAAATAAATCCTCATAGCATAGTGGGAAAAAGCTTTTTACATTATCTTTTGTATCATCATGAATGTTGATCCAGCTTTAAAGAAATACATGTATAATCTAAATTATTAATTTAACAAGCTACTTCTAATTAAGTAATTTATTTATTGATTGATTTATGTTACAACAGTTTTATACAATTCCTATGCAAAATATAAGCTTCAATTTATGTTTATTATCAGTAAATCTTTTATTTGATTTATATTTTTTTTAAAAAAAAAAACTTTTGAAAAGCAAACCAGCTTTTGTGTTTTTTACACACACACACACACACACATATATATATATGCTATTTCAGAATATCAAATCATAATCTTGGAATAAAGCTTGTATCATTTGTTTTATATAAAAATGACTTTGAGTTTTCATTTAAAATTTATTAATATCTGTCTTTTCTCTTTTTAGTGAAGCAGTTATTAGTTAATTTGGCAAATTCATTCATCAACTAAATGGTAATATTGTGTATTAGTTAATTATTTTTATAAGCCATCATTAATTGAAATATTAAATCATATATAATCTTGTTTATGAATATATATATTGGATTCAACAAAATTCCCTTTGTTTCAATCTATATTTAATAAATAATCAAATTTTTAGTTAAGTTAACCCTGAGAATTAACCAGTTAACATGCCTTAGTCAATGCTCTTTAGTATCTAGATTTATTTTGTATATAGCTAACCAAAGTAACAATATAAGTAGTGATTGAAGCACATTCCCTCATGTGTAATATGTTTTATGTAGTGTAGATAATTTATTAATCATTACTTTATAAATTAGTAATTTGTTCAAATAAAGTTAAACATTGTAACATAACTCATTGTATTTTATATTCATTGGTTGGAATTAGTTATATTTTATTATATTTGTTTTTGAACAAAAATTAAGCAAAACCTGAGATACATGTTGGTGGATAGGATGTTCTATTACATTTGCTTCCCAACAATTAGGGCAATTTCATCTTTCTTTATTTGGATATTACATTCTATTACATTTTCCACCTAATGTTTAAGGCAAGTGTATCTTTTTATACATAGATAAGACATACTATTACATTAATACTATTACATCAATTGCCTCTCTTCATATGTAGATTATATTATTACATTTCATGCAACCAACTTAGAACTGAGAGTCATAATATTAATATATATATATATATATATATATATATATATATATATATATAAACGAGTCAACACTTATACAATCCCAATATCAATAACAAACAATAATTTCAAACTATTATCAAGGATTACACAACAAACTATAGCAAAAATCTCTTAACATACAGGTACAAATACATCTACATTAATGTAACAAATAAATATTAGTAAACTCCTTTTAACATTATTTTAATTTTTTACTTACTGATGTAGTTATTTAATTTTTGATATTAATTCATATTTTTCTCTATAGATAGTGTCTTGTTACATCTTAAAGAAAGTTTGAGAAAATGGAAAGATATAGCAGATAGAAAATATAGATTATGTCATGATAACATAATAAACTGAAGCATATACTTTTAGAATTTTATAGTTATATAACTGATTATTTCCATTTTCTAGTCAGTTATTAAATGTTTAAATTTTTCTAAAAAATTGCCTGTGTAAATTCAACTATTAGTAATAACAGATTAGAATGGAACACAATGCTTTGAGTAGTATCATTCCACTCACTTCTTCAAGAATTGCTTGCTTGACTGATGACATATATAAAAAAATTTTAACTGGTGACTTGAGATTCATAAATATTGAATTCAAAGTAATACATTAAGCATCTAGATTTTAAAAGAAGAACTTAGTTGATTAGAGTGTCACCTTAAATTCAGCATTTATAATAAAAGCTTTCCATTCAATTCTTATTCTAGCAGTCATTGGTCAGGCCAGCAATAATTAAAAGTGAGAAGTGAGTAATACATTCAAATAATTGTAAGAATACTAACCTGTGTATTATTACTTTAGCAATTCAACTAGATGACTGAAAGTTGTCTAACATATAATTACATGAAGTGTATTACCACAAACTTTCAAATATTCTCATAATTTTAGAATGCACAGTTTTTAAGAGAGCAATATTATTAATAGTGAGTGTAGAAAAAAATATGAAAACCTTAATAATTTAAGATAACTTTTTGAAGTGGGATTAGTTATTAAGGTATTTATTAGGGGTAAAGATAGAAAGATCCAATGAAGAAATAAATCAATAGTTATCACAAATTTGATGTTGAACAAAATGGAGGAGGTAAAATATTACAAAGATTAACGTTCCCAATTTGACGTTTGAAAAGAAAATGATTACAAAAAAGATTAATATATATACTTCATGAAATAGTGGTTAAGCTATTCTTCTCTTTATGTAGGTTCAAATCTATGTTAAACTTGAATTTTTTTTTTTAGATATCTGAGGATATAAAGCAAATTTACATTTCATATAGCTAACGCATAATAAATCCAACTCATTATTATAAAGACTAAAACAAGAAAATATCTAAAATCTTCATTTGGCCTTAGCAGTGCTGTTATATTTAAGGGATGCTGAAGAAACCTTTATACTGCAATAGTTATTTAAGACTGTTTTAACTTTTTATACACATATATACGCATATATATATATATGTTCAATTTTGAAATTAATTTATTGTTGGTATAAAGCTCTAATAATTCTATAGGTCAATACTTTTACCATAATAAAGAATTGTTTTAGATTTTTAATATTGATATGCACCATTTACTTTTACGAAGTCAATTTGAGTTTAACTTATTTGAATATAGTTTCATTACTGGGTCAAAATATAATGAGTAACTACACACACTTACATTAATATATATGACATTGTTAGTCATATATATGAAAACTTCTTTAAAGATATAAATATTAAAAAAAAAACCAAACATTTTTATATTCGCAATCTCTGTATTTGAATATTTTAAAAATAAATGTAAAAAAAAAAAACCCACATTATTACCGAAGTTTAATAAAACTTGTAATTCTTCATCCATATAAAAGAATATATTATCAAAGACGTTTGGGAATTTGTTGCTGACATCAGAGGTTGGACATTTAACAATAAAAAATATTTAGTGGCTAACAAATTAGCTTTTCATGGAATAAATGTGTTAATGTTTCTTTTTAAAATTTTAAAACTTCCCCAAATTTTTTCTATTAGAATTTTATTCTATATTGTTTTAATTTTTTATTTTTAAAAAGGTGTTAAAATATAGACTTTAAATTTTTATTATTTATAAAAAAATATGTGACATAAAAGTTTTATAAGATGTGTTATAAAATAATTTTGCGATATTGATTTTTTCTTCTGTTTTTACAGTCAAAGAAATAATTGCTATTTGCATACATTTATGCAGATGTATTTTGTATTATAACGTGGTTATACATTCACCTAGTGGCAAATCTAACAGTCATACTTTTGCATTAAATAGAGACCGAACTATAATAAATAGCAACAATGACTAATAAATTTATATTATGCATTATTTATAAAAAAAGATATTTATTATAAGTACAATATAGTATACTAACTGAAATACAGGCTTATTATATACTTGTATTAATATATGTAATATATAGGGTATATGAGCACAGACTTTCACACGACCCACTACTCTCCACTCTATCTTATAACACTGACACATTTGAACATATAGAGTGAAAAGTAGTGGATCACGTGAAAGTCTGTGCTCATATACCCTATATATATAGTATACTATAAAAACCAGTGTTACATGTTAGCTATGTATTTTATTGTTTTATTTTTTGGCATTACAATCTCTTTATTTTCGTGGCTTGCCTTTGTTTACCAAGTGATCTAAAATATATTTATAATATCAATTACTTGTAAGATAGCCTTTAAATACTTATAATATATTACAAAATACAATATTATAAGTTAGATATGCACTATACCATTATGCTGTTGGAAAAACAATCACTTTGTTTTGATATTTCATTACAACCAATTTTTTTGATGGCAGATTATGTATAATGAAGATTAATAGCAGAGAATCAATAGGCAATGCTTTATCAGAGTATCTTTAGCTATCTTGTTAAACCAGACATTGGTTTATTAAAGACTAGGTATATACAGTCTTTTAGTATTGTTTTTTCATTTAATTTTAGGTTACTAATTTGATTTATGCTAAGGCTTAGTCATTATGAGCATCTTATTCTAGCAGTCATTTCTCTGTAATGACTGTGTTAATGGGATTGTATGTTTGTGTAATCACATTTTTATTCTTAATTACATGCACAGTAATTCTGATTCCTATATTTTCTCTATTTTTTAGTGCAACAAGTCAATGATGAGGGAATAGTTTTAATAAAATAAGATCTCTTAATTATAAATAATCTTTGCACAAGATAGTATAATCAATAATGAGCGACTAGATTAGAAATTTCAATTCAGCTAAAATTACATTTGTAGGTATAATAAAAACATAGATAGAAAATGTATAAAAGCTCATACAATTTTGTCAGGTTATCATGCTTGGCAAATTATTTAATATTCCAGTATAATAGTAAAATCTGTAATTATACTGATGATAAAGTAGGATGTAATGATAATAAAAAGGATAAGTATTTTTTTTTTTTTTGTTCTTTTAATTAAATGTAGGTACATGAACTTTATTTGATATGAATTTTTCCAAGATCTAAATAAAGCATAGCATTGGCTGCTAAGAGATGGTTAAGATTTAAAATTGACATAGTTCCTCTTATAAAAACTCAACTGCCAAAGAAAGAAAGTTTAATTGATTAAAAAAATGATTGCAAGTTTATTTTGAAAGGGCATATCATTGAAAGAAAAGGAACTGTATAGTAGTAAATTTGTTACAAGGTCTAATTGGCATCTTGTACTGTTGAAATTTCTTGATATATCAAAGAAAGACTAATAGCATTTAATTTCAATACCAACAGCTTTTCATTGGTACATTGTCTTATACTCCAAAATTAGATTTTGAAATAATGAATAGCATTATTACATCATTACTATTAAAAGATTTTTGGTGCAAGTTATTGGAAATAATGGTATTAGCACTGTAAACATTTTGCACATTACATGAATCAATTATCATTGAACACTTTGTTTAGATAGAAAAATCACTAAAAAAAATTGAGTACAAGAAAGTTAAAATAATGACATCTTGTAGATTATATTATAGTTAAAAGTCAGAATGCAATGTTCATATTATATGAGCATTACAATGCCAAAATAATTCCACTTGGTAGAAAATTTCATGTTCATTGTTTAGAAAAAGTTACTATTGAAACTAAATTTTAATAGCTATTGAACACCAAAATTGCCAATTTAGATTTTCAAAATTATATTAGTGAGGCATAGAATTTCTTTAAAAACGAACATGGATAAATAAAAATCTATCTTGATTTCATTGAAACAAAATCCTGATTGGTTTTCTGACACTTATTCTATTATTAATGACTTGATAAAAAAGAAAGATGTTTGTTTTGCTTAGCAGGATAATAAATTGAATATGAAGTTTCCTAAATAATATTGAGATTTAAAACAATCTTTTTTCATATGTACCTGTCATGCAAAATCATCCATGGATAGATTTTTTTAAATATGATAATGATGATACTCTTATTTAAATAATGATGCAGGAACTTATATGATGATTTTTAACACTATTTTCATCTTAAGTAGTTATTTAAATTTGGATTAAGATATCCAGATCACTCAAGTTAAAATATATTATAATCTTAACAATGGAAAGACTTCAGATTTTTAATGAGATATTTGGAGAAATTTTAAAATGTAGTGGTGAATTATGGGATTTTAAAAAATATATATGAACCTATGAAGGTTGCTTATATTTTTCCAATTTTAAAAATAATAGAATAAAAAGATTTCCTAAATGTCATAAACATATCAATGTTGTCAAATGTAGCAAAAGTACTTCCAAATAATTTTTTGTATAAGATACTTCCAGTTATAAATGAATATTTACCAGAAACTTAATATGGTTTGGGAGAATCAAGAAGCAATATATATATATTGAACCGTATTTGAATATGTAGATTCGAATCACCGGCCTCTTAGGCAGAGAAGAACATACTCGGAGAGTATGTATGCCCAAACGATAGCTATAAAGTATATAACTAACGTTACATTTCCAGGACATAACTTCTTCTCGACTGTTGAGTTCAACACCAAGTTCAAAGCACTTTTTTTTGTTTGTGTATAAACACGGGCACCAGCTGCTTATTCTAAAAGAATAGACAATGCACTTTGAATAGTGGCAACTAACCCAACGCCTAAATCCACGACTAGCTCAGTTGTTTGTAATCACTAATAGATTATACTTAATTAGTGGTTAAAAGACTTGATAAAGAGTTTGTTAAAAAAATTTATAAAAGAATTGTAAAAGAATTGATAAAAAGAATTGACCGACAAATAAAGTTTAATTTTAAAGATAATTTATTAACTAACATTTATTTTCTAAATTTAAACATTTTATAATTCTAATAAAACACACGCATATTTTAAATTGACATTTCTAAACTAGTTTAAATATTCTTATTTACTTTCATAACAAAACACTGGTATTTATCTAATTTAACTAATAATATTGATATAAGGATCACGCACATATTAACTCATGCACACACATAATAATATTAAAGTATTACATAGCATTTGAAATTTAATCACACACATCAATAGTTCATTTATGTATGATATCGAGTTCATATAATTAGACTCTTGGAGGATTCACACGAATTAATGAAATGCAATGGCTATTACAGTATAAACGAAAATAAGCAAATGTTTTACCTAGGATTTTGAATGTAGACTTAACACTTTGTTTTTGGAGGCTTCCAGTATGGATGGTTCCAGTATGAATGCTTCCAGTATGAATGCTTCCAGCCGGCTGGGACGTTTCCTTGCTGAGTTTCCTGATTTTCACGATTATTGCTATCGGAGACAAATAGATACTGACGGAGATTTTCTAAGATGTTAAGCTGACATTATTTCACGGGCAGATCTGCTGTTTTCTCAGACATCTGGGCTGGAGGTGAACGTGCGTTCCAAAATATTCTCAGCACTGCATTTTGTTTCTTAACTGACTCAAACTGCACTCTCTCAATAACTTTGTGAACTGATCTGTCTCAACTCAATTAATTTGTGGAACTGAATGACTGTCCGATAAAAAAGGTCTATTTATATCTGCAACGTGTTGTCTTTCTGATATCTCCGGCAAAGATCTGTTGTCAAATTCCTTATCAATTAATCCTTTGATAAACGTGTTTTGAAAGATTGCTTAATTAGTAATAGCCATGCAAAAACGTATTGTTTTATATTAATTAATATCTAATAGCCATTGCCGTGTTTTTTAATGATAATCTTCTTTAACTTTCACATACATTTTATATATTTACAAATGTACATATATACGCACATATATTTTTAATACAATTTACTATTTAGTTTTAACATTATTTTTTCTTTAATTAAAATTGAATGAAAAGAGATTTGCATGTTTTAACTTTTCCAAATTATATTTTTACGAATACTAAAAAAAAACTATTTAATTCTTATCTTTTTCGAAAACAAGCTGCAATAAATTCTTCAACATTTAATTTTATGTTTTTCTTTTATGAAAGATTACTTTAATAATAATTTTAGATAAAAATTATATGTGCCTATATCAATATAGGTACATTACACCGCCCTTCCTTTTGAGAGTAAAATGCGTCATTTTTGACCATTTTATCTCTGACAACATTAAATATTAATTTATTATTCCTTCTAAGTTTGCTTTTTGGTATCTTTTCCTTTCCATACTAAGGGCAATCTCCAATTATGCTTTTCTTCTTTCTATGCTGGTAACATTGCTTACAATGTTCGTCCTGGATAATGACCACGAGGACAAACTAAATTTGTGGCACAGGGATCTTTTGTAAACGAAGCTTCGGCTGCCGATTCTCTTGATCGGACTTTGACTAAGAAAAGGTGGCTGCAAATGGCAGGAATTTCAACTGTCCATTTTCGACTTATGCCCTGGAAAACGATTGCCGATTCTCTTGATCGGACTTTGACTAAGCAGCTGCAATGGCAGGAATTTTCAACTGTCCATTTCCAACTTATGCTTTGGAAAACGAGGTACGAGATATGGGGATTCTCCCCTGAAAAGTGACTTACGACTTACTCTGGTTGTTGCCAGTGTGCTTTTTAAAAGAGGAATGATCCCGGCCAATCCGTTGCGGGTACTAGAATTTATCCAGTCGAGAGCTTTAAACTTAATCCTTATCTAACTTATTTCAATACTACCCTCATCCCTTTAGATTCGAACCCTTATACGCTCCTAATATAACTTAGATTGACTTTATATTATTTATCACTAATCCTACAATATTATTTTAAATACACATGAACATTACTTTAACATATTTATTTATATTATTCTGAACTATTACGAACATTATCTTACATATTTATTTAACTTACAATACTATTCTAAACTATCACGGACATCAATTTACATATTTATTTATATTACGATATTACTTTTAACCCATTACTTTAACTTATATATTAACGTGCGTGTACTCAGAAAACTATTTTATTTTACTACGAATATTTTATTTATTTTCTACAGATATATTATACTTATTTATTTAACTTGTTTTTATTTTATGTATTTCCGTTATTTTATTCATTTATTTAATTCTACAAACATTATTTCTAAATCCTTAATTTGACCCATTTATTTAACTTGATTTTATTGATTTTTATTTACTTGAACTGTTTATTTACGAACATTTCCTTAATTAATATGTGCGTGGAGAAAAAAAAATCTTTTATTTTGCGAAGCCTCCATTATTATTATTTGATAAAACAATCCATCATTTTAAATAGCGAAATTCTAATTCAGGCTTTTCACCTACGTCAAAATAATTATATTAGACTCATAGTCCATTTCCGGTCCTTTTTGTTTATTTCCTTTACTATTCCACCCGTTTACTAACTTTTAAACTATGTCAGGTGGTTCCTTCTTTCTTTCTACAAATTCTATAATATAAACTAACTTTCCTCTCTTATCGGTTCCGCTTATATATTTTATTGCTTTATCTCTTTCTCTCTCTGTTCTGTTTTCGACTTCGTAACTCAAAAAACCTTTATACCTAGACAAACTTCGAATTACTTCAATCTGGGAATATTTTTTTCTACGCTTTCTCTTTGTTTTAAATCTACGTCTACAGCAAATGCGAACGTTTACTTTAACCTTTTTAAATTTTTGTAAAAACTCTTTTACACGATTTTCTACCTTTTGATCTACAGAAGTTTCTACTTTATCTGTCACAACGCTATCTGATTCCAATTCAATTTCTACCTCTTTCGTGACCTCAACTTCCTGACTTTCTTTAATTAAATCTAACTCTATAACTTCTTGGTTCTTCTCTACCTTTACCGTTATCTCACATCTTATTTCTCTTACTTCTGCTCTGAGTTCTTTAATTTCTGTTTTAACCTGACTAAATTCTGCCTTCAATTCTGCTTTGAGTTCTTCTTTAAGCTCTTGTTGGCTTTGTTTAATTTCTTGACGCATTTCTTTTATCAATTCTGCTTTGAACTCTTGCATCATATTCATCATCATTTTCATCATCATTCGCGTCTCAGATACTTCTTCTTTCTTCTTTTCTACTAACTGGGGATTTTTAAAATATATTGGGCTTTCTTTCGGATCCATTTTCAATTTTAAAGTACTAGCGCTTATGTTAAACTAAATTTAATATACGACTTATTTATTTATTTTTCTTACTAATACGGAAACTCACGTTAACTCCAGACTTTTGTCCTTTTCGCTACCCGCTCTTAATGCTTTAACTCCGCCCATAACATCATATTGACTCTGATTTGATAGCATATATGTCAAAATCTCTTTTCATTTCGGAAAAAAAAAAGTTTTCGGTCAATTCTTTTTTAAAATTAAAACACTTTTACATACGTAATTTAACTTTTGTATAAAACAAAATTTTCAAACAAGAAACAAAGTATTTCTTTACTATTGTTTCTTAGGTTCAGCCCCAAGTTGGGTCTAGCCATTGAACCGTATTCGAATATGTGTATTCGAATCACCGGCCTCTTAGGCAGAGAAGAACATACTCGGAGAGTATGTATGCCCAAACGATAGCTATAAAGTATATAACTAACGTTACATTTCCAGGACATAACTTCTTCTCGACTGTTGAGTTCAACACCAAGTTCAAAGCACTTTTTTTGTTTGTGTATAAACACGGGCGCCAGCTGCTTATTCTAAAAGAATAGACAACGCACTTTGAATAGTGGCAACTAACCCAACGCCTAAATCCACGACTAGCTCAGTTGTTTGTAATCACTAATAGATTATACTTAATTAGTGGTTAAAAGACTTGATAAAGAATTTGTTAAAAAGAATTTATAAAAAGAATTGTAAAAGAATTGATAAAAAGAATTGACCGACAAATAAAGTTTAATTTTAAAGATAATTTATTAACTAACATTTATTTACTAAATTTAAACATTTTATAATTCTAATAAAACACACGCATATTTTAAATTGACATTTCTAAACTAGTTTAAATATTCTTATTTACTTTCATAACAAAACACTGGTATTTATCTAATTTAACTAATAATATTGATATAAGGATCACGCACATATTAACTCATGCACACACATAATAATATTAAAGTATTACATAGCATTTGAAATTTAATCACACACATCAATAGTTCATTTATGTATGATATCGAGTTCATATAATTAGACTCTTGGAGGATTCGCACGAATTAATGAAATGCAATGGCTATTACAGTATAAACGAAAATAAGCAAATGTTTTACCTAGGATTTTGAACGTAGATTTAACACTTTGTTTTCTTCCAGTATGAATGGTTCCATTATGAATGCTTCCAGCCGGCTGGGACGTTTCCTTGCTGAGTTTCCTGATTTTCACGATTATTACTATCGAAGACAATTAGATACGGACGGAGATTTTCTACGATGTTAAGCTGACATTATTTCACGGGCAGATCTGCTGTTTTCATCGGACATCTGGGCTGGAGGTGAACGTGCGTTCCAAAATTTTCTCAGCACTGCATTTTGTTTCTTAGCTGACTCAATTAATTTCCGAACTGCACTCTCTCAATAACTTTGTGAACTGATTGTCTCAACTCAATTAATTTGTGGAACTGAATGACTGTCCGATAAAAAAGGTCTATTTATATCTGCAACGTGTTGTCTTTCTGATATCTCCGGCAAAGATCTGTTGTCAAATTCCTTATCAATTAATCCTTTGATAAACGTGTTTTGAAAGATTGCTTAATTAGTAATAGCCATGCAAAAACGTATTGTTTTATATTAATTAATATCTAATAGCCATTGCCGTGTTTTTTAATGATAATCTTCTTTAACTTTCACATACATTTTATATATTTACAAATGTACATATATACGCACATATATTTTTAATACAATTTACTATTTAGTTTTAACATTATTTTTTTCTTTAATTAAAATTGAATGAAAAGAGATTTGCATGTTTTAACTTTTCCAAATTATATTTTTACGAATACTAAAAAAAAACTATTTAATTCTTATCTTTTTCGAAAACAAGCTGCAATAAATTCTTCAACATTTAATTTTATGTTTTTCTTTTATGAAAGATTACTTTAATAATAATTTTAGATAAAAATTATATGTGCCTATATCATTATAGGTACAATATATATATATATAGTTTTTATTGCCAATCAATTGTATATAAATACCAAGAGCACAACTGCAAATATATTGCTTTTATTGAGTTGGTCAAGGCATTAGGCTCAATTAATTGAATATATTTGTGACAACTTTTGCCTAAAACTTTGTGATGATAATATTTATTCATGATTAGAAGCTACTAGCATTGAAATGTATTATGGATATTAAATTTTAATTATATATTTTTAAATTCTGATTGTTGTGATAATTTAATAGTCTGACATTAGAAGTTGCCATCAAGTTTAGAATTTTATTTAGCTTAAGAATTTGTTTAAATTCTGTATAAACTGATCACATGATTTTTCTTTGTTAGCTATAAGAATATTATCTTTACATTAGAAGTTACAATGATGTTAATACAAATAAATTTTTAACATAAAATCATAATTTTTTTTACTTCTGAATTACAGTTATTTTATTTATAAAAATATATTAAACTATAAAAAACAGATCATATGTTTCTTTTTTGATTGATATTTTAAAAAAATACTGATCTGACATTAGAAAACTTTTTTTCTGTTTAATTTTAGATTAATACGAATATATTTTTAACATAAAACATTTTGTTTTTTTAAATATATCATACATCTGTTGAGAATATATATATATAATAATTTTTTTAATGAATTAAATAATATAAAGGGTTTAAAATGGATTAAAACAGATGAAAATTCAATGAGTGTTCAATTTTTGGATCTCAAGATTACTAGAAATAATGATAAACTGGATTACTATATGACTCTTAAACCAATAGCAAAAAGGGGATATATTTTATATGAATCAAAAGTACCAATGTCACATAAAATGGTAGGTTTGAAGTCCTTTTTATTTAAAAATGATTACTTTGTAAATATGCATCAGATAAAACTAAAAATATTGAAATTTATTGTAATGAGTTGTTAAATGTTGGATACAATTATGATTGTGTATATTATACTGTTAAAAATTTTACTTCTAAATATAAAAATATTAATAATAATGTTAATTTTTCTGATAAAAAGTTGTGGATATCAATACCATATATATCTAATCAACAGGCAAGTTTCATTAAGAAAATTTATAAAGGAATATGCGATATTGCATTTTATGCACCACCTACATTAAATAAATTAATAAACAATTCAAAAGATAAAACTTTATTGACAAATAAAAATTGTATCATTTACAAATGGACATGTAGGTGTGGTAGTGTATATATAGGTGAATCGAGGTGCACATTGGAAAAAAAAACAAAAGAGCATGTATTATTATTTAAAAGGGTTCAAAATACCAAACAAAATATTAAAAATAGTAATAATTTATCAGCTTCTGTTTTTATGATCATAATAAATCATGTATATATGGTTTTGATTTTGATTATAATGTAAAAATATTGGAAACTGAAAGAAATAATAATAAAAGAAAAATTAAAGAGGCAACGTTAATATATAAATACAAGCAAAATTTAATTAATCGGCAAGCAGCAAACATTAAGATCACAGAATTATGGGAAAGTTGACATTTTAAATGTGATAGTTGACAAAGCTACAAGGTAGTGAAAGTGCTTCTAAGTTATAGTTATAAATATAATTTTTATAGACTTTTAATTACTGTATTTTCAAATATTTATTTATAAAGTTACGAATATTATTTTGAAAAAATACAGACATCGATTTAAAATATTATTTTATATATATATATGTACTTATACAACATTCAATTTTTTTTAACAATTCAATTTTTTCATTAGTATATGTGCTATGAAAGTTATAGTCTGGTATATCTTTGTGAAGTCAGGTGGTAGAATTAAAAGTATTCAGAAAAAGGATTTGAATTTATGTAATTTGAATTAGGGGTAATGTGCCTGTACAAAAATAGCTTTAGTTTATATAAAATCTAAAGAAGTTGAATTAAATAGCAATCCCTTACTTAGATTTCCTAAAATAATTTACTTTTTTCAATAATGGAAGGGTTTACTTGCATTAAATTAAAAAAGTAACACAAAACAAAATAACAAAAAACAGTACATGTGACAAACAACCAATTTACGACTTCAACTTCATTTTTTTTAAATAAAAGTAATTATTTTTATTAAATAAGGTTAAAAAAAATTAAAAACTTAGAATTTCATTTTGTAGCTAACAGCAGTATTGAAATAATACAGCAGTTTGCAGTCGATCACATGATTGAAAATTTGTCTCAATGCTATAATTATTTTTCAGGTATTAATTTGTGTTTTCCTGAATTTCTGGAAGTAAATATTTTGTTACTGAGAAAAAAAGTACTATATGTGAGAATAATTTTAACACCAACATTTTGCATTTCATAACAGAAACTCCAAATTTATTTTCTGCATCTATTGTTTTGGTGAGTAAAGCTAAAAAAACTAGGTAGGAGCAACATAATTATTGACTTGCCTATTAGTGCTTGTCCATAAATGACTTTCTAAGCAATGAACTATACTATTATTTATATATAATCAAAAATTAATTAAAAACTTCGTAGAAGATTATATAAAAAGTGAATCAAGGTTTATTTGATCCAGAAATTATTTCAGTTTGTTAGCTTTTTATTATTATCAATAGTTCCGGTGATATACAATAACAACGACAATAAATTATATATATATATATAAAGACAAACAGGTAATTAGCTCTATGTGATTAAATGCAACAGTAAAGTGACAGACTCTAAGAACTCAGAATGGATTGAATGTACCCCAGAGTAACATCCATTCAATTTTTTAATTTTAATTCGTATATTATTCAGTGATACTATATAATTGGAAAATCTTTTTTTTTTAATAAAAAAATTTGATACATTTTAAGAACGTATATAGTATTATTATTATTTTGTGAAATATTATATAAAAAGTGTTAAGTGTTCTCCTTAGAGCAGTGAATTTATTAAATGATAAAAAAATACCCTAATGCTTGAGCAACTATATTCATTTTAAAAATAATCTGAGAGCATCTATTTTAAAATCAATTTCTTTAACTAGATTTTGAATAAATTCAGCAAAAGAAGACAGTCACCTATTGACATTTTTCTTTTCTGCTTTTTTTTAATAAAGAAATCTTGAAATGCTAAGCTGTGCAGGTAATTTTCTAGATGGACGTGCAGCTTATTTTTTATAGATTAAATCTGCCTTCTCCAGATGACGTTCTTGTCAAGATTGTTTTTTTCATTGTTATCATTACTTCTGAATATTGATGATATTAAAATGAATGGAAATAAGACAAAGCAGCTAATCTCTTTATATTTTAAGCTGCAGCAAATTAACAGTTTTTAAGAAAATCAAAACAGTTAATAAGACTTTGATAGCTTTCTCATGCTTTTTTTTTTTTAAAAAAAAAAACTATACTTATCTTTCGAAAATTAAAATAAATTTTCACTTTTGTATTTTAGCGAATAATCAAGAAATGCTAGAAAAAACTTAATGTAATAATATTTCCCATGTTCCCATGTTTAATAAAATATAAAGCTTGTAAGAAATAAAAAAGAAGGAAAAAAACAATACATTATTATTATTAAACTAGAAAGTATTATTCAAACACCCATCATCCATATTTATAATAAATGAAAAGTAAAGAATTTTATGTACGTAAATGTAAATTTAGACACAAATAGGATATAAATTTATACTAGAAGTGTTTTATGTTCTATGATAGTTCTAAATTAATTTTTTACTTGTTTATCTTTTTTTAGCTAATTTCCACAAATTATATTTTTATATTAGCAAAATGTTTTTAATTATTATAGTTGCTATTATTTTAAATTTATATTGTGTAACTATAAACAAATAGCTCAATATTGGAAAATAAAAAGGAATGGAATAATAACGATACTGAATATATTTTTTTTATTCAATACTCAAAAGATATATTAAATAAAAATATTCCAATGCATTAATTAAGAGCTTTCCCCTGGTCATTATTCAATTTTTTATATACTAATAAATGTCCTGATTTGTATCCCTGAGGTTATGCATACCCCAGGTTAAAATTATTGTTCTAGTAGCACTGCATTCTAAATTGTCAAACTTATAAAATAATATATGGCTATCACATTAACAGTACAATTTTTGCACCATGCATAGAAATGAAAAAAAATCATAGAGTATAACATTTTTTAAAAGACAAACTTTTAGAAAGTATTAAAGAATATCTAATAGGAATTTAACTATAGTTTTACATGCCTTTTGATAAAAAAGTTGAGTATGATTGAAATAAACAAGACATGGATTGTTAATACTCTATGAAATAAAGTATTTGTATCAAAAATTTAGAACTACTTGATATTTCAATATTGGTCTCAAAAATGATTTTATTATGATCAAAAACCAGAAATAAATCTTCAGAGGCTTAAATCAATGCAGATGTTATAAGAAGTATGAATATTCAAGTACCTATACTACAGAACTGCCATATTGTGAGAATGATAACTCATGAGCATAAAAACTGAATAAGAAATGACTGGGAAAATATCACATTCAGATAATCATTTATTTTTTTTAAAACTATTGGAATAATTTATTTCTAATGCCAAAAAACCTTATTGAGGGAGACTGTATTCTCCACATTGCAAAACATATTGGAGAGATTGTTATAATTTGGAAAGATATATAAAGTAATGAATATTTTGCATTGATACATTGTGATATACATTATTCTAACATTTTGAAAAATCAAGTTCATTTCATAATACAAATATTGTTTTCAGATAAGCTGATAATTCTTCAGATTAGATATACAGTATAAAACAATATTGGATTAGAAAAATATAAAAATGAAAGGACAATATTTTCATTGAACAGAGATTTTTCTCTATAATGACTACTTTCATATTCTTTCAGATATTGTTAAAATATTATACAGTGTTGTTTCACAAATAATATTGTCAATTCTTATAAAGATGATATTATGTGTTATTTAATCCAAAATCAATATATTGTATATCTCATGAAGGATATAATAAATTAGTTAATGTAATAAAATTTCAATATAAATTGGTGAGACATTTTTTTGAGAAAAAAAAATCTTTAAGTATTTTGAGTAGTTTCTACAAAAAGTGAACAAAGTGCAATATTTATTCATATATATATATATATATATATATATATATATATATATATATATATATATATATATATATATATATATATATATATATATATATATACTAATGATAAATAGTGCTGAAAGTTGACTCCTGGGTTGCAAAAACTATTGTAATTATAAAGATAATGGGAAAGTGAGGTTGGCTTTTCCAAATTAATATTGCCTACTAACTGATCAAGCCCAAAACTGTAACTATAAATAATAGATCAATAATAATAAATCTCTCACTTCTGGCTAGCTAAACTTAAAAGATAAAATGTATTTATATCTAAGACTTTTTTATTACATATGCATGTATTTCAAATAAATATACATCAAAATCAAAGGGGCATTTTATTGATCTCAAAATATATTTAAAGTAAGTAAACAAATAATCCTAAAGTTTCTTTCAATGTATACATCATCCTTTTCCTTTTTATATTACAATGTTATAATATCTAATAGCAATTTAATATGGCTAGGCAAAAGAAAATATTAGTATATGCATATTTAATATCTCAGGGTAAATATCAAAATGCCATAGAAAATCTAATAAGTGTGACCATAAATTAATGATAAGTGTCAACCTTATAAAGAAAATACATGAAAACCAAATTTAATAAAAACTTATATACATTTTATTGAAATTTAAGTGAATTCATATTATCATTAATAACAAACATATTTATGAAGTTACTACAGCTTTTCAAAGTATTAAAGAAGAATAAAAAAAATCCAAAATGAAATGGTGCTATTTATATTCGGCACTGTTTCTATAAGCTGAAAAAATCTCTAGGGTTATATAAAAGAATATTATAATTATTTACTAATAAAAAAATAACTAATTTGGAATATAGTTTTATACATATTTTGCAGGTAAAATTTTTCTTTTCTAATAACACATTGAACTTATCTACTTATACAAAATAATATATAGAAAGCTTCTGAACAAGCTAACTTAGGATCACAAGTAATGGCATATTTAATAAAGTGGCAAAAGCAAAATAAACATATTGCTGCATGTATTCATGTACATTCTCATTTAACATATAATAAGAGGAATTTTATCATCTCTTACATAAGAAATGAAATAGCTACACAATGAGAGGAATTCACATCTCTCAGATAAAACAAGTTTGTAATAAGAGGAATTCACCATCTCTTATACAAATAAAAATTATATATATTACCATGTATGACAAGCAAAGTATATGAAGGCCACTATTCAAATTATTTGCATAACAAACTAAGTTTACCAATGCCATACTTCTAGTACTTGTATCCTTAATGACTCACTAAATATCAACACAATTCCTTTTATCCTGGAATAATGTATTTATAAAGATTTAAAATTTATAATGATAATAAATTTTAATAAACATTAATAACATGTTTGAAAACATGTATTACATATAAAGCAAAAAAATATTTTTAAATATTACCTTTGTTGTTTTAAAAAAATGTTCTTTTGGGAGATCTAAGAGGGAAAAAATGCATAGCAACAATTCATAATAAAATTATTATTAATGAAAATAATGTCTTTATTCCTTTTTTTAATCTAAAGTTCCTCATTTTGAATCTGATTTTCAGTGGATTTCCCAAGTGACACATTGTTGACAAAATAAAAAATGAAGTTTACTAAAGAAAGTTCATCTTGGTTAAATTTTTAAAAGTTCTAGATAAAAATCTATTGTTCCTAAAACTTGTTTAGGATGATTACAGGTGGACATAAAAATTAAGAATTCTTGGAAATGTTGATAAAATAATTGGTCCATGCAGTAACATTCTCCCTCTAGATATCTTTAAAATGTAACTTCTTCAATGCTGAGGTTTAGAAAAGATAGATTTCCTTTTTGTTAGATAGGCTTTTATTTATATTAACATTATACTATGAAGACTTGGCAGTAATGTAGTCAACTGGAATGGAAGCTTCACAAGCCTCATTGGACTATCTTTATCTAGCCAACTATCATGGTTAATAACTTTAATATTATTGCCATTTTTAAAAACTATATTAAAAATGATCTAGTTGGATCGAAGATTCTTATCAAGTATCAAAGTTTTTTTTATTAAGGGTAAACAATCCCCTTACTGCAAAATTAATGACATCTGAAATTACTATGGTTATCTCCTAGAAACCATGCGATGCTAAAATTTTCCATTGTCTGCTTTGCATACCTGCACACATACTTTGAACATTTGTTTTTGAATGCCTTGTATTCAACTATTTCTAAAATTAAACTTAATATTGACAAAAAATAATAAAAATATAACTTAAATAATTAATTTTTATATAATTTTATTAAATTAAAATCTTATACTTTTCTTATTTTAAATACATATCAGACACAAATATTTTTTGACAAATATTAAAACTAAAATAAGTCTATATTATTTCAATCCTTTTCTTATATTTAAAATAACTTATTCACTTAAATGTGAATAAAAGATTTTAATCTCAACAACTTTCAAAAAATAAACACTTTAAAATGAAAACAACTTTACATGCGAAACAAATAGACACAACAGATCTCTATTTATAAAGTGATAATTTTGACTGCAACTATATACAATAAAAATGAAAAAAAATTATTGTTGTAAAGATGCGTAAATCTTTTTTTTTTAATTCACAACTAGAGCTAACAACTACAATATATATATATAAACAAAACCAAACAACGAAAGTAAAAGCCTAATCGTTCATGAACATTATTTGATATTCTGCAAAGCAATTTTTTTTATTTCAAGGACTCTTCCTAAAAAGTCACCATGATTAAATAACAAACACTTGACTATCACTAGCAGTAGCATATGATTAGTCCTTTTATTTTACATATGCATATATATAATTATATAGATTAAAAATAATAAAATTGCCTGCAAATAGTCATTGGAGAGCAAAGGATTTTCCAACAATTCCTTTTAGGGGAATAACGAAGGCAAAAATGTACTGCTATTTAGACTTACAAATTAAAGAATGGAGAGAGTTTACACAGTTTTCAATCCTTATTATATCTTCTAGCTAAAAATATCAGATACATCTTGGACAGTTATCTAAATATTTATGAAGCTAATATTTAAAGGATAAATTTTATGTGAGATTGAAACCTGAATAATATAGTACTGAATTTTTAATATAAAAGACAAAATAATAACTAAAAACATTTAGCTTATAATAATAAAGTTGGCAAACATTTGTGACTTCTAATTTTGTAAACCATATCTAGAATGAAGAGCATTTGGAAGTTAATGATATAAATGTCAAAATAAATAAAAAGAAAAAAACTATATTTTTATATATAAAATATCTAAGAATATAAATTAAAAAATTTTTTATTTCTTCTTTCCTTTTTGTAATTCACGTTTTATTTTATTTTTTAACTTATAAAAGAAGCGAATAAAAAGGAAAAAAAAACAATACGAATACACGTGGGGTTTATTTCTTAGATGATAAAAATGAAAAGTGATGGAAAGAATTTAAAATATCAGATATTTATTTTAACAATAAATTTTTTTACCTAATGTTAAAAATGATCCAAAATTGAATTTAGATTTTTAGCAAGTGAATGTCTAGCATTACTCTAACAATTAACGGGTTTAAAAGACGGAGAAAGGATTAAAATATACATTCGATAGCTAACAAACTATAAACATCAATTTTTTAAAAGTATTAACTGAAAATGCACTTTTTTCAAAGTATAATAATTTTAATAATAATAAAATTTTTTATGTGTTAAAATAAAACATTCCAGTTAATTCGTAATTAAAAAAAGTCTTTAATATATTCAGATCATCATATGTCGTATTAATAAAGAAAGGTTTAATTGTTTCCATATTTGAAATGTAAATACAGTATAATCATTTGATCCACATATGACTATCTTTCTTATTAACAATTCAATTTACTGAAATAATATATAAACCTTTGTACATTTAATACTTAAATTTTATAAGATGCAGATGATATATAAAATTTTAAATAAGCACATTAGATCTGAGCACCAAATTATTGTATTTATTCAAAATATCTTCTTTCTTATTCTTGTTTAAAGAAGTATTTATTGTTTTAGTGCTCGTAAGTGTTGGACACATCATAAGTCTAACTATGGGCTCCATCTACATGCCATTCTTATTTACCTGTTAATTATCTATCTGCATGTAAATTAACTGTGATCACCGAAGTTTAACAATGAATAAACAAGCCAACATGTATAATATTAATAAAAAAATAAGAAAAATTAATAAAGAAAGAATAAAATTATATTCACAGAATTGATTAGTATATAGTGAATAAATCATATGACATTTAAATATCAAATACACTTGTTTAAGATTTTCCTATTTTTTATGGGCCAGGGCCTACTTTCTAAAATAATAATTTTTAAAAATTTATTCACTTATAGTGCATATTTTATAAGGAAGGGATTGAATAAAAAATATAGCATTTTCACTTTTAAATTTTTTTATTGAATACATTTAATGACTTATATAAGTTTATTAACCAGGATATGTGAAGAATAGGCTCATTTTCTATTTTTGCTAATGATATTTTTCACATCTACATTGATATGTTTTTATTTACACAGTAGAGAATATTTATTAATCATATTTCAAAACTTGTTTTTAATTTGAATCTCCATTTTTACACCCAACAAAACAGTAAAAAGTAACAATACTTTTAAAACCAACATAGAAAAAGTCAGATGTGTTTTGATACAACCAAAACTGGACTATTTTTACTGGTCAAAATTTATTTTCTGATATATTTTTTCATTTGCTTTCATAGATAGATTCTAATCCAAATGTTTTTCTCAAAATTTTTTAGTTCTTCACTGAAATAATATTCAAAACATTTTTTCAAAGAGTCTAGATGTTCAACTATTGCTGAAATTAAATCATCAGCTGGGGTCACTTTACATGCAATGATAAAAGTTTTGAATGTCTCAAAATAATTTCACTTTTCATTTTTATAATTTTTTGCCCATGAATAATTTTTTTTTTGATAAAACCTTGAATTTTATCTTGTACTGAAAATATAACAGACTTTTCTATTCCATGTAAGTATAAATTTAGTTTGTGTAATTTCAAAACTTTGCAAAAATTTTTCTTAATTGTTTTTTATCTATTCAAAACATGTAATTTCTTCAAAGAATTCAACATTTTGACCTTCAACAAGTAACATACTTCAGTATGCAAGAGAACAGATTTATGAAAATTTTCTATCTCTTTGCACAATTTTTCAAATAAATGTGGGTTTCTCTTAATAAAATGTATAATTTTTGTGGTAGTGTTTAAAATGTTTTCCAATTAACTCGCACCCAATGTTCTGTTTCCTTTTATATACATTTAAACTCTTTTTACCTCCATATTAATTCTCCATCTCTCCATCTCCCTATTCTTTATTAACACATCTATTCTTTTATCCCATTCCTTACCATTATAACACTCAATAATTCTTCTAACACAACCATCCCACTTTTTATACAAGTATATTGATATAAATTCTTTATTCAAATCTTTTGCATACCACATTACCTTTCTCACTCATCTTGTTGCCTGCCCTTTACTCATAACTCAATTAAATATTATTTTGGCTATTTTTTATTATCCATAAACTGCAACCTACCAAACATTTTCATTTTACTTTTTGCATATCTCGTATAAAAACTTGACCATCTCATTTCTTCTTGAATTGCCTCCTTTGCTATCCACACCTCTACATCTAATGCACGTCTTCCTACTTCCCTTTGTACTTTCTCTAAGTAACCTTTATTAACACATAATGCATCATTACTATATGTTAACCCTGCTGCTACAACTTCTTTCCATACAGTTCTAGCTACATCATATTTATTACATGAAAACACTGTTAATTTCTTTACCAAACACTTTATTTTTTTTGCTTCATTTACCAATTTTTTCTCCCATTCATTCAAGCAATTTTCCTGATTATTTAAGATGATTCCCAAATAACTATATTTATCAACCACACTTAACTTTATATCCCCCAATAAAAATTCTACATCTTCTCTTTCCCCAGTATTAACCATCATTATATTTGATTTTTCTTCACTAAATTTAATCCCTATCTTCTTACCTACCCTTTCACATGTCTTCAGCACAGCTTCCATATCTTCTCTTCTTTCTGCACACAAAAAGATATCATGTGCAAAAAAAGACCTGACAATGTATATACTCCCTTGCCACCTATTAATGATATCTCTATCCCTCTTCCTAGTCTTTCTATTTCTTTCTCCATTTCACTCAAATACAACAAAAACAAAATAGGTGACATAGGGCATCCTTGTCTTAGTCCCATCCCATTTTTAACTTTAACTGATTTATATCTCCTAATTGATAAGTATAGTAATTATTTTCATATAATATTTTAATATTTCCTAAAGCTTCATCCATTCCCAAATTACCCATAATCTGTTTCTATTTACTCTATCATATGCATTTTCTATAAAACTCATATATAATGATCTACCTGAATTCCTACTCATATCCATAAGGTGTAACTACAAATAAACTATCCCCTATTTTCTTATCTGACCTAAAACCTCCTTGCATTTTCCCCACTACATTATTCTCTTCCATACATTTTACAACTCTTCCAGCCATTATATATGAGAAAACTTTATATAAAACTGATGTTACCACTATCGGTCTATAATTATTTAACTTTTTATGATCCTTACCCTTTCCTTTAAATAATAATCTTATTTTTGTATTACTCCAACTACCTGGAAAAAGTCTCTTCTGTGCCATCTTATTAAAACATGATAATAACTTTACTTTTGCTCTATGCCCTAAATTCAATACCATCTCTGCTGCCCATCCATCTAAACCTCTTGTCTTTCCACTTTTCAATCTCTTCCCTGCCTCATTCAGTTCATTTTTTGTGAACCTAATATTCCCATTACTAAATGCTTTCATGTTTCTCTACTCCCTCATCATCTATTAATACTATCTCTCTCTCCCTACATTTCTCCTTTTAATGTAATTCCAAATTTTTTTACTCCCATTTCATCCACTTTTATTAATATCCTCCAACACTTTACTATTCAACTTCTTCCTCTCCTATAATTATCCATTTTAGCCAGGTTCTTCTTTTCTAAGTACTTTTCCCATTTAGCATTAATATCTGTTTCACTTTCTTTGTTTTTAATAGCACACTTATATTCCCTGCAGGCCTCTTTCCTCTCTTTTACACTTTACTAACTCTCATTTTTTATTACTTTTATTCTTCTGCATATTCTCATCTTGTATTTTATACTCTTCCAACTTATTCTTATTATTCACTCTCCACCCACATCTTTCACTATTGTTTCTACATTTATTTCTATTCTCCATCACATTACTAACCATTTCTATTACAATAAAGTTATGGTCACTATTACATACTTTCTCTTCATTATCAAACACCTTAATTTTTCCATATTTTATTTATTCCCTCTTTCTCTACCAATACATAATCTATTGTGTGAAATATATTATACCTAGACCATGTGTATTGTTCCTCATAAATATTTGATAAATTCCCAATGCTCAAATTCACTCTTTGACAAAATTCCTTCAAAAACTGACCATTCTTATTATCTACATCATCAATTTCTTCAATATGTCCATTCATATCTCCTATAACCATTATTCTCTTCCCCTTTTCTTTAAAACTCTGTATAACCTTAACTAGGCATTCATATATACTACTGTTCCACTCCATTACAGTTTGAATATCTCCAGTGGCTATGTACACTACAGCCACTATCCATTCTTGTCTACCCAACCTTATTTCAAACCACAAATGCTCTTGACATTTAACAATATTTAAATACTTTTTCAATATAACACCTATACCACCACCCCTTTTTTCTTTTTCTTTTCTATTTATACCATGCAATACCAAATCTTTCAAAATAGTTCTTCTTTATGTTAAAAGTGAATAGAAAGCCGTCTCTACCTTGTGTGAGATTGGGATAGTGAAAATTACCCTAGAGAAATATCAAACATGCAAGACTTTAACATCAACAAAATATTATTTATTTCAAAATTAAATAACTATTTATTTCTCTTTCATATCTGAATATATGAGCTCATAAAAATTGATTTATGTTTTATAGATAACATAATTACTTTTAATTGGTCGTAAATTCTAATTCTTTCAATTGCAAAAAAAAAAAAAAAGAATAAAACATCCACACTAATATATTTTTACATATAATATAATTAGATAATCAATTAAGTTTGTAATCAGTAAAAATATAATATGAATTCATTTGCTCAATTCAATTAACAATTTTATTGAAAACAAACTATTTTATTTCTTAGGGTATTAAATATATATATATATATATATTACAAGGGATATGAACTCAGACTATCATGCTCCCTACAGCTATGCACTCCATCTTATACAACTGATACACATCATCACACATATGTGAAAAAGGTAAATGATCTCCAATATATGTATTTTGTACTGAACCAGTACTCATCAGTTGCTACAGATCACTGTCTTCCACACATATATACAATCAGTGGTCAGTTTATATTAAGACAGCAAATCATTAAACTTTAATGGACAAGCTTAAATCTACCCTACCCTCTAACTCTTCAGCCATCTATATCATTAAAAACTGATGATTGAATACTCAAATCCCTTGTTGATGACAGTATTATTGTCATACCCATGTTGATTTTAAATTACTCTGATTCCTCATATATACTACTTTAATAAATCCATTTAAATACACAGAAGAGGGATGGACAGAATTCAGGCTGAATATTGAATATATGTATAGAAGATGGTGATCTGGACCAACATATGAATGCTGGTTTAACACAAAATATGTATATTGGAGATCATTTATTTTTTTCATATGTATGTGGTCATGTGTATTGGTTGTATAAGATGGAGTGTATAGCTATAGGGAGCTTGGAAATCTGAGTTCAAATCCCTTCTAATTATATTAACTTTAGTATAGAAACTATGCTTATATTTGAATATTATATATTCAGTCTGTATTATGCCCATCCATCTTCTGTGCATTTAAGTGAACTTATTAAGTTCCTACAACTTAATAGCAGATACCAAATGCAGATAATTCAGGTTTATGCCCCAACAAGTTCTCATAGTGATGAAGTAGTAGAAGATTTTTATATGGATGTACAAAAGGCTTTTGATCAGAGTAAACAACATTTTAAAATTGTTATGGGAAACTTTAATGCTAGAATTGGTAGACAAATGAAAGATGAAATTGCTGTAGGTAATTTTGGTTATGGTAATAGAAATGAGAGAGGACATAGACTTGTGGAGTTTGCCGAAAAAGAAAAACTTTATATTATGAATTCATTTTTTGAGAAAAATGTTAAAAGGATATGGACATGGAAGCATCCAAATGAAGGTACAGCAGAATTGGATTATATTTTGACTAACAGGAAATACATATTTCAAGATTGTAATGTTCTTAACAAATTTAACACAGGAAGTGATCATCGATTAGTAAGGTGTAAGTTACGTGTTAATGTAAAACTAGAGAGACAAAAATTATTGAGAAAAACAATATTTACAGTTGATATTCCTAATCTTCAGAAACATTCTAATGAATTTAAATTACAACTTACAAACAGATTTCAAGTGTTAGGAGATTTTGAACATGATTCAGATTTGAATGGAATTAATATGAAAATAACTGATACACTTTTAAAAACTGCAACAAAGATAGCTGGTAGAAAAAAGCAGCAATTGACTAATAAAATTTCTACTGAGACTAGAGAATTTATGAAGAAAAGAAGGGATATGAAGATATACAAAAATGATGTATTAAAAAGAATTGAATATCTCGAATTTTGTAAAATGGTACGGAAAAGAGTTGAAAATGATATAAGAAAGTATAACTGTGAAATAGCAAGGAAAGCTGTAGAAGAAAATAAAAGTCTCAAGAATATTAAACAACATTTTGGTATTGGTAGGAAATTTATATCTGCAATAAAAAAAAAGATGGAATTATTACTAAAAAGAGAGATGACATCATGAAATTGGTAGAAGATTTTTATCAAGAATTATATAGTAATAAAGAACAAGTACCTCCTGTATCTATTACATCTTCCAAATTGCCCAGAATTTTAAATGAACAAGTGAGACATGCAATTAAATGTATGAAGAAAGAAAAGGCTCCAGGAAATGATGGAATTATAATTGATATATTAAAAGAAGGAGGTGAAGAAATAGAAACAATTTTAGCAAAGTTATATACCAAATGTCTAAATGATAAAGATGTACCAGAAGATTGGAAGAATGCAGTAATAATATTAATATTTAAAAAAGGTGATAAAGAAGATATTAGAAATTACAGACCTATCAGCCTTTTATCAGTTTTATATAAAATTTTTACCAAGATAATTACAACTCGTCTACAGAGAACTTTGGATTTCCACCAACCAAGAGAACAAGCTGGATTTAAGGGTGGTTTTAGTACAATAGATCATATCCAGGTATTGAGAGAAGTCATAGAAAGGACAAATGAATATGAGTTATCATTATGTTTTGGATTTGTAGATTATGAAAAGGCATTCGATTCTATACACATTTCTTCAGTGATTAAAGCATTGGATCATCAAGGTATAGATCCAGGATATTGTCATATTTTAAAGAATATTTATAAAAATGCAACAGCAACAATTAGATTACATAATGATACTGGAAAAATCAACATTGAGAATGGTGTAAGACAAGGTGACTCCATATCTCCAAAACTTTTTACAGCAGTGCTGCAAGAAGTATTTTGTGGATTAAAATGGGAAACTAAAGGAATGAAAGTAAATGGAGAGTATTTAAGTCATTTAGATTTTGCAGATGATGTAGTTGTTTTTGCAAATAATGCTTCAGAGCTGCAGGAAATGTTGCAGGAGTTAGCAGATGAAAGTAGAAAAGTAGGACTAAAGATAAATGTTAAAAAGACTAAAGTAATGTTTAATCGATTTGCTCAAAATACGAAAATAAAGATTGATTATGAAGAATTAGAAGAAGTTAACAGTTACAAATACCTAGGTCAGATTATTAATACAGATGGAAACATAATGGAGGAAATTAACCATAGAATTAAACTTGGTTGGAGTGCTTTTGGTAGAAATAACTTGATACTAAAAGGAAATATGCCTATGTGTTTGAAAAGAATGGTTTTTAACAAATGTGTTTTACCAGTTCTTACTTATGGATCTGAGACTTGGACACTTAATAGAAGAGCAATACAGAGACTTCAGACCACTCAAAGGAGTATGGAGAGATGTATGTTGGGAGTAACAAGAAGAGATCGAAAACGCAATGTATGGGTAAGACAACAAACAGGTGTTACTGACCTTATTGAAAAAATTAAAAGATTGAAATGGAGTTGGGCTGGACATATTGCTAGAAGAAATGATAATAGATGGACAATTGAAATTTTAAACTGGATTCCAAGAGATTGTAAAAGACCCAGAAAGAGACCACATGTGAGATGGATGGATGAAATAAGAAAATGTGCAGGGGTGTTGTGGAAAAGAGAAGCTAAAGATCGGAGAAGATGGATTAAACTTGGAGAGACCTTCATCCTGCAGTGGATTGATAATGGTTGATGATGATGATTAAGTTCCTATATATGAGAGATCAAAGTGACAAAGTGTACATCAGTATGACAATAATACTGACATCAACAAGAACTTTGAATATTCCCTCATCAGATTTTCAGTGATATGGATGATTAAAGAATTGGAGGATGGAGAGGATTGAAGTTTGATGATTTGCTATCTTAATATAAAATGATCATTGATTGTATACATGTATGGTAGATGATGATCTGGACCAATTGATGAGTGCTGGTTCAGCACAAAATACGGTTATTGGAGATCATTTATTTTTTTCACGGTTATTGGACATCATTTATTTTTTTCATAAGTATGTGGTCACTGTATCAGTTGTATAAGACAGAGTGCATAGCTGTAGAGAGCAAGTCCTTTCTAATTACATTAAGCTTAGTATAGACTATATACTTATATTTGAATGAAAATATATATATATATATATAGTACATCAAAGCTCCTGGAAATAATACTATGAATTCATCATCTATCCATGAGAATATTAGAATTAATATATTCTTCATTATCATTAATACAATCTGTCAGTTCAAAAGATAATGATTTTATATTTTTATAAATATATAGAATAAAATTATGAAACAAATAAAAGTCTTTATTTATAGCCAGTGGTCATGTGCAAATTTAAATAGTTTGTAAAAAAGATTTTAAAGTCAATTATATACATGGCCATAGAAAAAAGTCTGCATAATAGGCTTCTTGGTATAAGCTATAAAATTGCTTCCAGGGTATTGTTAGAAAAGGACCCTCCAGAAATGATGAAGCTGGTAAATAAATGACACATGGTTTGTTTCATATATTATTTTTTGTGAATGAAAAATTTGGAAAAGGAATGTTATTCTATTATTTATTTTTTATTAAACAACATTCAATGATATTTACAGGTGGTTATAGATTGCAAGATAGTTAATGACTACACACTTAATCTCTAAAATTTCTCAAGTAATTGTATTAAACTAAGATGTATCATAAATAAACTAAATAAAAGAAATATATGTTTATGAGAATGTTTTTTTAAGTTTAGAAAAAATCTGTTAAAATATATACTTCTCATTAAACTTTAGTTATTCTGGACATCATAATGTTTTTGTCATTGAATGAAGTATACTTCAGTAATTATATATATATATATATATATATATATATATATATATATATATATATATATATATATATATATATATAACATAACTATACTCTGCATGTTTGTTTTTATTTTATTATCTTTAAGTAAATTTAATTATAATGAAAACAACAACAAAAAAGATGTTTGCAAGAAAGGGGAAAATATTTTCCGTTGTCCATAGATCGAAGAAATAAAAAATGTAGGTTCTATGAATCAATAAAATTGTAGATATTGTAACAGTTGGGTCACATAACACACACTAATATAGTGCATGTGCATATATATATATATATATGTAAATAAAGGAAAAGTAGGAATAAACAGAATAAATTTTTGTAGATATTTTTCTATATTTCCTAAAATAAAATAATAATAAGTAAAGGATTAAATAACTCTGGGTTTAAAATAATATTTTATTGTAAAATCAAATATTTTAAAAAGATCTGATAAATAATGTTTGTAATTCTGATTTAGAAATTAACAAAAAAAAAAAAGCATAATTTATTTTTTAAAATCTTTTAATTAATACTTGTATAAAACATCTTTTTTAATTAATGCTTATTTGCATTTCTACTATGTAGTTAAAAATCTTTGTGGATTAAAAATTCTAAAGGATTATCACACCTTTGGTCAAATTCCAAAGATTAAAGTAAAAACATGAAAATCACACTTTGATAGAAATTCCAGCTTGTTTTCAAATGGATTAGACAGATTGAAAACAGCCACTGTGTTTTTGTCACCTGACCTAACCAAGGTTATAAAAGACTGATAAAAAATATCAGTTAGTTCTGCTTGCAGTTTTGTAAGAGTTGGTCAGAAGAGTTTTTAATATTTTAAGCAGTGGCCAACTAGACCAACTGCAAAGTCTGGATAATAGGTTTTGTAAAAAGGGTCAGCTGAAAAGTTGGTTATAATATTTTGTTGCAGCTTCTTGAAGTTTGCAGCAGTTGGTTTTAGCATACCATAGAGTTGGCAGAATAGCTACCATTAACTAATATAGCTGATGGCAGAACATTAGTTTCAGGAGCTGCTAATATTTCCTTTGCAGGAGTTTGAATTCCCAGGAGAAAATGACCCACTTCTTTGTGCTGAAATTCATAGTCTTAAACATGGAGAAGACAGCTGCTTGCCTGGAACAGTTCTGCACAGACGGGAGACTAACTATGGACCAACATTTTACATGGCTTATACTTTTTCCTGATAATGATGTTCACTAAAACCAAACTCACCAAGAAAAATCTTCCAGCTTGCTGAAGAATTAATTACACATAATCTGCCTCAGATATATACAGAGAAGTATGCCTAAACATATATATATATATAGCTGGTGAGTTATTTTGAAATAATTCATATAAAAGTAGACATATAGAGAACAGTATTATTTTAAGTTGGTTAAAAATCTATATTTAAAAAGAATATAAAGTAATTTTGCTCAAATTATAATTAAGAATCAAGAATAATTCATTGACCATCTGGTTTTAAAGGCAAAAGAGATGTTTTTGAACAATAATCCTTTTGGACATTATTTTAAAAAATTTATATTAAAAATAAAAATAAAGAATCGATGATTCAATAATTTAATTTAAAAATGTTGATAATTAACTACACTTTTGAGAACTTACAAATTGAAACTAAATTGTAAATTATATCTATGTTTTGTTTATACACACACACACATATATATATATGAAATTTATGCATATTTTCCAAAGAATTTAATAATGAAAATATAATATTATTGCTATTAAGTTAAAATATGACGTAAATGTCAGCGTGCGCACACACGCACACTCATATATGTAAAATTATAATCATTTTTTTGTTAGTGAATATTAATTGTATATTATGAATTGCGCATCTGTGCACACATATTTGTAAATTAATGTAATAATTTAAAATTTGAATAGTAATTATGTAAATCACAAATGTAATAATTATTTTATGTTTAATTGAAATGTCTTCATCATATATTATAAAACGCACGTCTGTGTACGGATATATATATATATGCATTTATAGAAACTAATTAAGAAATAATGCAATTGATGTAATAACTTGAATTTTGTAGTAATCTTGCAAATGACAGTGTGATGACTTTATTATTATGTATCATTCAAAATCAGAACCCTTAACCTGTAAGACCTTAAATATCATTTATTTTTTTATTGTTATTAATAAACTTATTTAATTGTTAAAATTGTTTCCATCATCTCTTGGTTACATACAGTAATAGAGCTTATGTTCTCTGATCCAGATTCGTGCACGGGATAAATATATAAATGGGGATGTGTATATTAGTGCTTTGGGGCATCCAGAGATGATCAATCATAATCTTGGTTGGTGCAAAAGAGGATACTCTTTAAAGCCCACACACTATATTTTATTTTAGTTTAGTCTTGTTAAAAAAAATTTTAAGTTTATAGTTGGCCAGTACAAGTGGCCTGAGCATTGATGATGATCAGCATGTTTTAAATATCCCAACATTATTTTCACTTTCAGATTATTGTGTATTTTAATGGATGGGCATTAAGCTGGTTCATCCAAATTATGTTTAAATAATTGCCCGAGGTGGCAAAGGCTCAATAGTTAGCCTGGTCTAAAGAAGACCCATTTCCAATCCAGTCACAATGTTGACTGTTGATTTATTGTACAGATTTTATTCTGATTTATTATACTGATTTATTTTATTCCCATCAATGATGATGATGGATGGTTATTTCTCTCAAGTATTTACTTGTACTTTTTTTAAAATGATAATTCTGGTTGATATATGATTAATTATATTTTAGTTGCTCTTCTGAGTTAGCTGGCTGATCTCTCAATGATCACAGAGATTTTGATCTTGGGCTCTTTTAAATATGTTATACTTATATATACTGATTTTCCATCACCCAGTTCAAACATTTTTCTTACACATCTTTTGATACCCCCCCATCCCATTACAACATGTATGGATAAATATATAGTGGGTAACCTAATATCAACTAACATTGTATATCAATTAAGACTAAAATAATATATTTAGATTAATACAAGAGATATTCTATAACAATGCCCATTTTAATGTACAAATGAACTTGTGAATTTAAGATAGTGACAGATAGCCTCAGAAGATATTAAAAAAACTTTACTGGATGTACAAACTAGTAATGATTACTGAATAAGCAAAATTTCTGCATAATTGTTTTTGAATAGTATTTCAATTTATTCAAATATAATTTAAAGCATTTATTTTCATTTTGAATTATAACCTACTTTTTCATGATTAAATATATTTATGGACTCTACTGCATTCAATAACTAAATAGAAATTTCAAACAAGTTTGAGAAATACATAATATTTGATGGAGTTAAATATTTTCATAACTGTTGAAAAAGTAAAGGATTCATGTTATAATATTCATTTTTTTCACTTTGTTATAATAAACATTATCTAATAAATATATGTTCAGTTTATCTAAGAAGTAATTATAGATTTTAATATAATTCCAGAAAACTGCATGACTAGCATATTGTAGCATATTTTAGAGTACAAATTTAATATATGAATTTATAAGTGCAATTGTTTGTGGTCAAGTAATCAGCACAGCTGCCTTACAAGCAATTGTCCTGGGTTTTCTGGTTCACTTCCTGGCTGATACTTTGGCACATGATTATGACTCATAAATAATCTGGTAGATATGATATCTTGCCATATTATGAATTTTTCCATAGATTTATTTCATCAACAATTATGGAATAATAGCTTATAGGTTTAATAAAATAATAGTAATAATCTTTTTATTGGCAACTTTGTAAAGTAGACAGAAGAAATAGTGTCATATGATTTTGAAATTTAAAAAATCCAGATTTATTTAGATACATATTTAGGTCAACATCAGACAACGTAATTTGGATTTCTAAAAAATGTGATGGAATAAATTGAAAATGAAATGAGAGATTTTACGTGAATAAGGCTATACTGATATTTCAGAATGATACTTGACATCACTTATTTAGAATAAACTTTATTAACTCTAATATTAACATAGTGTTAAAAGGAGTATTTACATGTTGCTAAAGAGAAAATCATTTATAATTAATTGCATAGCAGCAGTTTTAAAACAATGGGTATAGTAATCTTTAGTTAATTTAAGTACTAATGTCACTGGTTATTAGTTTTATATTATTACTGAAAGATTTCATAGGAATTAATATCCTGAATGAATAAGAAAAAATAATGCCATGAGAAAGTGAGATGAAGAATTAAAGATGGGTTATTTTTGAGTTCTAAGAGATAATAGCGGTAGTGCTTGATAGGCATTATATTAGCGTTAAATTTTAGTGCTGTGATCAATGGAGAATGCCAACTTTGAAAGTTGATTTTAAAGAATACATACTTTAGTCAATTTATGTAAAATGTATATCATTGAAAAGGTAATTATTTCTGTTTCCAAACTTCTGGCAGCACCATTTTTGAAATCATATACCAGACAAATTTTAAGGTTCAAGCATGTATGGATCGAGAGTCATGATGTGAAATATGATAGTGGGTTTCATACCTTCATGAATCACTTTTAATGTTCTCCCTGCTTTCACAAAATCTTGAAAACTACTTGAAAACATTCTTGTAATTATGACATAATTATCATATACAGTGCAAATTATTTTACGTTTTAGGTAGCAATTTGTTTTTACAATTGAAAACAAAATTTAAGATCAACTAGTGTTACATTATGGGTTAAGATACAAAACATTCTGTCACATTTCATATTATAACTTATAATCTAGACATGATAACACTTTAAAATTTTTGTAGTGAGTAGCTGTTATGTCACTATATATTACAAGCATTGATTTAGATAGTTTACAGATATATTGTATCACAATTCTGCTGTGAGATTTGTTGTTTTTTGTCAATAAGAATGTGCTTATTAATACATAATTTTAATAAATATAGAAAATACCCAGAATACATTATCTAAAATTTTAAAAATCAAATTAGGGCACAGTACATTAGATATAATTTTGGTATATATATATATATATATATATATATATATATATATATATATATATATATATATATATATATATATATATTATATATTATATATATATATATATATATAATAGATAAATATTTTTTGATCAGACCATAATGCCTTGAATGATACATTGCTATATTTGACATTTTTATAATCCTAAAAGAAGCAGTTAATTGATTGCTAAAATTTAAGTTATTAAATAAATGTTGGTAAGTACTGTTGAAATCAGTGAGATAGGTTTTATTTGCATAAGGCAATGCATGAGTTGGTTAGTAAGTTTTGGTGTAAAGTAAAAATAATTTAGAATGGTCATCATAGTAAATACAATGAATTACTGTTTCTATTGTATAATGTTCTATTTTTTATATATACAGAAAATTAGAGATCTGGTAAACAAGAATTATTGAGAAAGAACAAATGCATTGAAGAAGTCCAAATGGACATTTTCACATATTTTAAGATATTTTCAAGGGAACCATAGAAATGCATTTAGAACTTATAATAGGCAATGAAATCTTTATGCAACTTATATGATGATAAAGAATATATTTAGCACATTAAGTGATGCTTTATTTTAGTGTTTGGGACAATATAATACCTAAGTATAGCCTGAAATGATAATGTATTAATCTATTAGGGACAATTTTCTATAAAAAGATTTATTAAGTTATTAAGTTGATAAGCACATTACATCTACCATAATATAACATATTCTTTCTGTAGAAATATCACTAAATCTTATCAAATGTAATTCCAAAATATATTTAAGCCTATTAAATTTCACCTTGTTTGAGTCATGCATTGCTTCATTAATAATAAACACAAAATAAAAGACTTATTAACAAGTCACAATACACTGGGTGCATAAATGCTTGGTATGTGAGGGTTTTGTAAAAAATAATTTGGAAAAAATCAAAGAGATTGCAAATAGCAATAATATCAGTGATGAATTCCAGGGTAATTGTTTTTGATGTAACAGTTTTTTAACAGTAAATTAATTATCTTCAGAATTTCTCAATACCATTTCAAATAAGATTTTTGAAAAATGAGCAGCTCCAATGATTTTATAAAAATCCTAATTAATTTTATCAAATGCAACTCCAAAGTTTATTTAGATTATAAATATTTAATCTGGTTTTAGTTCACATATTAATTCAATAACAAAAAAAAACACAACAACACAGCATATAAGACATATTGATATATCACAATACAGAATGCTTAGTATGTGAGAATTTTTTAAAACATATTCTGGACAAAATCTAAAATGCAGATAATTAAATTAGGTTATTTAGTTTTAGGTTTATGTTGATAGAGAGATGTAGAAGATTTTTTAAGCACCTAATCGTGTATGCTAGATGAAATTAAATCAGTAGCCATGACTAAGTGCCACTTTTTGTTGTTTTTATTTATTTTTACAAGTATTTTTTCCATATGGTTATATCGTCAGGGTTATAAATTCTCATAATTCAGTAGATTTCTTGAGTTTATATTAGATATTATTTTAAGGTCTGCATTAAAGCAGCATTACAGAAGATGTGTTTCCATTAACACTTGTAATGAAAGTCTTCAACTACAAAAAAAATATTTATTCTGATATATTTTATCATATAATATAAAAGACTGGTAGAAAAGAAATGATATTATGAATTTTGTTTGAGGCTTAATTATATTATGAAAGTTTATAAAAGTGATCCAATATTTATTGAAAATTTTTATCTGATATTTTGGAACTGTAGTAGTTAATAAATTTTTCTGTAATGTATGCTAGAATTTGATCATAAGAAATAATATATGATTTGTATTTGATGCTATGCCAGGTTTTATATGATAGCCATTATAAAACATTAATATATTTACATAAAGTGCTTTGTGTCAAAGGTGAGTGCAGAAATTTTGACACCTGCAATCAGATTATAGTATATTGCTTTTTATATAATACTAAAACAAATATTGAAAATATGTGTAAAAGATTGTGCTCTGAAACAATTGATGAGTTCTGATTCAGCACAAAATGCACTTCTTGGTAAACAATCTTTTTCATAAGTTTTTGGTCATATGTTTCAGGAATGTGTAATGAAATAGAAATATATCTAAAAATATATACATGAAATTACTTTAACCATATCTAAAAATATGCATATAAAGTGATTCTTATGCTTTGTTCATTTGAAAAAGTGGGGTGTATGTTTCAAAGTGCATTCATAATGAGAGTTTGGTCTAATTTTTAGGTTGATGGATCATTGTTGTTGTAATAGGATTGAATTAAAGTAAAAGACCATTAATAAAAACAAAAAAACTTGCATATATATGATTTATATTTGATGCTATAACAGGTTACACATGATATTAAATATAAACCACTAAACATCACACGATCACTATCTCATACTAGCACATAATTGTTATTAAACAATTCTAAACAAAACAAAACTCTCTATACAGTAGTACCATCTTGTGCCAACAAGAGCAATCAATGGATGCCAGAAGGCTTGTGCATAAAATCCCTATCTAGTGCCTACTCATCCAATATCCAAGGCTCCTCACTGACAAAGGCCACAAGCCAGAAACTAGTCTGGGGATATTGGATGAGTAGGCACTAGATAGGAATTTTATGCACAAGCCTTCTGGTATCCATTGATTGCTCTGGTTAGCACAAGGTGGCACTACTATATGGGGAGTTTTTGCCTGTTTACTAACAGTTATGTGCTAGAATGAGGTGATGATCATGTGATGTTTAGTGGGTTAACACCAATCCTGCCTAATAGAATAATGGTGGCTATGTTGTTAAAGAGCCAAACTCACCAAAATATATGGGTGCTGAATTGAGTTCAGATCCATACGACTATATAAGCTATTGAGCTTATTAAAAATATTATTGTGTTTTTAAATTTCATTCTCATAGTTTTGTAGTGAAGTAGAGATAAAAGGTGGATGCTGGAGGGTTGCATTAGATCCTAAGATGTAGGTGCAGTGCTCTCAGATCCAATACTTCTCACTGATGAAGGCTACAAGCCAGAAACTAGTCTGGGGATATTGGATGAGTAGGTACTAGATAGGGATTTTATGCATGGGCCTTCTGGCATCCATTGATTACTTTGGTTAGCACAAGGTGGCACTACTATATGGAGAGTTTTTGTCTGTTTACTAACAGTTATGTGGTAGCATGAGATGGTGATCATGTGATGTTTAGTGGTTTAAAAGAAGCAGGTGAAGAAATGGAATTTTTTTGACAATGTTACATACAAAATGTCTAAATGATAAAAATTTACCAGATGATTAGAAGAATGTAGTACTAATATTACTATTAAAAAAGGTGATAAACAAGATATTAGAAATTACAGACCTATCAGTCTTTTATCAGTTTTATACAAAATTTTTATCAAAATAATTAATTCATTTACAGCAAACTTTGAATTTTAACCAACCAAAAGAAGAGAAGTTATAGAAAGGACCAATGTATATGAGTTGCTATTATGCTTTGGATTTAATGATTATGTAAAAGCATTTGATTCTATAAGCATTTTTTCAGTAATTAAAGTATTGGATCTTTAAGATATAAACAGGATATTGTCATATTTTGAAGAATATTTATAAAAATGCAATAGGAATAATTCAATTACATAATGATACTAGGAAGGTTAACATTGAGAAGATGTGCAACAGGGTGACTCCATATTTCCAAAACTTTTTACAGTAGTTTTGCAAGAAGTACTTTGTGGATTAAAATGGAAAACTAAGGGAATAAAAGTAAATGGATATTATTTAAGTCATGTAGATTTTGCAGATGATGTAGTTATTTTTGCAAATAATGCTTTAGCACTTTAAGAAATGTTGCAAGAGTTATCAAATGAAAGGAAGAAAGTAGGATTAAAGGCAAATGTTAAAAACACTAAAGTAATGTACAATGCATTTTCTTAGAAGATGGAAGAAATAAAGATTGATAATGATGAGTTAGAAAAAGTTAACAACTACAAATACCTTGGTCAAATTATTATTACAAATGAAAACATAATGGATGAAATTAATTATAGAATTAAACTTGATTGGAGTGCTTTTGGTAGGAATAACTTAATATTAAAAGAAAATATATTTATGTGTTTGAACAGGAAGGTTTTTAAAAAGTAAGTTTTACCTATTCTTACTTATGGATCTGAGAATTGGACACTTAATAAAAGAGCAATATAGATTTTAGACCACTCATGAAGTATGGTGAGATGCATGTTAGGAATAACTAGAAGTGATCAAAAATGAAATACATGGATGAAAAAATAAGCAGATATTATTGACATCATTGAAAAACTTAAGAGACTGAAATATAATTGGACTGGATATATTACTAGAAGAGATAATAATAGATGGACAATTGAAATCTTAAACTGGATTCCAAGAGATTGTAACAGACATAGAAAGAGACCACATATGAGTGGATGAATGAAATAAAAAAGTGTTCTGGAGTGATGCGGAGAAAAGAGGTTAGAGATTGGAGATGATGAACTGAACTTGAAAACAGCTTCATCCTGCAATGGCTCAATAATGGTTAAAAATGATGATGATGATGAAATAATAAAAATAATTAAAGTATTTTTTATTACATTTTTTCAAACTTTTATTATAAAATAAGTACAATAATTAATTAACTTTTCAAGGTAGATATGCAATCAGTTACTATAAATCAAGGATGGGAAACCTTCAGTCCATAAGCCAAGTCTGACTTTTGAAAGCTGTCAATTTGGCTCTCAGACATTTTAACAAATGTATATAAAATGGACTTGTATGAAACTATATTTAAACATACACATAGTGCAGTGCAACTATATATATGAAATATTGAATTGTGTTAAGTAAAAGAAATTCTGTCAATTATATCTTTGTCTCTCTCCAATCTTTATACTAATTTTAGTTCATTTTTTCAGAAGTGCAATATTCTAACAAATTATCTACATTGTATAGTCTATCTTACTATGGATTTAATCTACAATGCTCAAAGCATATTGTTTGTGTTTATGGTGAATTTCACAACCAAAATATAGCTAGCAAAAGGAAAAATCAAATTTCATTTCATTTTATTATTGTTTTGCATTAATATTTTATATTAGGATGGCTGTATAGAGTAAGATAAGAAAAAGTGACACAGAAATTTGTGAATTGGAAAAGAAATGGACCAATGCATGTTTTTTTTTTTTATAGAAAGAAATTGTAAATTGATATAACTGATATATCTGGATAGTATTTCAGTTAATACAGAACACAGAAATTTGTGAATTGGAAAAGAAATGGACCAATGCATGTTTTTTTTTTTTTATAGAAAGAAATTGTAAATTGATATAACTGATATATCTGGATAGTATTTCAGTTAATACAGAACACATTATTAAGACAGTTTTTATCAAAATGTTCTGACTACAATAAAACATTGAAGAAGAAAAAATATTAAAATAGAAAACTGGAAAAGGACTTTCATCAAGTAGCTGACACATTTTATAAAAAGTACAAACAAGTCAGAAAATCTGTGAGAGCAACTTATTGTTTTTAAAAAGCAGAACATTCAAAATCATTTTCTGAAGGAGAGTTTATAAAAGACTGCATCCTAGTTGCTGTAGAATTTATCTGTCCAGAACTTAAAAGAAATTTGAGAGTACATATCATGAAGATAGGTACAAAGCTAATCAGAAAAAATTGTCAATAAATGTGGAACTGCCATTAAAAATAATGCTACACTATTTTTAATTACCCCCACCTCCCTTCCAAACAAGGTCTTCATTTAAAAAGGGGAAAGTTGAAATTTTGCAAATGAGATTATAAATGTCGAAATGGTCCTTGGCAGAAAAAATGTTTTCCATACCTGCCATAGATTTTTAAAACTTACTAAATTAAGATTTTCTTTTTCTATCTAATTTATTAAATAAATTTTATTTACATAAAAATATTTAATATCATGTTAGGCAAAACAGTGTTATTATTATTAACAATATTTTTCTTCTAGATAAAATTTATTAATATAAAAAATTAATACCATTATATCTAATTTATTATAAATAATTTAAAAATAAATTTAAATAAGAAAATAATAACAATAATAAAAAATTGTAAGTACATATTTTATTATATATAAATATTTATATTACAATGAACAGTATAAGGATTTAGTTAAGTTTCATATTTTAATTTTTCTTATAAGTGCATTTAGGTTTTTTGATTTTACCTGAAACCAAGGTGGTAATACTAATCAACAAAAGCTCAAATTTCTACCAACAAACATAAGCAGAAAAGAAAACAAATCAGCAAGTCTATTTGAGTATATAGCTTAGTGCAATTATAGTCTGGAAACTTTGCTATAGAAACTCCATGAATCATGGTTTCTGTTCTGTTACTTCCGCTCAAACATTTTAAAAATACCTAAACAATAATTATTTAATTATTATTATTTATTGTGAGACTACGTAGTTCCAAATGTATATTGATGCCTGGAAACATTAATTGAATTATTATTTATCATCTATTACCTAATGTTCATTATTTGAGTTAATGAATATTGGATAGTAATCTAAACACTGCTCAGCTATTAAAGTTTGTGGAATTTATATTTGACGTTTTAAAAATTTATAGCAAATATGATAAAAAGAAATTGTGTATTCTATCCTGAATTAATCACTCAGTAGATTGTAATTCTGAAAATTATTAGACTTTTTTTTGATTAAGCAGGTAAGTGTGAAAGACAAAATATTAAATAGCTTATTGCTGAATAAGACTTCTCCAGCATGTTTGCATAGAAGAAAAGATATTACTCATAAGATTAGACAATTTTTAGTTAAGAATAAATTTTTATGGTAGTCTTTCCTTACTTTGCCTGCTAGATTAGCATTTTTGGGAGCTAATTTATTTACAATAACTAGAAAATTATCTGGGAAATTAATTACAGATTAATTGTCTGAAAAAATTTCTTTAGGTTGCTTGAAAATTCTTTAGCTCTAAAATTTTTTTTATCTTTTAACATTGTGACTTGAATATCAGAAGTGGGTACATTAACAACTATAACTTCCGGTTTCTTAAATAATTTAATTTATACCTTATAAATTTACTTTTTTTTTTTTTTAAAGCTCTAGATAGCATCATTTTAATCTATTGTTTACATTAATATTTTTTAATGAATGATTATGAGTCCAATTAATTTGATCATTTTTTCACTTATTTGTTTACTTTATTTATTTATTTTTTTAAATTAAATTTTATAAATTAAAAATTTATTATATGCAAAATAAAATTCTCTATAATTATGTAATAATTTTCAATGGACACATGAGAATTATTGTATTGTAATATGAAATTACAAATTTAATTCTAGATAAGTTAAAGTAGTTATATAAAAAAACTACACAAGTTGAAATTTAAATTAAATGAAATACAATATTAGATTAAAATTAAAAAATATATTGATTAAAAATAATAGTTTTTAAAATACTGAATTTAATATTTTTATTATTATATTTAGCAACTTTGTTTGATTGTTATTGACAACAACTGATAATTAATCATTGCCAAAAGTTAATATATGAGGGGGAACCCAAAATAATCGAATCATTTTCTGGTATGTGTGCCTATTGTAGTATATGTTTTTACTGTTACATACTTCTTGCAAGAACCCTTCCATATCAGTCTGCAAAATGACATTGGTGTGTGAAGCTGTGATTCATTAACACATTTTTTTCTAAAATGCATTTTGTATATTTGTCAATTTTTGTTATAATGGCTAAAATGATCGAAATAATGCAATTTTTTTTTTTTTACACAAATAGCATTTTTCTCTCAGATTTCGTTCATAACTGTCAAATATTTTATTTTCAAGTTCTGAAACATTTTTACAAACATTAACAACCCATTTTGTGCAAAGAAAAGAATGCAAACCACACCCCAACAGTGTAATCTCTCAAAGTCTTGAGTGTGAAACACTTTTTAAGTAAATTTAGCATGACCCAATTTATCTATTAACTGTAGTCACTTGATCTCACTTCATGTGATTTTTGTAATCTCTCAAAAAAAAAAAAAACGTCTCAGGGCGGATAACAGAAGTGTTAAAGCATATCACTTTGCTAGTGTTTCTGGACTACGTTGAAAGTGACAAACTGGTTTAGACTGATGCATTGCATTAAATAGACTATACACTTTAAAATGATTCAATTTGCAATACCAAAAATAAACATACAATTTTTTATTACAAAATTCTGGTTATTTTTGGGTCCCCAGTATATGATTTTTCACTGTTACTTGGTGGCAGTTTTAACATTTTAGCATAATCTACTATAAGAATTATTTTATCTAAACATATAAGATGTACTGATACTCTAAATGAATTTAGATTTTGTTATTTTCATTATTTTTTTAAATTTGTTATATATATATATATATATATATATATATATATATATATATATAATATTTAAATACAAGTATATTTATTGTCTATACTAAACTTAATGTAATTATAAGGGACTTGAACTCAGACCTTCAAGCTCCCTATAGCTATCCAATCCATCTTATACAACTGATACACATGATCACATACATGTGAAAAAGATAAATGATTTTCAATATATATATTTCATGCTGAATCCAGATCACCATCTCCCACACATATATACAAATAATGCTCAGTTTATATTAAGATAGCAAATCTTCAAACTTTAATAGACAAGCTTCAATATTCTCCCCTCTCCAACTCTTCAGCCACCCATATCATTGAAAACATGAAAATGAAATGTTCAAAGCCATTGTTGATGTCAATATTATTGTCCAACCCATGTTGACCTTAAGTTAATCAGACTTCTCACATATAGGACTTTAACATAAGAGGGTTGGGCAGAATATGGGCTGAATATATAATATTTAAATAAATGTATATTGTCTATACTAAACACAATGTAATTTTAAAGGATTTGAATTCAGACTTTGCTATTCAAATTATGTTATACAACTGATACACATAACCACCTACATGTGAAAAAGATAAATGATCTCCATGTTTTTCATGCTGATTGAGCACTCATCAGTTGGTTCAGATCACCATATCCCATACATAGTTATAGGGGGCTTGAAAGTATATATATATACAGTATCATCTATATATATATCCCATACATAGTTATAGGGGGCTTGAAAGTATATATATATACAGTATCATCTTGCCTGAGGTCTTATGTTAAGAAATTTCATGTTTTGTAAAAATTAAATAGCAAATAATTATAGTAGTGGAAATATCAAATTTTTATATTTTAAAATTATAATACACTTATAGGAAATTTAAATCCAAATAAATAGAATTGTGAAGTACTGTAAGAATAACTATAAAAATAGTTGTTTTGAAAATGGCTGCATTTTTATAATTATATAATAATAGTTTGATTATTTATAGATAAATACATTTCATAATTATTATTTAATAATTTTTATATTTTAAAACCATTTCACACTATATTAAACTTATTAAATTCATTTATTACATATTTATATACAACAAAAATTATTATACACATTTATTTAACTTAGAAATTTTATTTATTAGTTTATTTCTTTGGATCAAATCTTAAAACATTTTTTAACATATTGAAATCTAATAGCTTTTCTTTAAATTTTGTTCAAAATTTTCTACCTTTGTAGTCATGTATCTTATGGTAATAGATCACTGAGTTTCAAAGATTCTTGCCTCACAGAGAAGCCACTAATTTTGTAAGCATCATCTAAGTAAGGAGATTACTATTTGGAAAAGGTTTAGCACTATCCCTTTCATCTTGGATCTCCTCAAATTCAGAACTATCATTGACTATCTTTGAGACCATGATTTACATCTCCTTTATATCTACATCAAAACTACTTATCATCATTTGACTGAATGTCTTGAACTCAGTTCTGAATGCAATGGCATCAGCTTTAATTTAATCCAATTTAGCATCTAACATAGTATTTAACAACTGGTTATCAGCTTCCTGGTTATTAATTCTTAGCATCACTAGCATGTCTTGAAACATTCTTTTCAACAAAGATTGTGGGGTCTGAAGTACAAGTTTGGGTTTCTCAAATACATCAGGATTAATATCACTTATAGTACCCAAAACAAAGCACAGAAAAAAATCCTTTATTTGTTTAATATAAAATATATTTACCAACACAGTAATAATCTGGAGCTTTCTATACTTTTCACTGTTGCCTAAAATGAAAAGATCCAACAAAAGCACAAAAATGTACCTATCTTTAATAGTTAATTATTTCCGAGAAATGGAAATTTCTTTAAGATTAATTTTTCCTCATTAAATGTGATTATTTTTCTCTTATATTAAAGTTGACATAATTATCATACACAAATCTAAGAGCATTGTTATTGTAAAACATTACTATTAGCATAAGGTCATTTAAATTACTTATCAGGTCACACTAAAAATAAGAAAAATAAAATATAACTTTACAACATGTTAATCAAGCTCAATATTGTGCCGGTCAAAATCGTGTATTCATTCAACAAGACCAATAATCCAAGCAAAAATACCTTGAATCCAACCATGCACAAGATACATATGTCAGGACAAAAATGAATCCTAACCTATTTGCCTAAACTATTGCCTCTCTGACTAATGGATAACGTTTGTGATGACACTAGCAGTGCTTGATTTTATTCCGTCCCAACTGGAGGTCATGGTTCACATAGAGACTCAAAATAATAAAGGGTTTATATGAAAAACCAATAATTTAATGGATTCTGATGATTGCAGAATGGTACAGATATGATTTGATCGATTACTAATGGTTTGAACCATAATAATGATAATTCTTTCTGGCAACATTATAAAGAAGTGAATTTAAATCAAAGAAATATTTAAATAAATAGAGTAATTAACTTTAGAGATTGGGAGTGATGACAAACTAAGCTTATTTAAAATAACAATATTATAGGAATTTATTAAGGAATTTAGTACAAAATAAGTTAAGTCTTTGTTTATACAACTTGGTTATTTTCTTTAATTCATTTTGATGCGGCTTTGATAACAATGTAAAAGTTTATTAATTGGTCTGCTAAGAACCAATCAGCAATAAAATATTAGTAACCTTTTTAAAAGATTATAAATAAATCTATTTTATATATATTACAAGATATGAAAGATGTGCATTTAAAATACTATTACATTTAAAATTATTTGTATATAAAGAGTGTGGAAGGCAAAATAGTTCTTAAATAAATAATTGACAATTATACAGTCTAGATTTAATTAATTAACAAAATTGGTTTATGAAGGACATGCCATCATGGCAGAGAGCCTTTCAGGTTTTCTAAATAAAGATATAAAATGATGAAGAAGGCAGTATGCTATTATAGATTACAACAAAAATAAATGAGGTCTGTTATGAACCTCTGGGTGGCTTTGCTAAAGGAAATTCCTAGTAAATGCAACTAGATGATGAGAAATGCTGGCCCTCCAGCCAAAACATATCTCTAAATAATCATAATAATATTTTGATGTGCTGGACTTTCCATACACATTTTAAATGGCAATGCCCGAAAATGGATCCCTTGGTATGAACTACATCTACTTTGAGGGAGTGTGAAAGATTGGACATGGTCATAGTTAAATTTCTGAAGGTCTTGATGAGTAAGTAGAAAAGCAAAATAATAAATGAATGGTTGTAGCTATAAAGAACATTAATACCTTAGACATATATATAGTTAGTGTATCACTAACAAAATTAATCAATGAATTCCTGATTAAAATAATCAGTTCCCTGACATCGATAGAAAGTCCCCACAAACCTTAGTCCACTAATGAATGAATCATAAATATAATATATATATATATATTAATTCTAATGTTTTCACGGATAAAAGATGTCATATTATTATTACTATTTGCGGGATATTCCGTGTAGTGGAAAAGCTAAATGCTGACGTTTCAGTACAATATCAAGTACCTTCCTCAGAGCGTCAGTATTTAGCTTTTTCACTACACGGAATATCCCGCAAATAGTAATAATAATAAGACATATATATATATATATATATATATATATATATATATATAAAGAAATTAACTAAAATATAAATTGTTTTCCACACTTCACAAATATTTCATTTATTAACAAGTTCTTAAATAGTTTATCAAAGATTACAAAATAAGACTGTTTTTAATTAACATAGACGGGCATCGAATATCAAACTAATAAATTGTAAATCATAATTTTAATATTTTTCTGACAAATAAAATATATGTATGAAATATATACTGATAAAATTCTATGATAAATTTTACTTAATTGATTCACTAAAATTATTTATTCTTTCAGAAATAATTACAGGGCTATTTTAAATCGGAGGTAATAATAAGATACTTTTAAAATAAATCATTCAAAATAAATTTATAATGATATACAAAACTAAACGATCTTTCTATTAATTAATTTACAGGAAGTAAGTCTCCTGTAATGATTTTGACTGGAAAAATAAGAGAGAGGGGATTTAAAGTTAGTTTTTCATCGAGTTTTGTACTTGGTAATTTTAGTAAGTCAAATATTATAAATAAACCAACAAAATTTAATTTAAGTTTGCCGCACAAAATAATGTAAGATTTTTAGAATTGATATTTTAAATTAAAAAAAAATTAAAGACGCATTTAATTTAAAATTACATTGTATAAACATTACACAGATATATAAAATATAAGTTAGTATTGATTGGGAAAACAAGTAAAATAGAATCAATGGCCTGTGGTGAATTGGACATTATCTCAGAATCAATCAGTAGGCATTCCATGGCTTGAAACAGGCAGTTAATACAATCAGATCATTTGCAGGCTTCCTTGACACAGACAGACTCTGGCTAGATGTTGAAAGCACTGGAAAGGGCATTGATGAGCTAGTGGAACAGAGCTCCAAAAAGCAATGGTCGATCTTTTAGCCAGTCATTCTGTAGACACGATGTACTATATCTTTAAACTACTCTCTTCAGATAAAACTCAACAATAATTAATTAATTCATCCTCCTTATCAAATATTCCACTATTTATATGTTCTGGTATTTATCTATAGAATTGAATCTACAGTGACAACTGCCAATTGCAATCACTCTAAATGTTTCTCTGAGGTTGGTGCCTGCTTTGGAAGGAAATCTATAATTCTGCATGAACATGCCCCAAGGGTTGATTTGTTAATTAAAAAAAACAACAACAACAAGCATATTAAGTTTATCAGTCATTGTACTAACAAAATCTATTTAATTAAGGTTTAGATTAACAAAAATGTAGATTTTATTCAGAAAATTTTTAGGAATTTGGTACAATGACTTTCAAACTTATATTTGACATAAATCTAAGTAGAAATTTACAAAACATTTCATACAAATCTTACATTAAATAATTGATTCTCAAATGTACATTGATTAAAAGATAAATATAAAATGTTACCAACTGATTTATTGAAGAAAATGAACTTTAATAAAGAATTTGAAATATTTGTAACATTTTATAGATATCTAGGATTCAATTCAATTTAATAAAATAAACACAATATACATTTTTACAAATATTATAAATAAATAAACTATTATAAAAGGTTAGTTAATCATAAAATACAAATTAATCAAAAGATTATAATAATTATAAATATACTACCACCTAATATGAGATGTGATCAGTTAATAAGGATTGGGTTCAAACCCAGACTAGTGCTGATGACATTGGCACTAGGTGAATCAGAAATATGTACTATATTTCCAGCTTCAATATTGGGTGCCAAAACTGTAATGGCAAATAATGCAGGAATCTGGCTCTTCAAATGTTCCATGTATTTAGGTAGCAAAACTGTATCATATGTATAAAGATAATGGAAAGTAAGGTTGGCTTTTATTTAATACTTCTTACAAACTGAATAAGCCAAAACTGCAACTGTAAATAATAAATCCATTATAATAAATCTCTCACTTCTTGCTAGCTAAACTTATAACAAATAAAACATATTTACATATGTGCATGTTTTAAATAAATATACATTGATATCAAATGGACATTTTGTTGATCTTGAAATATATTTAAAACAAGTAAACAAATAATCCTAAAATTTCATTTATGAAAACACCATCACTTTCTTTTTATGTTACAATATTATAATATCTAATAGCAATTTGGTATGGCTATGTAAAAGAAATGATTAGTGTATGCATATTTAGTATCTCACAGTAAATATCAAAATGCCATAGCAAACCTAATATGTGTGACCATAAATTGATGTTAAGTATCGATCTTATAAAGAAATTAGATGAAAACCACATTTAAATATATATATTATTGACTTTTAAGTGAATTTATATTATCATTAATAACAAATGTATTTATGAAGTTATTACACCTTTTCAAAGTATTAAAAAAAACTAAAAAAAATCCAAAGTGAAATGATGTTATTTATGTTCAGCACTGTTGTTTATAAGCTGAAAAAAATCTTAAGTAGGGTTATATAAAAGAATATTATAATTATTTATTAATAAAATAACTAATTTGGAATATAAACCACTAAACATCACATGATCACCGTCTCTTATGTTAGCACATAAATGTTATTAAACAAGAAAAACTCTCCATATAGTAGTGCCACCTTGTATTTACTCTGATTGGCACATGGTGGCACTACTGAATGAAGAGTTTTGCCTCTTTAATAACATCTATGTGCTAGCATAAGAGATGGTGATCATGTGATGTTCAGTATTTTAACATCAATCCTGCCTAATAGGATAGTGGTGGCTATGGTTGTTAAAGAACCAAAGACACCAAAATGTATGGGTGCTGAACTGAGTTCAGACCCTTATGACTATATAAGCTATTGAGCCTAGATTGAAAATATTATTGTTTTCAATTTCACTCTCATAGGTTTGTAGTTAAGTAGAGATAAAAGGTGACTGCTGGAGGGTTGCATTAGATCCTAAGATTTAGGTGCAGTGCTCTCAGATTCAAGACTCCTCACTGACGAAGGCCACAAGCCAGGAATTAGTCTGGGGATATTGGATAAGTAGGCACTAGATGGGGATTTTATGCACAAGCCTTCTGGCATCCATTGATTATTCTGTCCTGTGCTGAGTGGCATTACTGTATAAAGAGTTTTGCCTGTTTAATTTGGAATATAGATTTATACACATTTTGCAGGTAAAATTTTTTTTTTCTAATAACATATCAAGCTTATCTACTTATTCAAAATAATATATAAGGAGATTCTGAACAAGCTAACTTAGGATCACAAGTAATGGCATATTTAATAAAGTGGCAAATACAAAATAAATATACAGCTGCATGTATTCATGTACCCTCTAATTTAACACAGAATAAGAGAAATTTCATTATCTCTTATGTAAAAAATGAAATAGCTACACAATGAGAGAAATTCATATCTCTCAGATAAAATAAGTTTTTTATACAAATAAAAATTATATATATTACTGCATATGAGAATGCCAAGTATACAATATCCACTATTTTAATTATTCATGGACAAACTAAATTTACCAATGCCCTATTTCTAGTACTTATAACCTTAATCACTCACTATATTTCAACATAATTCCTTTTACCCTGGAACAACATATTTATAAGATTTAAAGGTTATAACAATAATAAATTTTAATTCTCAGTATATAACTTTTGATAAGCATAACCATTTATGCAAAATTATTGTATGGATGTTTGCAACCATGTATTACATATAAAGCAAAAAAAAAATGAAATATTCCCATTGCTATTTTAAAAGAAGGTTTTTTTAGTATGTCTAAGTGAAAAAAATGCATACCAATAATTCATAATAAAATTATTATTAATGAAAATAATATCTTTATTTCTTATTTTAAAATCTAATTTCCCGAATTTAAACTACCCTTTGAGGTGATTTTCAGCAGGTTTCCTGAGTAATACTTGATGACAAAATAAGATGCAAAGATTACTAAAGAAAGTTTATTTTGGTTAATTTTTAAAAGTTCTAGAGAACTTGTTTCAAAGACAATTACAGACGAAAGTAAAAATTTAAGAATTCTTGGAAATGTTGATGAACTATTAATTGTTTTATGCAGTAACATTCTTCTTGCAGATATCTCTAAAATGTAAATTCTTCAATGCTGAAGTTTAGAAAGGATAGATTTCCTTTTTGTTAGATAGGTTTTTATTTTATTTTAACATTCTGCCATGGAGACTTAAGAGTAATGTAAGCAATTGGAATGGAGGCTTCAAAAGCCTAGTTGGAGTATCTTTATCTAGCCAACTATCATGATTTATAACTTTACTATTATTGCCATATTTTACAACTATATTAAAAGAAAACCATCTAGTTGGATCAGAAATTTCTTATTATGTACCAGCATTTTCTTGTTATGGATAAACAAACCTTTTTACTGCAAAATTAATGATATCTTGAATTACTATCGTTGACTTCTAAAAACCATGCAATGCTAAAATTTTCTATATTCCATTTTGCATACCCACATACCTTGTACATTTGTTTTTGAATGCCTTATATTGAATTATTTCTGATATTAACTTTAATATTAACAAAAATAATAAAAAATATAATTTAAATAATTTTTTTTTTCTTTTTTTTTTTTTTTTTAAAATACATATTAGAACACAAATATTGTTGGTCAAATATTAAAACTAAAATAAATGTTTATATTATTTCAATCCTCCTTTTTTATTTAAATTAACTTTATTCACTTAAATGTGAATAAAAGATTTTAATCTCAACAACTTTAAAAAAAATACAGGTTAAAATAAAACAATTTTACACATGAAACAAATAAATACAACAGATCTTTATTTACAAAATGATAAATTTCAACTGCAACAATATATAATAAAAATGAAAAAATATATACCTTTAAAGATTGCATATATCTTGTTTTTTTAATTCACAGTAAGGGCTAACAACTACATTCTTCCCCCTCCCCCCCTATGAATAGTAAAAAAAAAATTACTAAGTCAATGAAATGAATAATAACAGGAAATAATCTATAGCAAAGGATATTAATTTACAGGATTAAAAAATCTCACTACAACAAGCATGTTATTAGTCAAATGTTGATGGCCTAGCGGTTAGCATAACTGCCTTCCAAACAGCTGGTCCAGGTTTGCTTGCCGGTCAACTCTTTGACATATGAAAAAACAAAAAAAACAACAAGTATGTTATTTTAATTACTAACTTAATTATACTATTTTCTCTATTCTTTAGGATTTATAAGGAACAAATATATTTCTAACAACAAAAAAGCAATAAATTAGACTACAGTTACATTGTAGGTATTAACAAATATAGCCATTCTATTTTAACTAAACTTATGTATAGGAAAATTGTAATGAATAACGAATGAAATGAAAAAAAAGTATCTTTTAATTTAGAATGATGTAATAGGTATCAACCTTTCAGAATTATAAGATCCCTTTATATTAGCTATGATCTTAAACCCAAGCAGGTAATTTTTGAAAAAGATAAAGGCTATCAATATGAAAATTGACACTTCCAATTTTATTCTTACCAGATATTTATAAAACAAATCACAATGATTAGATAAATGGCATAAATCCATACCAATGCATTCATCCCCTAATTCAGCTAAAAGTACAGATTCTTTATGCCAAATAAAATCTCCACCGTTTTCTTGATTATGATCTAATTATTCTTGACAATATGTATATCTACTCCCAAATTTTGATCTATTTTGATAAATTATATTTCAAAATCTACATTATTATAAATTAAACACTTCACATTTCTCTGCCATTATTATGTATGGAATGACAAGAACCAAACTTATACACAATATTTCATCTTTCAAAAAGTTTTCTATAATCACATACACTCATATACAAATTTCTCACATTTACGTCACAGAAATACACATTATTTATAAACTTTTTACAACATATTTCATAAGCAAATAGCACAAGCACACAAAGCTAAAAACAAATAAAGCAAATATATATTATTTTAATATCTATTCATTAAATGGCTAAGCGCTTTCAAGGTTCAAGCCCTCATAATCATAGCCGTATTACAAAATATAATAAATTGACTTGGAGTGATGCAAATTTATGCAAATGAACTAATTATGCATTCCATTTCATGTAATAGCCATGTATTATTTTCAGCCTTATAATTTCTTTTATAAAAATTGAAACTGCAACCTTTATGACTATTGCATAAATAAAACTTGTCAGGATACCCTATACTCATCATGATACACACTTTAAAATATAGTTTGTTCATATAGTTTTTATAAAACTTAATTGCCTATAGTAATATTATCTCTTCACTTATTTTAACCTTCTCTTTGTTACAAAATTTCCTACATTTGTAGTAATAAAACCAGTGAGTTTCCACAATTTTTGTCTCTACAGAGAGGCCACTAATTTTGTAATCATTATCTAAATAAGGCAGATCATTATTTGGAGAAGATTTATCATTATCCCTTTTATCTTGGGACTTCTCAAATTTAAAACTATCATTGGCTATTTTTGAGACCATGATTCATATCTCCTTTATATCTACATCTAAATTACTAATCATCCATTGACTGAATGTCTTGTATTTAGCTGTGAATGCAATGACATCTGATTTAACTTCATGTAATTTGGCATCCAACAGTATTAATACCTGGTTGTTAACTTCCAATTTAGCATTTAATGCCTGGTTTTTAGCTGTAAGCATCACTAGCATATCTTGAAGCATTCTTTTCATTTTAAGCAAGCTTGTAGAGTCTGATTTACAAGTTTGGGGTCTCTCCAATATATCAGAATTAATATAACTCATAGTAGTGAAAACAAAGCACAGGAAAAATCCTCTACTTTTAAATAAACATTTCTCCAATATGAAATATATTTACCAACATAGTAATAATCTGGAGCTTTTTACATCTTCCATTGTTGCCTAAAAAGAAAAGCACCCAACAGAAATGTACCTATCGTTGATAGTTAATTATTTCTGAGAAATGAAATTTCTTTAAGGAAAAATTTTTCTAATTAAATGTGATAATTATCATATACAAATCTAAAGGCATTGTTATTGCAACATATTATTAGCATAAGGTCATTTAAATAACCTATCAGGTTACAGAAAAAATAAGAAAAATAAAATATAACTTTACAACATGTTAATCAAGCACAACATTGGCTGCCCAAACTACAATGATAAATAATGCAGGAATCTGGCTCTTCAAATATTCCATGTATTGGAGTAGCCAAACTGTATCATATGTATAAAGATAATGGAAAGTAAGGTTGGCTTTTATTTAATACTTCCTACAAACTGAGTAAGCCAAAACTGCAGCTGTAAATAATAAATCCATGATAATAAATCTTTCACTTCTTGCTAACTAAACTTATAACAAATAAAACATATTTACATATGTGCATGTTTCAAATAAATATACATTGATATCAAATGGACATTTTTTTGATCTTGAAGTATATTTAAAACAAGTAAATAATTCTAAAGTTTTTATTAATGTAAACATCATAATTTTTTTATATTACAATGTCATGATGTCTAATAGCAATTTGATATGGCTACATGAAAGAAAAGGTTAGTCTATGCATATTTAGTATTTCAGCATAAATATAAAAATGCCATAGCAAATGTAATATGTGTGACCATAAGTATTAAAGTAAAGCAAAAAAAATCTAATATGAAAAGATGCTATTTATATTCAGCACTGTTATATATAAGCTGAAAAATCTTAAGCAGGGTTTTATAAAAGAATATTATAATTATTTACTAATTAAATAAGTAATTTAGAATATAGTTTTATATGTATTCTGCATGTAAAGGTTTTTCTTTTTAAATAACAGATCGAACTTCTCTACTTATTCAAATTAATATGTAGGGAACTTCTGAACAAGTTAACATAGGATCACAAGTATTGACATATTCAATAAAGTGGAAAAAGCAAAATAAATATATTGCTGCTATTATTCATGTACATTCTTATTTAACAAAAAATAAAAGGAATTTACCATCTCTCTCATCAAAAATGAAATAGCTACACAATGAGAGGAATTTGTCTTTCTCAGATAAAACAAGTTTGTATTAAGAGGAATACACCAATAAAAACTATATATATTACAGTGTATAATAATGCTAAGTATTCATTTACAAACTAAATTTACCAATGATTTATTACTAGTACTTGTATTTTTAATCACTCACTGTATTTCAAAATAAGTTCTTTTACTCCGGAATAACATATTTATAAGATTTAAACTTTATAACAATAATCATTATATATCTCTTAATAAGCATAACCATTCACACCAAAATTATCATATGGATGTTTGCAAGCATATATTATATATAAAGCAAAACATTTTTAAATGTTTTCTTTGCTATTTTAAAAGAATATTTCTTTGGGAGATCTAAGAGAAAAAAATGAATAGCAACAATTCATAATAAAATTAGCATTAATGAAAATAATATCTTTAATTATTTTTTTAAATCGAATGTTCTGAATTCAAAGTTCACTTTGATTCTGATTTTCAGCAAGTTTTCCAACAGATATTTTTTGACAAAATAAGATGTGAAGATTACTAACAAAAGATCTTGGTTAAATTTTTAAAAGTTGTATATTAAAAGTCTATTGTTTACAAAACTTGTTTAGAAGATGATTACAGGTAGATATATAGAAGTGAATGTAAAAATTTAAGAATTTTTGAAAATGTTAATTAAACTATTAATTGGCATATGCAGTTAATATTTTCCCTCTGGATACCTTTAAAATGTAACTTCTTCAATGCTAATGTTTAAAACAGATAGTTCCCTTTTTGTTAGATAGGCTTTAATTTTATTTGAGACTTTTGTTTTATTTTAACATTATGCCATGGAGACTCAGCAATAATGTAGGCAACTGGAATATAATCATGACAAGCCCCATTAGACTATCTTTATTTAATCTATTATCATGGTTAATAGTTTTACTATTATTGCAAATTTTTTAAACTATATTAATAGAAAACCATCTAAATGGATCAAAAGTTTTTCTTTAAGTAGCAAGGTTTTTTTGTTAAGGGTAAACAACCCCCCTTTAATGACAATCAATATTACTATGGTCATCTTCTAGAAACCACACAATGTTAAAAGTTTTCATTGTCCATTTTGCATACCCACACACACATCTTGAACATTTGTTTCTTAACATCTTGCATTCAATTATTTTTAAAATTAACTTCAATATTAACAAAAAATAATAAAAATATGACTTAAATAATTAATTTTTATATTATTTTAGTAAATTTAAATGTTATAACACCCTTTTTCTTTTAAATACATATTAGCACACAAATATTTTTTGATAAATATTAAAACTAAAATAATTATTTATATTATTTCAATTCTTTTTTTGTATTGAAAATAATTTATTCACTTAAATGTGAATAAAAAAATTTAATCTCTACAACTTCCAAAAAATAAAGATTAACATGAAAACAACTTTATGCACACAAAAATGGACACAACAGATCTCTATTAATAAAGTGATAATTTTGATCACAAAAATATACAATACATATGAAAACAAGTTATTCTTTTAATCATCATTTATATCTTTTTTTAAATTCACAGTGAGGGAAAACTATTATATATATATAATTAAACCCCAGTGAACAGTTAGACAATCTCAATATCAATTTCAATAAAAATCAACAATTTCAAACTGTCAAGACAATTTTTTTGACAATATATATGTAAAATAAAGAGCATGCTAGTACCTCTACACAAACTTTTTTTATGATAAATGCTTTAAGAGAAAGCATTCAAATCATCTTTATTTAGGAATGTCCCCACCCCCAGATCTGAGCTATGGCTTTATTTAGTGAGAAGTTAGGATACCAGATTTAGAACACCAACTCAAGATAATCATTTATCTAATAGTTAACTTTTAATAAGATCTAAAATTTTCAGTCATCTACATGTCTTTAAACACAGGTCTCCAACTGAAATTATCATATAAATCTGAACTTAACTCAGATACACTATATATTAATAGGATTAGCAAATTAATTTAGCCAAAGCCCCCAACAGCAAAATAACTAATAAAATCAATTCATATGGCACATGACTTATACAGCTTGCATTTACAAATATGTAATAAAAAAACTACAAGTGTCAAATCAATTTAAAGTAAAATCATACATATTAAATAATGTTTGTTTACCATATAGTTTTGGTAATCATTGTTTAGTACAAGAAAAATGTCAGTCATTTTTCACCAGAAAGGATGTTTTCCTATTTTAACTTACTTAATGATTTATTATACATATATATAATTATCAATAAAAACTAAATAGAATATATATAAGAGGATATATGTATATAACTTATATATATATATCCTCTATATATATATATATATATATATATATATATAAAAGAGGATATATGTATTAACTTGTTGCAGAAATATCTAGTAATATATACATACATATATATATAAACTATTAGTGTTAAGTCCTTTTAAAGTACAATATGATTTGACATTTTTATTTACTATTCCAGTACTAAAAACTTGAAAAAAAATAGGGAACAAATTATTTTATAGTAAATGTTTTTATTCATTGTGCACTAAAAATCAAATAAGAATAATAATTATTTCTTCGATTGCAATTGGGGATTTTAAATTGAACTTGACATAAAGGCATTAGTGGGGTCCAGAAATTAATTGTTAATTTAAACCTTATTTTTTATAACAAAATATTGACCTAATTAATTCCTGGAACCACCATGATTTTATTTCAAATTCAATCTAAAACCTCAATTGTGGTTGAAGAAACAATTATTTTTTTGCTTTTTAGTGTATAATGAATAAGCTAAATGTATATATAAAGAAATAGGTAAATCACTTTTTCCAGCATATGACTTAAAATCATTTTAAATGTTGAACAAAAATCAGGAATAGGATGAATCTAAATGATTCATTCTATTCTTGAACCTTTGTTCAACATCTAGAGTGCTTTTAAGTCATAGCCTGGGTGTAGAATAATTTAGTCATTTTGTTTACATAAAAGCATTTATTATAAAATATTTATTATCTCTATTTATTTAAAAAATATGCTTTCAATGAATTACACAACTCATTTACTAAAAAGCATTTACAATTAATTAAAACAGAAATAAAAAGAAATGACTAAAACTTAGTATTTTCAAAATGTTGTCTTCTTAAGAAAGTCCCATTTTAGATTCTGTAAATAGTTTTTAATATGCATGAATTTCATTTTAAATATTGGAAATATGGTGACATTGTTTATAATCTCAGTTTTTAAACTTGAATATGAATAGTTACAAAAAGTCAACTGCAAAATCTCTAAAAAAATAAAAAATGATATATATAAAATATTTTATAAGAAGGTCTTTATAACTAAAGATTCTTCATATGCAAAGACAAAACATCAGTAAGATAATGAAATATGTTGGCATGTATTTATTGTTTATTGTGAGGAACCAAGACATTATCAAAATTTTTTTATTGAGATATTTATCACTGTCAAGTCTGGATGCTTGCTGATTTATGTGATGTAAAACATATACTCATTTAAAAAGTAGAACCCAAAAGTAGAAAATCTAATGATCAGATGATATGTGAAAAAAATCTTTTGTTAAATAACTAATACCAATAACATTCATTGTAACAAATACCTTTCAACATTACTTTTTATAAGTCCAATTGAATCTGATTTCCCTCTACTTTCTGTCATTTATATTATTCCTAAAAAAAAAAAAAGGAAAAAAATCATTAAAATTATTATTACATTCTGTTTAAAATTTTCAGTAACATTAGCTACTTTTAATAAATTTATGTATAAAAAATACTTATCAGTGTATTTTCTCTAGGAATTGCTAATAAATTGATAGATGGTGCATTTTTTAAAGCAGATTAGAGAAATTTATGATCAGAGACTTATTAATAAAAACACAATAGTTATCAAATTTCAAGGAAAACAAAAATAATATTATTGGTGTATCCTTTTCTATATTTTTTTGAGTTTCCAATTTATCAAAATAAAGAAGATAAAAAGGGCTGCAATAATTGTCATGGAATAACATTATCTGCTATAGCAAAAGTTTTTTCTAAAATTTTATTGAATAGTTTGTTTTCTTTATAGATGGATCTCAAGTATAGGTTTATTATTAAATATTTCACACAAAGGAATAACTTTTTTATTATTGAATGATCCATCTGATTAACATTATTTTAATCATTTACTGAAATAAATTTGTGATATTATTTGAAATTAGTTGGTTCTTTTCTAAAGTTTATTCATATTATATAAATTTTTACACAGGATTAAAAAACTGAGATGTTTTAAATTGATCCTAGTGTTAAACAGGGATGTGTACTAATTCCTGTTTTGCTTTTTATTTTTATAGAAGCAGTCTTGGGATCAAGATATCTTCATTAAAAAATATCAAGATTAAACACAGGTTTTATGTTAACATTTAAAATTTTCATAGATTAAAAAAACAATTAAAATTTCATGTTCTTGTATTCTAGGTTCATAATTATTGATGATAGTGATATTTTTTTCAATTCAAAAGATAACTTATAGAATGTTCATTATGTTTTAATAGTTAATTACTAAAACCTTGGTTTAGTAATTAATGTTTAAAGAATTCAGATGCAATATTAATCAGTGATAAAACAAAAATCTTCAATGATTCATAATTTACCAGCTTTTTAAATAGAAAAGAGGACTTAGATGTTGAGTGACAACAGAGCTTCCTAATGAGATGCTGCCGCAATCAATCAGTTAACATACAACATATATTATCATAGTAATATAAGTCAATGATAAATACACACATTGTATACACTAAGAAAAGCTTATTTATAGGTTTTTAGTATAATAAGCATGTTTTCAACTAACTGATTATAAAATGTAAATGAGTAATATAGCTACTTGAATTAAATTAATTAAATATAGAAAGCTGCTACTTTTTAAACTGTGTTGTAAGGTGTTGATATATATTTGATTATCGAGAATATATGATTCACATTCCCAGTATTATAAAGATATAGAAAATATTTCACTTCAAATTACTTCAATAATTCTGAAAGTACAATGTAAATTTCAAAGACCATAATATATTTTCTTCAATTTTTTAGATATGGTAATATTGATGACTTTCATTAGAAGTAGGGGGTTGAGGATATAATATTATGAATAACTACACTTAGACAAAATATTGAAGTCTTGAAGTCTTTTAAAATAATTGCTGCAAAAGAAGTTAGAAAGATATTAGATTACAATTAACAGACTAAATGATTAGCATGTAAGTATGTAAATATACTTACAATTTTTGGATTGTTTTGCTTAGACGTAGCAAAACTTATTTTTAACTTTTTGTTCTTTGCTTTTCTTTGTTGTATTTTTTTTTTAATGTTTATTTTGGAGTTGCAATGTACATTCTTATTTATAAATAGTTGCTAATAATTATGAACTTAAAATTCTTGTTTTGGAATTATGATATATCAATAGGATAATACTTTCAGAATTAACATTCATAGGTTAGCTGTATGATTTTATATTTTGTTGTTTTTATTAACCAGAAGATAATTATAAAAAATTCTGGTTTTAAGAAAACAATATCTTATTGCTTATAATACAAGTCAAAAGTTCAATGTATATAATTGCTCCCGACTATTTATTTATCAATTAATCACTCTTATTTACTTCTATCTATCTATCTATCTATCTATCTATCTATCTATCTATCTATCTATCTATCTATCTATCTATCTATCTATCTATCTATCTATCTATCTATCTATTTATCTATCTATCTATCTATCTATCTATCTATCTATCTCTCTATCTCTCTCTCTCTCTTTCTCTCTCTACCTACCTACCTACCTACCTACCTACCTACCTACCTACCTACCTACCTACCTACCTATCTCTCTCTCTCTCTCTCTCTCTATCTATCTATCTATCTATCTATCTATCTATCTATCTATCTATCTATCTATCTATCTATCTATCTATCTATCTATCTATCTATCTATCTACCTACCTACCTACCTACCTACCTACCTACCTACCTACCTACCTACCTACCTACCTACCTACCTACCTACCTACCTACCTACCTATCTACCTATCTATCTATCTATCTATCTATCTATCTATCTATCTATCTATCTATCTATCTATCTATCTATCTATCTATCTATCTATCTATCTATCTATCTATCTATCTATCTATCTATCTATCTATCTATCTATCTATCTATCTATCTATTTTAACTCACACAATATTTTAAATGTCAGGATTTGTTCTATTTCTGTATTAATAATTATTATTATAATGATTTATATTTGATAATATAACTCAAATTTGGTGTTTAGCTTTAAAGTTTTTTTATTGACTACAGAATTGAAATTAATATATACATATGTATATATTGATAAGTAGATAGATAGACTTTCGAGAAATAGTTTGTATATATGTACTTGTTTTTTTTATCTTTGAAGAATCATAAAAAAGAAATCTGTCAAAATCAATTATGTGAAGATATTGCATAATGTTTGTAAAAGTCTTGAAAATGAGATCAAGTTAAAATCACTTTTCTTAAAAAAAGAGAGAGAGGGAGAAAAAAAAAAAACAAAGTTGTTGTAACATGAAAAGAAAAAAACTAATGCAAAAGTTTCCAAATGTGCTGAAAACTTTGAATTTAGATTTCAAAGACTAATGAAGCAATGGGAACTGACTAATTTTTAACAGTAAATAAATATCATTTACTGGTTGTATGTTGGACTCAAAAATATTTCATTCGTGTAAAAAGAATTCATAATTCTTTATATGTTAAAACTTACTTTAGCATCGATAAATGATAAACATATTGCGGAATGAATTTATCAAGTTACAATAAAAAATTTAAATTAAATGCTATGAATATTTTAAAATAACCGAACTCTGATTATCTATGAATTGATAAACCTAGTTATTAATACTTTCAAACACCCCTTCTATGAAGGATTTTTAGTGATTTTTTTGTTCTGTATTGCCTATTTACAGTGCGCTTCACTTTTTTACTATATATATATATTGATATAAATATTTTCAAGGATAAAAGATATTAAAAGTTTTTTGGGATTTATGTATAAATATCTGAAAAAGCATTTGAAATTAGAAAAAACAAAGCTGATTACAATTTGACTTATAAAAATATAAAATGGTTTGGATAGAAAAAGTGAGATTGTAAGACAGAATTGAAAGTAGAAATGATTAATTATTAATAAAGCAAGTGTAAGCATTGAAAATGATGCTGAAGATTGTACAATAATAAACTAAATTGTACAAATTATTAAAGGCAATAAGAGAAAATGCTTTTTAAATAATATTTTTAAGTAGTCATGATTCTAGTTAGTAAAATGCAAAGGTTACAGAATAATGTGCTCAATCTCCCATATATATAGATACAACTGAAAGATTTAAATAAATTACACATGCTTCTATTAGAAGAGTAGATGAAATTTAGAAAAGAAGTGAATAAAGAATAGTGAAAACTATTATTAGAAGATATAGTTGAAAAAAAGATTAATTTGTTTTTACTGATTTTGAATAGTGATTTGATGAAGTGAATTTGGTGGATTTTTTAGATATATTGAAATGGAAACTACAAATTTTAAGGAAAGATAATTATGATTAGTTTTGTGCATGGATCACAAAATATTTGCATAATTAAATGTTTTTCTTATGAAAGAAATATTGAAGTATTACAAAGTAATATTATCTATTTCTTGATTTATTTAATATATATTTAGCTGAACTGTTAAATGACTGTTTCAATGAAGTTGGAATTAAGACATTGGGGGAAAGATAATCTATTAAATCAGATTTGCTGATGATATTATAATAATAGTAGATAGTGATGAAGAGTATAATAGGTTGCTATATAAAAGTTTAAAATGAATGCAAAAGAACAAAAGCAATAAAAATGATATAAAGAAAAAAATAAAAACAAGCCATTTACAGGAAATCAATCTGTAAAAAAAAGCTGAGGAATGATTACAATGAATAAGTATAAACCTTAATAAAGATATAAGTTGAATTGTTTTATGGTACATTGAAACTAAACTTAAGAGAGAAGTTAATTAAGTATGTTGTTTGGATAGAGATTTAAATGAAAATTAAATGTAGTTTATTAGAAAAAGGAGAAAAAAATAGGGAACATTATAGCTGTAGATTTGGAGGGGAGTGGAAAAAATAATATTAAAAATATAAAAGTGTAAAAAAATATAAAAAAACATCATATTTGTTTCAAAAAATAATTATGAAAAAAAAGTTACCTGCATTGGTCATATACTTAGAGACAGAGGGATTATGCAAGATTTATTTGTGATGTAGCGGATAAGGGAAAAATAGTGAAGTTAGTAATTGATGATGTCTAAAATAGAAACACATATAAATTTTTGAAAAGTGCACAAAAGAGAAAGTCTTGGATAATGTGGTATTAATTCCATATTGGTAAATTGTAATGATAATGATTTTCATGTCAATAATGTGTACAAATTTATAAAATTTTATAGAACTTATTTTTTGAAAAAATATGTAAATATTTCGAATAAATTTATGTAATTTAAAACATCCCACATTTTTTCATTAGAAATTAACTAAATAAGTAATAATCACTGAAATCACATGATCAATCATTGGCCATGATAATATGCTATAAATAAATATCTGTGATGGTTGAAAATTTAAAAAAAAAAAGCAAACACGTACTTTTGTTATTCATACTTTGTACACAGTTTAATCTAGGGCTTGAATATCATAAATATTAATGTCCTTTAGATTATTAAGAAAATGTATTTTATATATTATAAAAATATATTATTTTTAGTTTCAAAGGCTTTATTAAAATGTTTCCTATAATATACAAGCAAATAATGATGCATGCAAAGAATAAAGAAAAAAAAATCAAATTCCGAAATAAAATTAGTCATTGATTTACATCATGCTTTATGCTAAAGCAGGGCCAATTGCATACAATTTATTGATAGTAAGATATGCTTTAGATAAATCTAGAAAATAAAATTATGTAAAACTAGCAAGTAAAATTGTACTAAAATCTCTTTATTACTGAAAAAATTAAAAATACAACTATTATTTTAATAATGATTAAAAGGCCACACAGATATTTGGGAAAATGATTTTTTTTATTTCTAAATTTTAGGTTTCAAAGGCTTTGTTTTTGATTTAATTTAATACCAATAGTGAATTGCATGGTTTATGTTTTAGTTTGGATTATATAGATTAGCCTAGAATAGTAAAAATCTTCAGTATGGTATATTGATTTCTTAATTTACCTTTTTTTTCAACAAAATAACTACAGTGAGTCTTTTGTTTTATGGTTCTTAGTGACTTATGGTTTTTTCTTCTAAATGATTGAAAAAGAATTATTCAATCTCTTAAAGATGTGATATTTGTCTAAGTTCTGGCCATGTGACAGCCCTATTTTCATCTTGATCTTAAATATTATAGTTATCAATTATAATTATGTGCATTTTATGCATTATAAAATATATAATGTGAAAATAGATACATCATGGCAAAACTAATGATGTGTTGGTGTTTTTGTATATTGTGTAAATGTTCTCAAATAGTGGACATAAAACAAATATAAACAGTTGGATTTTATGCTCTTTCTCTCTGTTAAATAATTAGCAGCATTCTACTTTGTAGAAATATATTATTGTTAGGTTCCAGGTATTCATTTTAAATAAGAAGCTAAAATATTAGGTTCCAAAGTCCAGAATCAGAACATATTTAAGTGCCTAATAAGCAGATTTAGCATTGGTATATACTATCTTTTTAGTGAATCAGGGCATAGCTTTTTATATAATTCTTAATAGAATATTTTTTCTTTAGATATTTGAGTAGCTATAGTGTAATTCTGAGAGTTTGCAGTAGTGTGGTCTAGAATTTATTTTGTGAAAATCTGTTAGCATTATTAACAATGTTTTTTTCAGATCTGGAAAAGATTTGGAGGTGAAAAATAGCAAACTATATGTTTTCTGACTTTGAATATATTATGAAATAAAGTCATAGATCACTCTGTTTGGTGGATTTTTATAAGTTGACAGGCTTTTCTCTCCAAATAAGTTTTCTCAATTGGTTAAAGATTTATGAACTGAAGGCATTTATAATGTGGATGATGATGAGGAAAATATGATAGCAAGGATCAAAAGAGAAAGATGATAATTCTTTTAATCTCAATTATAAGTGTTTTTTCTTTTTGGAAGTTTAGTTCACATCATTGTGTTTCCATAAAAAATGGAATTTCCTTTTTTGAAATATATGTAAGCTACATCTCTTTTCTACTATTGGAATGGAGATATTCCTTAAAGCTCTTGTTCAATTTTTATAAGTAAGAGTTCATATGGAATAAAAACAGGTGGATTACTTGAAAAATATCTTTTAGAATAAAAAGGAGGTGAGTAAAGAATCATTTTGTTATTTATAATAATGTATATCTTACAACTCAAGAGCGGGTTCATAAAAATATAAATAAAAGTTAGATATTGTAGTTTTTGCCTAGTAGATGTTTTAGCTTATCAATGGCAACCAAATCAAATGCCTCAATTAAGTGTTATAATAGTGTTGAATTGAATGTAAATATCAATGCTATTTGATGTGTTGATGACATTTTTTTGGATTATTATAAAAGTAAGGGAATAATTCAGGTTTGTCATTTAATACTAACTCTAATATTGGTTGTATATTTTTACTGAGGAAATGATCAGATTTTCATATGAGGATGTGGTCATGAAATTTTGTAGACAACATGTAAGAGGAAATGTTGTGAATGGTCTTAGGTTTGAATAGATGAAATTTAGGTTGCCATTTAGTTCTGGATATGTTGCTTTGGTGCAAGATACTAATTAATAATTCTCTTGTTTTGAATAACTCATTGTCTGTAAAGAAAATTTGTTGTGAGAAGAAGATTCTCACCTACATAAAGCTTTTTCTAAAAAATACAGATTGTCTCTTATAATCGACTTAGATTGATGTGAATTGTTGAGAGAGAGGAACACCTTCATTTTTGGGAATTGATTTTAAGTTTGTCAAATATACTACTAAGGCCATATGTATGGGTGTATAAAAGTTGACTTTTGCATTAAACTATTTTTAAGCGATTCACAGATTGTTTCATATGATTTCTTTAACTGTCTAATGATGGGAGTTTTTCCTAAAATAGATTTACTTTGAATTTTTTTGTGAAGATTTCATTAATAATATAAATAGTCTGGTTGGAAAAAAAATGAGTCTAATGATGTGGTAAATGATGTAAGATCTTAGGTTGACAAATGCAATCCATGCTTGAACTAGTCTATGTTCATGTTTCTGAATTTATGCAACAAAATTTTCTAAAATTTTTTTTATTTATGTACAAAACAAAATTATTATTATTATGTTACATTGCATTTTTAATTTTTTGGTAGAATCTATATTGATTGTGATTATATTTGATTGATCTGATATAGAAAATGATGCAAATTTGTCATATATTTTATGGTATAGAATTGGAGAGTAGAATTTATAGAAATATCATCCACAAACCATCCTCTTCTTATTGGTGAAAATATCAAAGGGTATAATCATCTGGATACCAACATCATACATCATAGTAAAATTTCCAAGGAACATTAGATCATTTGAAAACAAATCAAATAGGGAGTTGTTATCAACCTTGATTATCACCATTACGTATGAAAATATGTATACAAACTCCAAGATTAATTGGAATAATACTATGCTAGAGAGATATTATTAAAACTTGTATGACAATCTATAAAATTTTAAATGTTGAGTATAAAAATGATCTTGAAATAAGTATCACAGTTTATACAGAGAAATGAAGGAGTCTCATGAAGTCTCTTATATTTAGTTTTTGATCCTTTGTGGATTTTGATTTTAGCGTTTCAAAAACTTGGGATGTCAATCTATATATTCAATTGAATTTGTTTTTTTTTTGGTTGAAATTTAGTCCTTTAGCATTGAGAGTTTCCAAAAATAGCTTATATTTATTAATTATTTAATTTGTCTTTTTAGATTTTTATATGGTGTAGATTTGGTTTTTTTTTTTTCCAAATGCTTGTTTCTTGTTATTGTCTGATTTTGCTATTTTTGAAGTATCTGTGAAGGTTATTGTGATTGATTGCATCTAATCCTCTCATCAATGAACAAGTTGTCCATAACTGATTCATATGCAGAATTGTCCTATCAATAATCATTGTTTTTTATATTGACTTTCTTCTAGACTTTTTTTACTTTCTCGCTGTGTTCATATGATAGCATGGTCTTCTTTACATTATACTTTTTACAGCATGCTCTGTTTGAATTCTGCAGATATTTTTTTTATTGCAAAATTATATTAATTTTGTGATAGGTTTCTACTAACACTTTTTTAAATGTTCAAAAATTCTGTATAGTTGTTGCTATAATCATAATATTATGAATATAATTAAAAAACACAATAATCTCTTTTTTTTTACTTTCTCCAAGCTTTCGCATTTATTTTCAATTAATATTTATCGTATATTTTTGCATTTACATTTCAAATTCTTTATTTCATAAATATTATAAAGTATGTATCTAATGCCTAATTTCATTGTATCACGTATATAATGGCCCTGAATTTTTATAGATTTTATGAGAAATTAATTAAATACCATGAAGTTACATCTCTGTGGATTAAACATAAAAAACTAATACCTTGGTCCTAATGCCCTCTTTTTCAGTCCTGTGCTTTGTTTTAAAGGAAATACAATGTTAATACATTTAGGATTCTCTATTTTTAGATAAAATATTCAGATATCCGTTTACAGATATACACTGAAAGGCGATTTATTTAAAATATATCTTAAATATTTAGAATATTAAAATATGAAAAACATAATTTATTTTTAACAATTAGTATTTTTAAAGCAAAAAAAAAAAAGAAAACCCAACTAATTTCTAAATTTAAATATAGAAAGATTAGTTCTTAAAACTTGATCTATAGAAAAAAAGAGAACATTTTGCAAGATAAAAATTATTAGTTTTGGAAATCTTTAAATTAGACATAGGAAAAAAAGGTCTCATTAGCGACTCTATCAGTATAGAAATTATCAATAGGCAGCAGAATGAGAAATTTATCAAATATTACTGTTAACAGAAATATTATTTACCGATGAACTTTTATCTGCGATTGAAGCTTGAATTCCATCAGCAACATTTTAGAATGGAATAATCTTGAGAGAGGATCCAATTTTTAACACTTGCGCTGCCGAATTTAAAATAATTTTCTACTAAAAACAAAATACAAATAAAAAAATAGAGGTTAAATTCTGTACAAATCAAACTTATAACTTAACTCATTTTTAAAATCACGTCTTAAACTTTTATGTGTTAGTTCTCATTTTCTTTTCTACTACTACTACTACTACTACTACACACGCACACACATTATTTTTATTAAATAGGCACGCTCTTTTTCTTCATTCACATATATAGTTAATATTATTCACTAATTAAATCAGTACTCAGATTTATATGTGATTCCTTCATGTAGTTTATTTATAGTTAAATAGAGCATCTTATGGAGGAAGGAATAACATTGCATAGCACTTTTGTAGCTAATAGTTCAGTCCTGATGAACTAAAAAATTATTTCAGGTAGCTGAAAATTTCAAACAAACGTAGTTTTCTCAGTCAGCTGACCCATAACTATTTTAAATAGTCATTCAATGTTTTGGTTAGTAAATAGCTATCTAGAACCATTTACTAATCATAAATAAGCAAAGGTGACCATAAACATCTTCACTGTCCAAACACTTTAGCCAGCCATTAATTATTGGATTACAAATGAATCTTTAGCTGTTCTTAATTAGAAAAAAATATCAAGATTGGGAAATAAATAATAAAATTTGAGTGAGATACTACACCCCTATTATCTCAGGAGAAATAGAAATTATAATATTTACTATGCCATTTTTAAATATGCCAAAAGGCAATTCATATACACCAACTTTTGAATTTGCATTTTTTAATACTTGTGTCATGCTATGTTTTCTATGGCACAGCTTTTTCTATTTTGCTTTTGTAAGCTGAAACACCACATGCAACATTTTCTTGCATTAAATGTAGTACATCTTTTAAATAGATGTGATTACTTTTAGTAATTGGGATAAAATTGAGTTTTCTATATAATTTGAATCTTACTTTTGCCTTTATATTACAAAGTAAAGATATTTTTTATAAATTACTTGTCTTTTTGAGAGATGATGTTATTTTTGTTGTTAATGCAGATATTGTTGAACTGTTGAGTTACTAAATGTTATTGTCATTTTGTATAGTTATGAATGTTTTTCATATTTTAGAAATATGCTCTTTATTCTGGTGGTCTATTAATTTTTATGTTCTTATATTTTAAATGTGATATATTATACCTATATGACAGCAATGGAATTTGATTCTAGTGAAGAATACTTGATGAAGTATTATAATGTTAATGAAATTCTTCAATAAAAACTTTTAACGGTTTTTCTACTACCAAACATATATAAAATATATAATGAAAAAGTGGTTTTGTATCACATGAATAAAAAAAATATTCAGCTTGAGACACAGTATATTATAAAAAGGATAAAATCATAATTTATTATTTTGAATGCTAAGTTATAAATGAAATTAAAATATTATTAATATTATTTTATAACATTTTTCAAAAATAAACTTTAGCACCCAGGTAAATGTGATCAGCAAATTAAAAACTTTAATTGCAAAATTAGTTTATTTATAACATTAGGGTTTTCTTAAGTCTTTATAGTGATCTTAATTTTTTTTATGATTTTTTTATTAGTATTTTTAAATATTTGTATTTTAGTTAAGATTTTTCTCACCTTTATCTTTTTTATCTATATACATAATAAAATATGTTTTTATAAATTAAAATTAAATTAAAAATACATGTCAGTTTTGACAGCTGCAGTTTATGGCTATTATTTTGATTGATATATTGTGTATGATGTTAAAAGTTATTTTCAGTTAGGTTATTTATTGCCCTGAACTTGAATTAGAAACAGCAGTATGTAAAATGTTTTGCTAGGAATTGAATTTTTTTTCCAGGTAGCTAAGAATTCTTTAAAAACTTTACCTGTTTTCAGGTAGCGATACTATACTATTGCCAATCTATACAGATATTGGTTGGAAAATAGGTTTTTTAGTTATTTATTTGGAAAAATAAAAGTCTTCACCAATCTGTAATGCACTAACATGGCCACAAGTATATTCTTTTTATTCTGTAGAAGGACATTGATGACTTTAATCTGAAATGAATTATTTAAGATAACTAATCTTGTTTTATCAACATATGAACATATTAAAATTAAATAATAAATAAAATAAAACAACTTTTTAAAAAATCTCTTGCAGGCTTCTCAAGACCTCTTTTAGAGAATCAGTAAAAGAGAATATAATTTCCATCAAATCTTCAATCACAAAATGCTGAAAATTTGAGCATTTTTCCATTCTTGTTTTACTTTTGAGCTAAAACTAATTAAATATAAATATTAATTAATATTAAATGATTAACAGACCATAGTCCAATAATTGCACAATAAGATCTGATAAAAAATAATAATAATAAAACATGAAACAAAAAAAAATCTTTTATTAAAAGATTTTTTTTTTAGCAAATATTTTCATTTTATTTGCTAAAAAAAAAGTCTCAAAATATTTTTGTATTTTAAAGAAAATTGCAGAACTTAGAATAATAAAATAAATTCCAGTAGATAAAAAAATATGTAAAGTGACAACAAAATTTAAAATGTAAATATGCTAAAAAAATAAGAGTTGATATGCAATCATTAGCAATAAAAACAAAATCAGATAAATTTAGATAATATTGTCTAGAAGAAAAATGTAAAAGAAAAAAATAGTCATGAAATCTGTTTTATTAGAGAAATCAAATCATTGTTGAAAACAAAATTACAAGGCTGTAAGGAATAGAGTTGAATTATCACAAGAGCGTTGATGTATATTGAAATGCTATTTGTGGGCATGAATTCTGTGAAATTCTATTAACCATTATTATTTTCCATTTGACAATGTGTATTTATTAATAATAATATAAATGCTAATAAAACATTATTTTATTTTATTTTATATAACTTTTTATAACATTTAATATTTCTTTATCTTATGTAAGGAGAGAAATAATAATAATAATAATAATAATAATAATAATAATAATAATAATAATAATAATAATAATAATAATAATAATAATATTTTTCTCTCTCTAAACAATGGACTAATTAAAAATTCAAATGCATTTGCATAATCATAACAATCGTTAGTTACAAAGCTATGAGTATGAGATTCAAACATGAAATCTCGAAAGCGCTTAGCAAAGCTATTATAAATTAGAGTAAAATTATAGCTTCACTATTTAATGCGAAAAAAGTCACATAATAATAATAATAATAATAATAATAATAATAATAATAATAATAATAATAATAATAATAATAATAATAATAATAATAATAATAATAATAATAATAATAATAATAATAATAATAATAATAATAATAATAATAATAATAATAATAATAATAATAATAATAATAATAATAATAATAATAATAATAATAATAATAATAATATGATTTATACTATTTAGGTGGCTAAACTAAAGAAAGATTATTTTTTATAATCATTATTTTATAATAAAAAATGAACTAGTATTTACTAGATTCAAAACAAAACAACACTCTCCATATAGTAGTGCCATCTTGTGCTAACAAGAGCAATCAATGGATGCCAGAAGGCTTGTGCATAAAATCCCTATCTAGTGCCTACTCATCCAATATCCCCAGACTAGTTTCTGGCTTGTGGCCTTCATCAGTGAGGAGCCTTGGATCTGAGAGCACTGCACCTAGATCTTAGGATCTAATGCAACCCTCCAGCACCCACCTTTTAACTCTATTTAACTACAAAACTATGAGAATGAAATTGAAAACACTATTAATATTTTCAATCCAAGCTCAATAGCTTATATAGTCATATGGGTCTGAACTCAATTCAGTACCCATACATTTTGGTGTCTTTGGCTCTTCAACAACCATAGCCACCACTATCCTATTAGGCAGGATTGGTATTAAACCACTAAACATCACATGATCACTATCTCATACTAGCACAATAATTGTTATTAAACAATTCAAAACAAAACAACACTCTCCATATAGTAGTGCCATCTTGTGCTAACAAGAGCAATCAATGGATGCCAGAAGGTTTGTGCATAAAATCCCTATCTAGTGCCTACTCATCCAATATCCCCAGACTAGTTTCTGGCTTGTGGCCTTAGCACAAGATGGCACTACTATATGGAGAGTGTTGTTTTGTTTTGAATTGTTTAATAACAATTATTGTGCTAGTATGAGATAGTGATCATGTGATGTTTAGTGGTTTAATACCAATCCTGCCTAATAGGATAGTGGTGGCTATGGTTGTTAAAGAGCCAAAGACACCAAAATGTATGGGTACTGAATTGAGTTCAGACCCATATGACTATATAAGCTATTGAGCTTGGATTGAAAATATTAATAGTGTTTTCAATTTCATTCTCATAGTTTTGTAGTTAAATAGAGTTAAAAGGTGGGTGCTGGAGGGTTGCATTAGATCCTAAGATCTAGGTGCAGTGCTCTCAGATCCAAGGCTCCTCACTGATGAAGGCCACAAGCCAGAAACTAGTCTGGGGATATTGGATGAGTAGGCACTAGATAGGGATTTTATGCACAAGCCTTCTGGCATCCATTGATTGCTCTTGTTAGCACAAGATGGCACTACTATATGGAGAGTGTTGTTTTGTTTTGAATTGTTTAATAACAATTATTGTGCTAGTATGAGATAGTGATCATGTGATGTTTAGTGGTTTAATACCAATCCTGCCTAATAGGATAGTGGTGGCTATGGTTGTTAAAGAGCCAAAGACACCAAAATGTATGGGTACTGAATTGAGTTCAGACCCATATGACTATATAAGCTATTGAGCTTGGATTGAAAATATTAATAGTGTTTTCAATTTCATTCTCATAGTTTTGTAGTTAAATAGAGTTAAAAGGTGGGTGCTGGAGGGTTGCATTAGATCCTAAGATCTAGGTGCAGTGCTCTCAGATCCAAGGCTCCTCACTGATGAAGGCCACAAGCCAGAAACTAGTCTGGGGATATTGGATGAGTAGGCACTAGATAGGGATTTTATGCACAAGCCTTCTGGCATCCATTGATTGCTCTTGTTAGCACAAGATGGCACTACTATATGGAGAGTGTTGTTTTGTTTTGAATTGTTTAATAACAATTATTGTGCTAGTATGAGATAGTGATCATGTGATGTTTAGTGGTTTAATATTTACTAGATGTTAACGTATTTATTTGAAAAATTAAGTGATCGATCTAAGAAAATAAAGAAAAGAAAAAAAAGGAGAAAACAGCTTTGCTTGTAACACATATATTCTAAACTTAAATAAATTATTTGTGAAAATATATTTATTTACAACAATTCCTTCAAACATTTTACAATTGATATTATCTAGCTTTCAAACAGCCAGTCCAAACTATAGTTTTAATTAAAATAAGTTGTTAATTTTATTTTATTTTGTATTGCTTATATTCTTTTTAATAATTCAACAAATTAATATACTTATTCTCTGATGATTTTAACTATATTTTTTATTAAAATATTATTATCAGTTCCAATTGCCAGTCAAACATCTTCAGAGTTGTAAAATACAATTAAATTTGACATTATTTACATATACATAGAAAATAATTTTAGTCTGATATTATACATATAGATGTAATAATATTATAATTCAATATCTGTATTTCTTCAAATCAATATATGTAATCTTATAGTTGAATATTTATAAATACAGTAATTAGAAATATGTAAAGAAATAGCTTTAACTTTTTTTATCCACTTAGCAGTGTTTTTGACTATCTTCTTAGTCTATGTCAACTAACACTTTGAAAGGATAACTTTCCCACAATTACATTATCTTAATGTTTGCTGTCTGTCTATTAATTAAGACTTGTTTGTATTTGTATATTAGCATAGGTTCCTTTATTTTCCTTTTATTTTTTTCAGTTTGCAATATTTTTATATTATTATAATTGAAGTTAAAACCATAAATACATAAATTATTATGGTTGTAAAAAACAGATGCTGAAACATTATTACTTACTTTGCTATTTTGTTTTGTTTTCTGAATCCTTTTTAATAACAGCAAGTGCTCTTTAGTTCTTTAAGAAACTGCTAGATAAAATATTGATCTCATTATAAGATCAATTATTTTATCTCTGCTATACCAGAATTCCTCACGAGAAGTTGTTTATGATTTTGATAAATCAAATGGAAATTTTTATAAAATTAAAACATTTTATAAAATATAAAGACAATTGACATAGTGTAAAAAAATAACTACCTGGAGCCAGTTCATTCACCATTCATGTCAAACTTCATTATTCAAAGGGGTTTGAATAAAGAATTCTTTTACACAATCACTTTTAAAAAGACATTTCTTAAAATTTAATAAATGATGGATTATTTTTTATTTATTATGTATGCATGTTTTTTTACTTTGTTCTAGAACTTTTGGAGATAATATATTGACTGGCCAGGTAAAATAACTTTAATAATATTACTTTCATTGATACATCTATGTGCACACACCTTAGAGTGTGTGAGTATTAGATAGTTATCACATTATATTAATATTTTGGTTGATTGGGAACAAACTAAAAAGTGTCACAATCATATATAATTTAAGCACTGTAAAATTATAATATCCTTTTATTTGTTTCATTCACCTGAAGATTTTATTTTGAATTCTATGAAAAGCTTTAATTAGCAACATTTATTTATAAAATGATTTGTAACTGCTCCCTAAATAGAACACTATAAAATAATTGGAGGCATTAAATTATTAATACATTTATTATTGTATATTAATGGTATAAATAAAAGTTGGATGATTTTTTATTATATAAGTACATAGCAGTTACTTTATACATTAACTCATATTATATCAATTTATAATCAATTAATATTACTGTTACTATCAATTCCCAAGATCATTATTTATTTTCATTTTAAATATATTGGGAGCTAATAAAATGCTCTTTAATTTTAAATATATATTATTGCAGAATCTCATTTTTGATTAATATTTAGAAATAATTTTACAGATTTTATAAACAATATCTTTATTCAATAAAATTTAGATAGAACTTTAAGAGAGTTTCAACACATAAGTTCATACTTCTATAAATTGGCACCTGAAGTTAAAGGGCACTTTTTACCCATTCATGCCATTACAATTTTGGTGCCTAATATAGGGCTTAAAATAAGTGTAGTCTAAACAAGTTGATTAATTAACATGTGACTGATGAGTGAATTGATCATGTAGTATATAAAATTTTATATTGTGATCAATAATTTTTTTAAAAATATATATACTCCTCTCATTAGGACAAAAATACTTATAGATTTTTTATTATTATTTTATTTTGAAAGAAATAGAAATAGATAGAATTCAATTGTATATGCATGTTACTAATGTTACTTATAGGTAGTAAAAGTGGAAGGCAGATCCTGGACTACTGTATTACAATAATATATTTAGATTATTAAAAATTATTAATAGATAATATTGTTTTACTAATAATCTAGCATTCCATGAAGTTCTGAAAATGTTCAAGGAATACAGAAATACAAGATAATTCTAAAGATTAGAGATAAAGTTAGAAGCAAGATTAGAAGTTAACTCTAAAGAATTTAAGGACTATTATGGAAAGTAGAAGCAAAATACAAGAGGCACAAACTAAAAATTTGACTTTAAGGAAAGTGACTAAGATTGAATTTATAGAAAGGAAAAATTGAGGAATCAAAAGAAGTTAAAATAGAAATCCATAATTTGAATAAAAAATGCCAAGAATCTCAACAGGAATGTCAGAGAATCCAAAGATGAGTTATGTTGGAGAATAGAATGTTCATTCTAAATGTTATGCAAGGAATGAGATGTAAAATTAAAAAGCATTGTTAAAATTCAAAGTGACAAAATGATTAAGTCCACACAAGAATGTTGCCTACAAATTGCTAATGAAATAAAAGATAAGGAATTAGTATAAATGCATGAAAAGATTCAAATGGTATTTGTAAATCAATTTTAGGAGATGAAGTGCCAATTGGACAAGCTTAATAATCAAATTAATGAAGTGGATAACAGAATTACCAATAAAAAATGAAAACAAATGATGGAAAGAAAATTTGGCCATTTAATGGAACCAATAGAAGCAGAGTTAAGACAAAATATACAAGAGATAAAGGATAATGGAACAGACATTCTCAATCATCATATGAAATTCCATGTGGAGTGGTTTACATTTGTGTATTGAACAGATGAATTGTACAATAAACATAAGAAAGGAAGAATAACATTTTGGCAGTTAGAGAAAAATCCAATTTATCAGCTATTTATCCACACATTAAATTAACTAATCATGACATCAATTTTAATAAAACACATATTCTGGACAAAATGAATTAATATGACTTGATACTGCTAAGGGAAGCTATAAAGATTTTTAAAAGGCCTAAGAGCATAAATGAAAAATGTGAATTGAAAAAAATTAACAATATTTGGAAAAAGCTATTGGAGGATAAAATATTTTTTAAAACTTTTTAACCAATAGAATTTGAGAAAGAGCACAAAATAATAAAAGAGAAAAATAATTTTAAATCTCATCATATCTTATGATTTGAGAAAAAAACTCCGAGGAAAGTACTTGTTATTGTACTGGAACACCAGCTATTTAGTTATTATATTTTTACTACATGGAAGCTCCCAAAAATAATAATACCGTGAATTCATTTATCCATGAGGGTATTAAAATTAATATATATATATAATAAAACTATAGTGTTTTATGTTTATCTGAAGTTTGAGATAATTTCATTTTATCTGTAGTTACATATTGAGCTATTTCTATCAGCTAATAGAATTGTTAAATGTTTTTAGAAGAACTCAAAATTTTATTTATCTTTTTCAAATTTATTTAATTGTTATTTCTACAATAATGTGTGTTACTATTAACAGTTAAATATACTTGGAAAAGTATAAATAAAATTTGAATTTTTATACAAAACAACTCAACTAAGATGATAGATAGAAACAGTCTAAAAAAATATAATTATAATATTTAATGCATGAATAATAAATATGTGTTTTCAAAATTTTTTAAAAATTCATTCAGAACATCATTAATTAAATACGGGCATGTTCTTTTCTACATAATTCAAGCTGAATCAGATAATATGTCAAATATCATTATGTTATATATATATTTTGTTATATTTTGATTTTAAACATTTAGTCAGAGTAAAAATATTCAAAACTCTAAAAAACTGATTAGATATAAATAAATAAGATCATAATCATACATAAAATTTAGTGTAATTGTAAAAGATGTCATATATAGGCTTAGTATAAATTAAATTTTTTCCCTAAGTCTGGTATATCTCTATCATAATCTTTTATTGACTTAAAATGTACTGTTGCAAAATAGTGTAAACTTAGCAAAAATATTTTGTATGATGTTTAAAAATTGATTACTTCTAGAAAAAAATTAAATGACCCTTAAGGTTAGCTACTTTTAAAGTCACATAACATTTGAGCACATGTTACAAGACCATTATTTTATTATTGCATTAAAATGTTAGTCATGATATTTTTATGGTACATCAATATCCCTTCAGTTATTACATATTATTATAGCTAATTTGGTATTTAACTAATTAATGGATTCTTTTATTTTCTATTTTAGCATACTTATTTATTGACAACTTTATATGCTTATTTATTTGCACATCATTAATAATTAAATTAATAACAAACAAACACAGTCTTCTATTTGAAAATAGCCAATTAATTTCAATATATAAAACAGGCCATATGCACTTTCTTTACAAATCTTGATTTATTATATGAACTATTATAAATTACAATAATACTCCAATGTTTTGATTATACTCTTTTATAGTTTTTTTCAAGGAACATCTAAAAAATACATAAAATAAAATAATGAATATAAATACAAATATTTCACAATAATCCAATACATATAACAAATACAAATTACTGCTACCTTACATCTTTTCTCACAAACAATCTTAAATTTCGGTTGCATTTGTTTCTTAAATATCTTTCTTAAAATAATCCCCTTTATAATTATTTAATTATAAATTGCACATTAATTAAATAAACCTATTATTCTCTTTTTTTAATTAACAACTTATTCATTATATGAATGAAATAAAACTTTTAATGAATAGTTTGTTAATTGAAAAAAGAAAATAATATGTTTATTTAATTAATATGGAATTTGTAACTAAATAATTATAAAGGGGATTATTTTAAGAAAGGTATTTAACAAACAAATATAATAGAAATTTAAGATTGTTTGTGAGAAGAGATTTAAGGTAATAGTAATTTGTATTTGTTATATGTTTTGGATTATTGTGAAATATTTGTATTTATATTTATTATTTTATTTATATATTTTTTAGTTGTTCCTTGAGAAAGACTATAAAACAATATAGTCAAAGTGTTGGAGTATTATTTTAATTTATAATAGCTCATATAATAAATCAAGACATATAAAGAAGGTACATGTGTTTTGTTTTATATATCATTAATAATATGTAATAATTAGAACAAATGCTTCAAAATATTAGCTATGTTAACATAGCACCCTTTAATATCAAATTAGTCCACATTGCAGATGAAAAATGAATCCACTTCTGCCTGGAATTCATGATCTTTTCTAAGTAGTAAATTAAATAATGATATTTATTAGGGTAAATATCATATCAGTGGAGATCTCCATGCAATCTCATTCAAATCAGCTTATAAATGAAATTCATAAGGCAGAACTAGTTTTTATTCATTTTAAAAATCTTCTAAACAAACAATCAAATATGAAATATGTAAATATTAAATTAAGTGTTAATAATATATAATAACTTTAAATTAACATATTTAATATTTGTTTGTTTTTAAAGTTTTTAAAATAAATGCACACTAGCTCTGACTTGTGAATTTAAATTATAAGTTAATTCAAATAAGATTGCAGTAACATCTTTAATGATTTCAAGCCATTGTCTAATCAGTTATCTATACAATATCATAAACAATAAACAAAAGTGGATTTATTTTTTTATATCAAACATGTATTACTTAATGATTAGGAAGGCAATGTTTTGATATAGTGCTTGGAAGTTTATTAGTGTAGTTTAATTTCATACTTATATATTTTATATTTATTGTATGTTTACATGATTTTTAAAATGAGTGGAAATTAACTTTGCACTGTGAATTTAAACTATAAGCTGATTTTAGTAAAGCTGCATGAACAACATCTCCATCCACATGTACAGATTATTGTTTAAAATATGCTATCCTTATAATAGACAATGATTGGCAGTTGAAAATACTTTGGTACAAGAGGATGTTATATTAAATATAGCTAGTACTTAAAGGTTTATCATTTAAATTATTATAAATTAATTAATTACATTTCTTGCTTTTTAAATTTTATGTGATTTTATGTTATTATTAATTTATCTTTTGTCATTCTTAAGCCTAAATGAGAAAGAAAGACAGGAAAATAATATTTATCAAAAATCATAAATTCAGCTGATACAACTGACAATACAATACAAGAATCCTACCTTGTTTACATGGAAAGTTAGTCAATGATATTTGTAAAAGAGAAATAAAATTATAAACGATAAAAAATAAGGCATTAAAATTTTGTTTTTTGATAATTAAACAAATTGCTCAATATCAACACAATATCAAAAGTTTAACTAAGATGATGTGATTTGTGATTGTACATTTACTAGCATAATAAAAAATACATAAAAGATAGTAAAACTATGATGTAAAAATCAATGGCAAAACATTGTTATTATCCCAGCTCTACTTATGATGTTGAGTTGAAATAAAAGCAATGGAGTATTTGAAAAGCTTCAAGACAAACCTCAATTATGTAATGAGAAATATTGGGTTCTAATTTGGAAAAAAAAACAAGGCTTCTCAAATCATCAACATGTGAAATTTCTGCTTTAAAAGAGCAAAACAGAATAATAAAATCATAATAAAAATTGGAAAAATAGGAACCTTGAAAAGATGCAGATAAAATAAAATAAACAAACTCTGTGAATATCAAAAATAAGATAGGACAATGAAAATAAGTTTAGTAGTGGAGATATATTCAAAAATTAGATACAAGCAAAGAAGTGTTGAAACTGATGATGGATTGTAATTTTTTGAGTAGTCCAAAAATGAGAGAAAAAGAGAGTTGTATCTACATTGCTACATAATTTGCTCATTCAATGGTGATAGAAATTTGGTGAAAACACATAGTGCTAATGAGAATAAGATAGAGTATTACGATCCATTAGAAAAGATTCTAGATATTTTATTATCATGGAAGTTTGAATGTGACTGGTTATGACAGGTTGAGCAAAAAAAAGTTAGTAAATTTGAGTTGTTATAATAAACCTATAGATATATACTTACTCATTTTTGTAAACAAGAGAATAAGTGTTATATTTATTTTACATTGGTACAAAAATGATAACAAATCAATAATGAAAATGTGTTGCTTATTTTAGTGAAAGTCAAAATTAATATATGATTATCATTCAAATGAATCACAGGACAAAGTAAAGAATATGGATTCTAGAAAAGCTCTAATTTGTAAATGGAACCTGGATTTTAGAAATCCAATATATATAAATCAAGAATATTTACAAAATATAGTGAATAATATTCATTAAGGCTGTAGCCTCAAGCACATGCCTTAATGAATATTATTTACGTAATCAATGTGTGTTTAAATAAATTTATAAAATACAGTGAAGAAAACAAAAAATATTGGATAACAAAAGCTATTCTGAGAAAGAGATTAATATAAAATAATGAAAGAATGGTACTATAGAAAAAAAACACTAATACGTTGTACACACTTTAATTTAGCCTGTGACTAAATTGCAATAGTGTGTGCATAAAATAAAAAAATCACATTTTTTTAGAGGAGGAGAAGCTGTAGGGCATCCAAGTTCAAACCCTACTAGCCATTATAATGCTCACCCCCCCCAATCTTGTGGAGCTATCTAATTTCTGATATTTTTTATTAGTTACAATACAAATAACTTATTCATATTAATTAAATTTGGCTGTAAAAGTACTGAAAATATATATGTTATGAGAATGGTGAGTAAAATAAGAAAAATGCAATAAATCTAATATACTGATAAATTCAAAATTTCAGTGACAAAAACAGTTGTAATTTCTTGCATTAATTTATGGTTAAAATTGGGTAATTTGCACAGAGACCTAGACAATAAATAAACTATGATCAAAAGAATGATAATAAGGTAGAAGACCTTTGAAAGATAATGAAATATGGAAGAAAAGTGAACAATATTTTCAAATTATTTATATAAACTTATTTCACATACATTTAAAGATATAGATTGATCAGAAAGACTTTGTGCATATCATGCCATATCATAGTAAAATAATCTCATGCAATAGAACTTTAAACAAGTATTTATTTAATACTCCATGCATCAAAAATATTTTGAGCAGAATAATGAAATGATATCTTTATAAGCGTAAATATGGTTTTAAAAGAAATTTGTCTATAAAAAATGCTACAAGAAATCTATGATTTTTTAGAAGAAAAAATGCTAAATTTAAATAGATTTCTGTATCTGCTTTATTTACTATGTGAAAACCTTTGATTGAAAATGATTTGATGTAGACTGTTTTCAATTTTGAAACAAATAAATAGCTCTAATTAAGTTATTCACATTATTTTCAGCCTACATAGAAAACAAAAACAAAAAATTAAACAAATTAAGGCTTAACTAAGAAAGCTAAAATAACAGAGGAGTTAGACCATTCTACTTGTCTCCAAGAACTCACAGTAAAAAAACCTCTTAATCACTCAATTTTGGACTAAACATAAAATAATAAATTAATTGAACAATTAAATTTATTGATGATTAGAAAGAATTGAGAAAAAATCCCAAACATTATTAAAATAATAAAAAATATTAACAAAACTACAATTCAACTTAATAATGAATGTTAAAAAGATTATGACAGTAATAATATCCAGTATTATTAAAGATAATTAACAAATTGATCTTTTTAAATATGTTGGTTTAAAAATACTGAAAATAAGAAAAGAAGATATGCAGAGGAATAGCTATAAGTAAAGTGAACTGAATATGTGAAGTAGCTTAGAAAAAAAGTCAAATGATGAAATTATATGATTGATAAAAAAAAAAAGGATTTTTTGTTACAGTAGAATCAGAGGGCTGGATAAGTTATATATTGACAAATGCTGTTTATTCATAAAATACTAGATAAAAAGATAGCTAACAAACAATCAAAAGACATACTTTTATGGTCCTAGATAAACTTGCATAGATATTGCTTTTTAAAGTTATGGGAAATTAAAGCAAATAGAAGATTGTAGATCATAGAGAGAATTCTCATTAGAAATTTTAACTAGTTGTTTTTGAACTGAAAAACTAATTATGATAATATAATTACTGTAATGTACTTCCACTGAATCATTAAATGCAATGCTCAAATTAAGAATTGTTACCCTCAGAAAAAAATATATAAATAGTTGAGTCTAAACAACTACATAGTAATTTATTAAGCAATAAATTAAACAAAGAAACATGATCACTTATAACAGTTATTATATTGTATGATGACTAATGCAATAGGTTGAAAAAATGTAGTGCATATAGAAGACTTTTAATGATATAGACACTAAATTTTATTACAGTATTGTATGATGTTCAAAAACAATCTTGGTATTCAATAAGATTTCATAAATATTCTCATCAATGGACATTTATAAAATCTTATACTTTATTGACTATCTTGATATGAATCTTTCAAAGATATTAGTCATAAATCAAAACAATAACTTAAATAGTAATATAATAATAATTATCTGATTGAATTTTTGAATGAAATGGTAATTATGGAAGTCAAAATTATAGGGTAACCTGGCTTTTGACACTATATTTTTGAAAATATACAACACTAGGGAATATTACATTATATAATGTAAAAAGTTATGTGAGTTGTTATTATATATTATAGCATATAATTTTAATTTCATAATGGCTTTTAATTACAAAGTTGTCCAAAGCCAAATGACAGAAATATATATTATTATAATTATATCTGAATACTTTTTAGAGCAACTTTGACTTTTCTGTTGATAATCAATAAATACCTAATCTGAACGAAATAAAATCATTTTAAAGAAATTTTTTTTTTTTAACATGAGATAATTTTCTTACATCTGTTGTTGAAAACAAACACAATTATTCATACTTTATGAAATACAAAGCAGTGATACAGTGAATGAAATAACTACATACATGCACACATGTATGTATGAGTCTATAATCATTATTTTATGCAGTCCAAAAGATTCTTAACAAGATCTTCTAGACATTTATACTTCTTATATGCCTTACTATGAAGCTTTATTTAACTTAAATCTATCATACTTATGATTTTTCTGAAATATATTGCTTGCATACCCATTTAAACTCAAATGTCTTTTAGACTTGAAAAATTGTTTACCATACTTATTAAACTATCTTGTTTTGATATATTTGCTTTTCTGAAATCATCTTATTAATGGGCTAATTTTTATGTCAAATGGTATATGTATATCAATATTGAAACTGAGACCTATGAATAAATATTTAAATTATTTTTGAATTTGAAAATTTAAAATTTGTTAATGAATTCATTTTATTTAAAAATAAGTTTGAGATTAATTTTATATAAAAGCAAATAATGTTTGACAAATTGTTTATCTAGGAACATTTTAATGAAATAAGTAAATTCAATTGATACATTAACTGACAACTAAAAAAATTAATTGTAATAAGAACTTTCTTTCAAGATCCAACTATAAATTACATTATAATTGTTTAATTTTAAAAAAATTATATTCAAAAATTAAATAGTAGCAACTTGATATAAATTTGAATAATGTGGATATAAAATAATAATTGTAAAATCATTTTGCCATTATTAAACTGAATATTTATTAAAAACAAATAATAAATCGAATAACTGAATAGTTTAATTATTAAATATCTTAGACTTTTTACTGCCTGCTCTTGATGGGGAAAAATATGAATTATATATTTATTTAACAAGAACATAAATAATTTTTTAATGTATGAATTACATTTTTATATAAAAATGCTCTTATAATACAGTAGTCCTAATTTTATTTACATTTTAATAAACACTAACTATTTGAGTGTAACAAATAAGTAATGCTATATTTAAAAATAAAATTGAATAGAAATTAGCAAGTAATTTCTTTATTTTCATTTATATGAATAATTGTTTCTCAGATTTTTATTTATAAATATTTTTATTTACTTATAATTTATTTATTCATTTATGAATAATTCAGGGTGGAATTATCAAAGTATCTTTCGTAAAAATTTCTGACTTATACTTCAGTTTCTATAAACATTTTTTTTTTCAAAATGCACGACAAGATAAGTCATAAGGCATTAGTTTCAAACTTATGTTAATAGTCTTATTGTTAAATTAAATATTAAATGAAAATGCAAGTTAATGGAGTATTCATTAATCTTTAAATCTTGAATGGATATCAAACGATCAGAATTTACTTTGAAATAAAATGAAGAGATCAAAAATTTTATTTACAATTTATATCTGTGTGACACAAAAGAGAGATTTTGATTCTGTAGTGGTCAAATTATGATTAGTGATGATGATTATATATTTATTCGATTACGTATAATGAATTCAATATTAAAAGTCAATTTATAAAAAATATTGCTAATAATAATAAGGTATTTCTCCCCTCTAAATCCTAATCCTTTCCTTCCTTTTTTTAAAAAATTATACCAATTTGAAAAATATCTGAATTTCATTTTTTCCCCTTTAAAATGCATTTGTGCCGCAAGCCAATAAAAAAAAAACAATGAACATTTAAACTTTTTTAATTAAAAGATAAAAATATTAAGAAGGTGTAATTGATTGACCAAATTTATCAGAAAATGTCAATGTGATTTTGGGTGGCTTTGGGATAAAAACAAGATTGTTAAAATGTAATGGAAAAAAAAAGAAGAGATTTTAGATTTCTTTTTTTTTTTCTGATGAAAAAGGTGGCGATACTCTGCTAAAAGGATGAACTTTTTAAAAAATATATAAATCTCTTTATTATCAATTAATAGATTTTTAAATAAAAAAGGATTTTTACTTATATTAAATTAGAAATTATCATTAATAATTAGTTAAATAAAATATCGTCATCATTATCTATATATTTAGCTATCATACCTTAATTAATCCAGATATTTTTTTTTATGAATTTATAACCCTTTCTTTCCGTTAAAAAATGTATATTCTTTTTTCTTATTAAATGGATTATGTCCTGTACATGAGGGGTCAGATTGGCTTTAGGTCAACATGGATGTGACGAGAATCTCTGCCTCAGGGTGGCCTTCGAGCGTTCCATCATCAGATTTTTAATTGGATGAATGGTTGAAGAGTTGGAGTGTGGAATGGATTGAAGCCTGTCCATTAAAGTGTGTTAAAGTGTGAAGATTGGCTATCTTAATATATATCTGAGCACTTATTGCATATATGTATAGAGATGATAATCTAGACCAACTGATGATTGCTGGTTTAGCATGAAATATCCATACTGGTGATTATTTATTTTTTCGACATATATGTGTTCCAATGTCTCAATGTTATGAGATAGAGTAAAGAGTGATGGGTCGTGTGAAAGTCTGTGTTCATATATCCTATATATTAACATCTAATAATTTTTTGCTACTTCACAGTATTTTTCAATTTCTTCTTTAAATGCTTTGCTTCTGCGAACATGACAATGTAATTTTTTTCCTAATTTTTCAATAAACAAATCTCGTTTCATTGATTTTTTCCCCATATCTCTATTTTTCTTATAATTTTAAATCTCTCTCTCTCTCTCTTTTTTACTAAATCTATATCTCTAATACTTTAACAGTTTATTTTTGTTGTTTAGCTTTCCAAGACTTTGTTTTATATAAAAATACATTAGGAACAAATTATTTAGCAAACTCCTCTCTCTTATTAAAAATCGATTTAGCCATTGTAAAATTTGTCACTTTTTTCACCATGAGTGAAATGACTTTCTAAATATTTAAATAAAGACTTAATTCAATTTGTACTTATCTGACCAACTGCTTTTACTCTCATAATATTGAAGTCTATACTTTCCATGATAAGTTCAGATGGAAATGACTCATTTTTAAATCTGATTTCCAGATAAATTTAATATTATTAATTATTGAATTTAATTTAATATAAATACTCTCTAAAAGTTTATTACTTCCAAATATTATACATTTACATAATTTAGACCACAATAACTTATGTATATATAATACTGGATAATCGATTTTGGAGTGATAAACAGACCAAATTTCATTTATGTTGAATGAAATTAAATGCCTAATTAAAGTCTATCTGATTTTCATATAAGTTTATGAACTGCTGATGAAATGTCTCATTTTTCATTGGCTTTACAGATAAATTTTGTTAAGACATTGAATTTAGTGTAAATTTCATTGACAAAGTTTATTACTTCAAAATATTATATGTTTAAAATATTAAGAACATATTTTTTTTTTATTTGAAATATGTAATTACAAAATAAAAAAATCTACAATATCATAGAATAGATAATTTGTTTCTATTACAAATGCCCTAATATGCAATCTGTATGTTTATACTTTAATCACAATAAAAGCAATAGAAATATCAATTCAATTTATACATCTATCTATTTATTATTTAAATTCCAGTAATATCTCATTATTTGTGTTTTTTATTTGATTAAAAATAATTTTGAATGGTCTATGTCTTTTTGTTTATGGTTTTTCTCTATTTTGTCATTCAAAAATACTGATGTATATTCAAAATAAACATTTGCTCTATTGTTCTTGCATTCAAAATTGCTTTAGCCTTATAATAAACCACACACAAAATATCCATATCCCTTTTATATATAATATCAAAATATTCTCTTATCATAGATTATTTTGCTTTCTAAATCTGCTAATGTGATATTGTTTTTAAGTAGGCCATATGTTGGGACTAAATTCCTTTTATTTAAATTTAAATATAAATAAATTTATTTTCTATTTATATTTTTATTCAATTGGCTGTGAATCTCTTTAATCAACAATTATCTATTTACTGATCCACATAATATTATCATATCTAATAAAACCATTCTATAGATATGTTTAAGTTTATGATTTTTGATTTTGTTAGCAACATTAAATAATGATTTTAAAATTATTTCTCTATATTCGTGTTAGTTTTTAATCACTGTGCACTTTAAAATTTTATCATCAGTCTTAAAGTTAATTATTCTTTCTCTAGTTTAATTTTAGCAAACATTTTAAAATACATTTGAAATGAATTTGTCTTTTGTGTTATTTACTAATAATGAACCTTCTTTCTAAATTTTAATATTTTAATTTGGTAATCTATATTTTTCATGGATATTTTTTGATTCATTATAATAAATATGGGCCATTTAATGGGCATTAAAGATATTATTTTTGTTATAAAGTCAGCTGCTCTTCTTAATTATTGTTAGTTTGTAAATCTATTTAAATACAATCCTAACATTTGCTTAAACTTATTATATCATTATTGAATTTTTCATAACTGGTTTCAAAATGTGAAATTATTGTCATATATAATACATATATTTCAGACCATACCCCAATATTTTTATATGATTTTAATTAAACATTACTTATATAAATTATCAAAAGCCTTAATATTATAATCAGGAATTAATACTCCTTGATTGCTAGCTATAAATTATATTTATATAAATTTATTTTAAAATAGTAAATAATTTTTCAAATATGTTTTAAGGAAATTTAAATATGGCAAGTAAATGATAATTTTTGAAATATAATTTGTAATATTTTAAAAATTTCAATTATTAAAAAGTGAAAGATTTGAATTTCAAATGTTTGCATTCTATTAATGTGACATTTGTATTATGAAAATAAAAAATAAGAATAACTGAAGCCATTATTGTTAAAGAGTTTAAAAAAGGTCAAGAACTTAGGCCACTATCCATGGATTGTGAAATCCAGAATCCACCACTCTAAAACTGCATTAATCCTTATGCATTTTAATATATTTCTATCATTTTCTATTGGAAATTTGAGTTAATAGTTCAACATTTTATTTTAGGATTAAAACCTTTATTTAATTTTATGAATCAATAATTAGATTTGATTTATTAAAAATATCAGCTTACAATCAAAAAACATCCTAAAAAATCATATTTGAATTTTACTAATATAGAAAAAAAGTGAAATATATATTGAGAATTATAAGTTTTTTTGCCTATTAATCAATTACAGCAAAAACAATAAAAAAAATAAATTAACAAAATCCTTATTCATTAAATTTCATTTCTAAATATGGATATATTATTATTAAGACTCATAAAGCTATGAAATTCCATTGTAGTTTTTCTTGTTACTTTAAATTCCTTAAATTATATTTTTAAAAATAAAACATATTTCAAAACATCTAAGTGTAAACATGAATATATTTCTTTTTAAATAATTATTATGCAAATATTTTATAAAAATAATCATAAATATTTAAATAAACTATGAAAAATATACACTTTTTTGTGCATTGCTAACAATAATTAAAGAGTTTACAAGTTTATTTATATTCCAATAATCAAAGAATCTACAGATCAGCAATTTGTTCTAGGCTTTATCAGCTTGTTTGTAGTACTCCTTTGTGGACTATTGATATCTTTATATTTTTTTGAATTAATAAATTAATATTTACTTTAGTTCCAGTTTTTTTCTGGAAATAAAACTGTCAGAATAGCACTAAAGATAGCCATAAAAGAGTTATTTAAAGCCAAAGCACGGTAATGCAATGCAGCTGAGATTCAGCTCATTAGATCTTATAATAAATGAAACAAAATTTTAATATTAACTGTATAGAAAATTTTGTGTATCTGAGTAAAGATTATTTTTTTAATGACATAAGTTTATTCCCTACATCAGAAGATAATGCAAATTTATTTCCGATGATGTAATAGAATTTGACAATAATTAAAAATAGATTATATTTAACTGAACTTAGTTTTATTCTTAAATTTAATTTATAAAATTGTATTATAGGATTTGGATTGTAAATAAATTATCAGAAAAGAGAGGAGGAAGAGATTTTATTTTGTGTATATAAATAAAAAAAAAAGGTTTTATAAATATTACCTATATTAATACATTGATTAATAGAGGTAAGATTTTTATTATTATTAATATTTCTCTTTTCAAAAGATTATTTACTCAGAAAAACAAATGAATTACCACAAACATGAGTTAATACTTGTGCTAATGACTTTAAAAGATTTGGTAAAAGAAAAACTGATTATTGTGTGCTAAAAATTTATATAGATGGTAATAGGCACAAAGTTAAAATTGGTCACCAGAAAGAAATATCTTTGCAAAAAGTATGAATATTTTAAATTTCATTTTATATTTGTCATTTTATTATTGATGTATATATTAGGTAGACAGTTGATCATTAATTAATGAATATAGAATATTAAGATAGCTCTTTGATTTGGTCTGCCTTATTTCTTTTTTTGAACTTTCACCCAATAAATCTGACACAAAATATTAGAATTTTAAATGTACATTACTTTCATTATATTTCCTATGAAGTTCATTTAATGATACTTATTCAGTCACCTGTTCATCAAGGAAACAATGCTAAATTAATAATGGAAATACAGAAAAGTGAAGAAAATATTCATTATTTCTCAATTGCCTTTTCTTTTTCTATCTTCTTTATCCATCATTTTACTTCACAATAAATCAATCAATTCAGATTTCTGAAAGTATATACAATGCACACATTGTATTTTTATAATTGTTGTTCTTCTAACATTAAAGTTTGAATGAAATAAAATTTCAAAGAAATAAAGCACAAAAATCTACAATGAGAATTATATTTGAATCAGTTATAAATCTATGTCCTTTCAAAAAAAATTTATTATTTTAAGTAAATAAATATTTTATTGATTTTTTTTTTAAAAAAAAATAATGGTATCTCTATATTATTTATGAGACATATAAAAAAAAATTAAATTATAAAATATAAAAATATTATTTCAATATTTTCAACAACATTTAGTAAAAGAAATTTTCCAAATTATATTCATTTAAATATATTTTAAGAGAAATGTTAAATAATTCTTCAAAATATTTAAAGAAAATTTAAACTTGGAAAATGAAAGATAACTCCTGAAATACATTTTGCAATAATTTAACCTGTTGAACTCACTTGCATCTGAAAGTAACTTTAAATATTTTATATTTTTTAATTTTTAGTTCAAATTTGTAGACAAATAGTATGAAAATTGCACACACTTGAAATGCAATTGGCTTTATCATTTTTTTTCTATACACAGTTGATAATTTGTTCTAGTTAAAATTTTTTTTTTTTTTCTTTAAAGAACTTTTATTTCAATCCCTTTAATTCATTTTTTTTCTGAATTTATAACTTCTATGAGAAAACATTGAATTGCGTTTTGTACTAAAAAAAATTTTTTTTAATAGGTTAATAGGGATTACTTCAAAACAATTTTCTTATTGTTAAGCCTTTCCATTCTGAAGATTCTTTGCCATATTTCTTATGAATATGTTATTGCTAAAAAAGGGAAGTGATTGTTTTTCCAAAATACAAGAAATTAATAAGCCACGAGTGCCTATAAATATAAAATCTAGAGAAATAGAGTCTTTTTTCCAATCACATCTGAATACCATATCACCATTAAATAATTCATGTATAGGTACATACAGATAATTTTACTACATATCCTGTCCTTTTCCTCAATTATAAGTATTCAATTATAGTTCTTTTAAATTTATTATTTAATAAAGATATTTATGACAAGATAATTACTGGTTGAAATAAGTATGTTATTAGGAAAAAATATTCAAGGTGAATAAATTTAAAATAGTGAATTGTCTGTATTTTTTTTGGTAATATATTAAGTATTTCTAATAAGATAGTTGAGGATCATTTGAAAAGTATTTGGATTATAAATATAAGATTTTTTAATTTGATGTCTTAGCTACATTTCAATGATAACAACAAGATGCCAATAAAAAAGTAAAGATTTTGATCAAATATGTAAAATTATGCTAATTATAGACCACTATAACATCAATTTTAAAACTTAATATCAGATGTATAGAAAGATTGCCACTGGGGAAAACAATAATTATATTTTATTATTGTAATTTAATATGAGAGTAGCCATCCCTCAAAAATAATAATGTTAATTTAACTGATATGAATATGTAGTAAGCATAAATGAGTGATTTATTTGATTTTTAATAAATTTTATAAAGATGGAAATAATTGATGGCATTAGAGTTATAAAAAAGTATTATTATTTCATTTTTGAATATTTTTACACAGCTCAAATATTAACAAAATATTGTAAAGGAACTTATAAAAATTCCAACCAAGAGATAAATGCCTTCAATTTTGCAATTATAGTCATAAATTTGATTATAATTAATTATGTGTTTCATTTTTGTGCTTGTTTCCATCTATATAATTCAGAGGCTATTAAATTTTATTTAAGAAGATAAGCACAATGATTATTAATTGTCCTGAATCTGTTGATGAGACTCCAGTTTGTAAAAATATTATTTATAACTCTTATTTCTTCAATTGTAAATTCCTGGTAACATCTAAAAAGGAGATTTTGATTTGAAATAAACCTTCAGTGGTGAAATGATATCTTGAATTTATTGACAAGTCATATCTATTTAACAGCTTTTTATAAATTTTCAGTAAGAAATTTTTTTTTCTAATGCTGATGGAAGAATATGTTGGGAAACAGGAAACTACTGCAAAAGAATACACTTGAATAATATTTCTCATGCTAATATTTAATTGAATATCAAGTAGTTTAATATGAAAACTTTTTCTCAAAATATGGACATAATATATTCCAGATGTATATGCTAGTATTATGAATCTGTCCATAAAGTTCTTGCATCATAACCCCAAATATTGTCAAACAGGTTTCCAATGAAGATATTCCTGAAAATTAAATTAGACTTAATAATAGATTAATAAGCTTGGAAACAATTCATGGTTACTCCTAATTAGTATGAATAAGGATTGTTTTTTAATTTATTAATCAATTATTGCAATAGGTTAAATTCGTATTATAATAAGTTTGTTATTTAGTTGAAAAATTGAATATATTATTTTTAATGGATTAGGGATGAAGTTCCAGTCCTTAAAAAAGATTTTCACTTTTTTATATCAGGAAACTTTTATATTTTAGGAAAGGATTTTTTTGTGAAGTTAAGGTAAGGTCCTCAGAATAAATGCTTTTTCTGCATTTTGATTTCTGAAAATTCATTGATGAACACATTAAATAAAGTAAGGGAGAGAACTAAATCCTATGGTAGTTTATTCAGTAAAATTTTATATCTTCTATGATTATTCTTTAATGCCATTTGAGTGTTTTCTATAAAAGAGAATTTTGTCAAAAATTAATTTCTTCCCTGAATTTACCAATTTTAGAAAAATTTTAAGGAAGATTATTTTTCCAAATAAAATCATAAGTTGATCTTAGGTCAATAGAAATAACATCAAATTTTAATTGATATTGAAAGCCCTTTGTCAATGTGAGTTGCAGCAGATTTTTTCTGACCTAAACTGAACTTACTTTATAGGGAGATGGCTCTCAATTATTGGAAAAACTATTATTAATATGATTTTTCCAAAAACCTTATAGGAATGATGTAATAATAATATTGGATGATAATTTCTGGCTTTATTAGGTTTTAAAACTGCTATAGTTTTACTTTTATCCAAATTTTTAGAATAATTTTGCTAATAGTTTTATTAATGTTTAAACTTTAGGTCCTAAATTTATTTAAAAACTTTTGAAATTATGCTAGCTGCTCCTAGAACTTCATAATCAGGAGCAAGTTTAAGTTCACCAATATCTAGTTCTTATATTAGATTGATTATAAAGGACCATTACAAAAGAGAAGCTTGCATTTCTGCTCTAATGGTGCTTAATAACAGTGGTATATCTTTTAAAGTGTTTTGCACCTCTCCCCAAGATTAAGTAAAATGGATCAGGCCTTAAATTAAACCTTGCAAAGTTTTGTTTTTTTATGGACTTTCAATTTTTTTTTGGCAAACATTCAGTGATTTTAATACTTGTCTCTAATATTCAGATTTTTTTTACAGACAGGAATGATTACTACTAATGTTATTTTAATCTGGAATAAGCTACTTTTGACATCCATGAGAGATGGAGATCTTCACTGCCATTGTTATGAATTTATTAAATCTATTATACAGAAAAGGCAATTGTAGAGATTCTATTAATATTACATAAAAGATATCTAGTGTATTGATGCAAGATAAGTTTCATTAAATTTTATCTAATAACTTTTAACTATAGGAATGTTGATTTCAAGAATGACTAGGTTTGGATTACGTTAGATATGAAAAAAAAGCAATATGATATCAGTAGTTAGCAGGTATTTGTGAACAGTTGTTTATTTGAACAAAGCATAAATCATAAGTTGTGTCTGTTCTCCATAAATAAAATGCTCATCCTTTCTTTGTGTTATAATATAAATGCATGTTGGTTAAATCTATACAACATTTTTCATTCTCATTTTTATATCCACCAAATATATATTATAAGAATTAAAACCTCCTATAAAAAGATTTAAGAAGACATGGGAGAAGAGAGTGGAGTCAATTTGTATTGTGAGGTTTGTAAATATTATATAATATAAAACTTATCTAACTGAATGGTGATTGCAATATCATTCAGAATATTTTCAAAAAAAGCTATTTGCTTTACAAAATGATTTAAAACAAAAGTAGCCATATCATTTTAGAATGTTATTTATAAAAAATCAAGATAAATTTTAAAATGTCCGTTATTAGAAAAATGATGAGTTTTCTGGAATGCAATTACATCAATGATATGTTGAACAATTAATTTACACATCTCTGTTTTTGATCTAGATATACTCTCCTGTTAAGTTGAAATAATTTAGTTGTATTTTCAGATGATGAAGAGAAGATTGTTCTAGAAAGGCTGTACTTGGCATCGAAATGCTTCATGACTCAATACCATATTGCCATTTTTGAATTTCAAAAACATAGATCCTTATCTATATAGTCCTGGCATAGTTACTTCATATAATACTACTTCAGTTTACATTAATAACTTCATTGTGTATTTTCATAATTTATTGTCTTTAATCAGCTTTAACCAAAAATTCATCAAGGTGGTGTTTACTTCCATGTGGAGACAATGTTTTGTATACAAGTGCATGTTATTTGCAGTGTGAACTGTGAAAAGGCTGATGTAAAAATATTATTAAGAGTTATTTATATAAAGAGATAACAATTAATACTCGTTCATTTACTTTTGAAAAGGACTTTTAATGAATATTTAAAAAGAATGCAAATTAAAACAAAAAAGAATTCTATCACAAAACTTCTATGATGAAAATGTTCAACCATTAAGCATCACATGATCACATTTCCTATACTAGCACATTAATTGTTGATAAACAGAGCAAAACTCTCCATACAGTATTGCCACCTGTGCTAAACAGAGTAATCAATGGATTCCAGAAGGCTTGTGCATAAAATCCCTATCTAATGCCTACTCATCCAATATCCCCAGATAGTTTCTGGCTTGTGGCCTTCGTCAGTGAGTTTTGTAGTTAAGTAGAGATAAAAGGTGGTTGCTAGAGGGTTGCATTAAATCCTAAGATCTAGATGCAGTGCTCTCAGATCCAAAGCTCCTCACTGACAAAGTCCACAAGCCAGAAACTAGTCTGGGGATATTGGATGAGTAGGCATTAGATAGGGATTTTATGCACAAGCCTTCTGGCATCCATTGATTACTCTGTTTAGCACAGGTGGCAATACTGTATGGAGAGTTTTGCTCTGTTTATGAAAATGTTCACTGGACTATTTATTTCATTTATAAAAAACTTAGAAACAAGTCTTTCTGTACTCTGGATTAGTTTTATGTTTATTTAAATAAGATATTTAATGATTATTGTCTGATAAGAATGGAATTTGCATTGAAGAAAATAAGATTCATCTTTCAGATTTTATGAAGAATTGTCACAGCTGATAATGATAAGCAAGGATTCTAAAATTTTAACGAGCTTTAAATAAAATTAAATGTAAATAAAATAGGTAAATGAAAAAAAAAATCATGTTAAGATGGTTAAATATTTAGAAAACTGAAAAACTGATTGTCTGATGAATCAAATTATAGTCTTTAAAAACTGTTTTGTGAGTGTGCACGCACGTGTTGCGAATCTTTGAAGATCCAAAATGTTTGTATACTCTTAAATAGAAGGGAGGGGGAGGTGAAATTATGAATTCAAAATTTCTAGAAAAATAAAATAATAGATAAATTAGAATAAAAACATCAAGTTTGCGAAATGGGTGAATAAAATAGAATATTTGTTAAATTAAACTAAATAAAGAGTTATAGGAATGATTTTAATTTCAGACATTGTAATAATTTCTAACAATTGAAAGAAACAATTAATCAATAAATTAAGAAAGCCGAGGAAATAAAATACTGAAACTTTATTTGCTGTCAGGTATGGATATTTGGAGAAAAGAACAATGATTCAAGAAACTTGGATTGGTGGGCAGAAATAATCCATGAAAACTATGTGCTTATAGATAATTTATAATGCAGTTCATATATAAAAATGTATTCCAAAATCTATATTACATAAAATATAAACAAATCAGATATTTATGAATCTCAACGCCGTATACATAATTCAAACTTGATGTTAATTGAAGGTGTCTGATAAAATTAAAAGATATGCAGAATAGAATTAAGTAATAAAATTGTTGTTTTTATTTTTATAATTTTAGTCAAAATATCAATCGAGAACAACGTTTTAAAATCACTATATAAAATGATTAATTAAATAGTAATAAATAAAGGTAACAAAGATTTTAGTGTTTACTAGAAATAATAAATAACTTAATACACTGTACAGGCTTACGAACATCTGCACATATATATGTAATATATAAGGGATTCGAACTCATATTTTCTCGCGACCCTCAACTCTCCATGCCATCTCATATTGCTGATCCAACTGTTCACATACATGTAGAAAAGATAAATAATCACCAATATATGTATTTCGTGCTAAACCAGCACTCATCAGTTGATCCAGATTACCATCTCCACACATATATACAATCAGTACTCAGCTTTATATTAAAATAACCAATCTTCATACTTTAATGGACAGGCTTCAAACCACTCCAACCTACAATGCTTCACCATCCATTTCATTGAAAATCTGCTGATGGAACATTCAAAGGCCATGTGAGTGCCAAGGTTGTCACCCTACCCATGTTGATATTAGTCATTCTGATTCCTCATGCACTGGAGAATAATCCATATTTACATACATATGTGAGGGATGGGCAGATCTTTAATGCACATATGGGAGGGATGGGCATCCCTCACATATGTGCATTAAAGGTCTGCTGATCCCTCACATATGTATGTAAAAATGCACATCCCTTGGATATGTGCATTAAATGTCTGCCCATCCCTCACATATGTATGTAAAAATGGATTATTCTCTGGTGCATGAGGGGTCAGAATGACTAACATCAACATGGATAGGATGACAACCTTGGCACTTATGTAGGCTTTGAATGTTCCATCAGATTTTTAATGAAATGGATGGCTGAAGAGTTGTGGGTTGGAGTGGTTTGAAGCCTGTCCATTAAAGTATGAAGATTGGCTATCTTAATATAAAGCTGAGCACTGGTTGTATATATATATATATATATATATATATATATATATACATATATATATATATATATATATATATATATATGGAGATAGTAATCCAGACCAATTGATGAATGCTGGTTTAGCATAAAATACTTATATTGGTGATTATTTATTTTTTCAACATATGTGTAATCAGGTGGGTCAGCAATATATGATGGCATGGAGAGTTGAGGGTCATGTGAAAGTCTGAGTTCAATCAAATCCATTATATATTAAAATAAAATATTTTCAAAGTTATTCAAGACCTAATGTTATTGTTAAATAAATAGACCATCTTTAGAATTTTTTCAGATTATAAGCATGTCTAGAAATTTTGAGATCTGAGATTACCCCAAATACCCTTTATTAAGTAAAGGCAAAATTTTGGAGCTAGCTAGTACAAGTATACTTATTGTTAAAAAATATCAAATTATAATATAGTTTCATCATTGTAGTAGACAGAAAATGTACCATAATCAAGTTTTATTTGCTTAATAACTATTATCAATTTTTTTAAAAATATTTAACTACTATTACGTTTATGCAATGACATCTTGATTTGATAATGCTTGTATTGCGTTAACTATTTCTGTAGAACACTATTTTAAAAACTAAAATTGACAAACAAACTATTTACTAAGTTAAATAATTTAAATGTCATAATACAGCTTTGCTATAAGTTAATCCAAAATAATCAGAAAAAACTATATATAAAGATAAAACGAAAACTCAAGAATTATATTCAACTCTACAAAATCAATTAGTACAATTAATACTACTCTGAATCAATACTATTTAAAAAAATACAATTGTTATTAAGAAATTATAAAAACTCCAAAAATAAAATACAATTATATCACTGTTCTTGAATGGAGAAAATATCAAAAATATTAAATATAACCTTAGATTATTTTCAATGCAAAGGCAAACCCTATACTCAAAATAAAAATAAAATGTTCTTGATATTTTCTCCATATAAGAAGCAGTAATAGAATGGGTGTGTGTGTATATATATAAAATATATATTGGTTTTGTTTTTTTGTGTGTAGTGAATGTTGTTTAGTGTGTATTTTATATATTTACCCGAATCTTCGTTTAACTATATATATATATAATTAATAATTTACATAAATTATATTTTTTATGAATGCTTATTCTAAAAAAAAATATTTACAAATCTACTCAATCATTTGTACACCTACAAGTAAGTAATCTACTCTAATGTTAAACTGAAATCCACCCAATTATAATAGTCTCAGATCTTCATCCTTAAAGATCTGATTAAATATTTTACATCCAAATGTCATCATATATACTGAAATTGTACAAATACAAGATGAATTTATTTATAATCATAAAATAAATTATTCTATGTCAAAATTATTGATAATACAAACACATTTTGTGCAATCATTCCCATCTAGTGATAAATAAAATAGTATAAAATAAAACAAGTACCTATATTAAGCGAAAAAAATGTTTAAGTATTTATGAATTCAAACTGAGATTTTAGGTATGTTTTATATTTTTATATTATCTTTCTTCTGTCTATTATGTAGATGGTAAGTTATTTTATTTGTATGTAGATTATCACTTTTTATGTCAAAAGGATTATTTTTGACAATTTGATTGAGTGGTTTTTTTTTTACTTAAATTGTTGAATATTAGATAATTTATTACTTCTCTACTTTAAATATGACTCTTTTATTTTTAAGGCAATGTTGTCCTCTTAATTTCATTTGATTGAAACAGTGTCATCTGATTTAATTGGAAAGTTTGTGAAAGTATTGCCATTTTCTTTCTGCAAGTCTAAAAATATCTATTTGCTGCAGTAGAATCATCCCACTAGTAAATATGGAGTCAAAGTAATTCTTAGTTATGATAATTTTCTCTATTTTAGAATTCATTTGTTAATATTTATTTTTTCTTCAGTTATTATTTTCAAAATGTTTATCAGCAATAGAAACGTTTATGGTAAATTTCATTGCAAACTCAATGCAGAGCATTAAGAAATTTAATTATTTTATAGCTTTTTGCTACTTTAATATCACCTGTAATTCTTTTCTTTAATATCACTATTCATTTTTATTCTTTAAAATAATTCCATATTATGTGAATGTCTAAGGATATGATTTAGCATTACTTTGTTTCTTGTTTTTTTCCATAGAAACTAAATTATTTTCAGTTATACTCAATGTACATATTATTTATTCTATTTCTCCACAAATCATTAATATTCTGCACCTGTATTACATTTTAAATAAGTGAAACCATTAACAATGACTATATTTATCATTAATTTTTCGAATAATTGTCATTAACAATGACTCTATTTATTATTAGTTTTATCATGAATTAACATAATATAGTCACATTGCTAGGTCTTGAAAATATCAATTCTTAAAAAATACTTGATGTTCAAAGTCTTTATAAATATTGAAATTAGATATTAAAGAAGAAAGATAAAAGTATTGATTTTTGTAAAGATTTTTAATAAGCCCAATAAAAAATTAATAAATGGATACTCAAATCAGATTAATGCATAAACTTTTCTTTGAAACCTGAGAGAGCAGGCTATAATTGCTTATGAAATGATATTATTAATTATAAAAATATATAATTCATTGGGAATGTTGATGGAAGAAAAAGAAGTTAACCAGATAATCAAATAGAGAGACTTAATTATTACAATAATACAGATAGCATTGAATACAAACAAAAACAAAAAATAGTTGGTCATTTTATAGAAATTCCATTCATATGATCTTGAAAAGTTGATATTAATTTGACATCATCTAATAATAAAACATTTGCAACAATAATACTACTACTACTACTACTACTACTACTACTACTACTACTACTACTACTACTACTACTACTACTACTACTACTACTACTACTCTTACCATTAGCCCTACACCTACCCTATCCTTATCACTACCACTACTAATACTACTAATAATAAATAAGTAAAATAAAATAAAATTTGCAAAATCTTTAGCTGTAAAATATCAAAATCTTTGGTAATTGTAAAATAAAATAAATAAGTTTATAATTTTATTATTTTAACAACAACAATAATAATTAAGTAAAAAGATAACATTTATAAAAAATTTAAGTAGAAACAACATTAAAAAAATTTGAATTGTAAAATAAAATAAATAAATTTAATTTAAAAATACCTATACTTTTATTTCATTTTAGTTTCAAAAATAACTTTATTAATGAAAAATAATTGATTATTTAAGAATATGTGAATACATTGTCTTTCTTGGTAAGAAGTTCTAACATCCTAATTGAGAATCTGTGATGGATCTAAAGTTTAATCCCCTGAATAATCTCTAATGGAAATGCTAGTATCAAATTTTGTGTGTGATTGTTTATGTCTTAGGTGATTTTTGGTATTTGAAAGAGATTCCATGTCTCATTGTAGAGGAATTTTGAAGACAGGATAAGGTCATTACTTTTTAACCTATTAAGGTGATCGATAAATATGACTTCCTGATTTGGAGGTGGGAGAGTAAAGATTAGTTTGCAATGGACACTCCAGATTGTATGAACTAAAAACAATGAAAGTCTAATGAAAGGAAATTGTCTACTTTGTAAGGAGTCTTTCAATGATAGAATTTTGTAAAAGTCAATGCTCGAACTTTGCGATATTAGCAATCTAATGCCTACCAGCCGAGGGCACGATTTAATAATATGGTCAAAAGTATCCTATTGAGTCTTGCAGAGTGGGCATATTGGATCAATATTATTTAGATATCTCTTGAAGTGTAAAAAGTGATTAGTATGCATGGCATTTTGATTTACCTTAATTAAGAAGGTAAGAAATTTGGGTTCTAATTTAAGGAATTTAAATAAGGAGGTGATTTTGTGATTGTTGATCCCTAAGGATGGTTTTATATTATTGATGATTGAGTGCAAAATTAGATGTGCATCCCATATAGAGATTTTGGAGTTGAAAGTGGTATTGGTGATTACCTAATATACTTTTATTTCATTTTATTTACTTATTTCACAACTAAATGTTAATGTATGAAATCATATTAATTATTTAAATTGTTTACTAATAACTATAATTGTAAACATTAACAAAAATGGAATTGCTTAAGACAGCAATGTTAAAGTAGATAATTCATAGTAAAATAATATATTTATTGAAATATCCCTATTCATTTATACATCCATTTATCTATATATTATATATATGAAGTCAATCATCAATACTGTCTCTACAAACCAAATGTGTGTTTCTATAATATTGCAAATCAACTCCAGTTAAAAAATCAAATCATTCTCTTAACTATAAGTGTCTCCTCACTATAAATACATTAGTTTATAAATAAATTATTTCAAACTGTGAAGTCAAATGAAAGTTTTTATTAAAATTACCTCAGTTTAAATACTTCATACTCTGGCAATACTTGTATAGTAGGAAAGAACTGATCTGGTTTTTAGATGAAGTTGTTATAGTATTACGGATATTGATTTGAGGGTTCTACAAGTCAGCACTTCTGATTGGTCATGTGAAGCAATGGATCTGAAGCCCGATCCATGCTTCACAGCCTTCTATAAACTTAATTAGTATTGTAGACCTGAATTAAGTTTATAGTCCAATATCAGCAGGGTTTTGCATTAGAGTTAAAAATAATTATGCTTATTAAATGTGTATTACATTTAAATATTTTGTTTTAAATGGATTTCATTCTATTAATAAAAATTGCTTAACCTATTGGTCAAACATATATATACATCTGGCGTATATATATGGGTTAATGCAAGATTCTGCTGAAATAAAATGCTTATTCTACTATAAAAAAATAATAATATATTGTTGTTAAAATTTTGTTAAAATATTTAGTATGATTTGATTTTGAGATAAGCCCGCCAACATTTTCTAAAAGAATGTATAGTTTTGATTAGTGAGCCATTCAAGTCTAATTAAAGATGGCCTTCTCTTTCTTTCTTTTTAATTAATAGAATTCAAACTTTAAAGAAAGAAATTTAGAGTAAAAAAGTAAAAGTTATTTTTAGAAAATGTTACTTTGAAACAAAGGAGCATGGGGAGGCTTATCAAGATCTCAGATCATACAAACAATAGAAGGTAGCTGACAGAGGGGGTATAAATAAAAGGGAGAACAAAAGATTAGGCAATCAGAGTTTCCTTTTGGAAAAAGTTCATTCAGATTTTCCTTTTGGAAAAGATCAGTCATTCAGATTTTCCTTTTGGAAAAGATTATTCATTCAGAGTATTCTTGTGGGCTGTCAGATTGCTCCGTGGAGAACTTTAGAAATTTTGCTGTTGCCTATTGTGATTTTATTATATGAATTCGATGGAGTCTACCATGCTTGGCTAGGCAAATAAATAACTTTGTCTACCGCCGAGGGTTCCTGAATTCCATCCAAAATGCCATAGTATCCACTCAATAGTCATCTGAACTCTGTGCCGTGTCTGGAAAACTTTTCGTGAAACCATACTACATATTTTCATTGTCCGGACAAATCCCTATCGACGGTCGGATCAAGCCACGAACGCCGGAGGGATCTCCTCTATTGAACTATTTCTTATGCTACCTTTTGTTCGTACTTTTTTAATTGCTTCATTGAATTATATGTATTTGTTATGTAACCATTTTTATTAGACTAGTCTTAATTATATATATTGTGTGATCATCTATCTATATTTAACCTTTTTCCCTTCGCTATTCTTCCTTACTAACCTGTGTAAATATTTAGTATTCCATTGCGGTTAAGTTTAATAGTTAATTTTTGTTCATTTAAAATCTCTTTCCAATTTTATTGATGTTTGTTAATTAAATACGAGTCAGTTTCTTTTGTGTGCCAACTTGATCTCTATGATAACGCCTCTTTTGTCCGCCATTAGCTTATTACGTATATCTGATTTAGCTATATACGTTTTAAATAATTTTTAAACACTGTTTTTAGCGCAAAGCAATTAGAAATGCTTTGCGAAAGATTCTTTTTTTATCGTACTTTATCGAGAAGATCGAGTTGACAATTTTTAATAAAATTGGGAAGAAAAGATTTAGACCGCAAACCTATTAATCTGTTTTTATTGTCTAATTAGTTGTTTCATTAATTTAGGGGAATAGCGGAGGCCATTAAATCATTATTCCTATTTTAAAGTCATTAATTAAATATCTATTATTTAACTAACAAGCTTGACTTTTGCTAAATTTGTTATAAATGCTTTATTTTACTTTTCAATGATCCAGGCACGCAAAACACATATTTCTTAGTACTTTTGCACATTTAACTATTTAGCTCTTTATGTGTTTCCGTCCATGTTTCTTTCCGCTGATGCTAAGCTGTCGCCGGTTGAAAAATAATTTATGCATGGCTCAGATGGTGTTGTTTGTTCGTGATCAGGCCTCGAGAATAGGCGAATGGGCAGAGGTCATAGTATTCTTGATTTAATATCTCGCGTATGGGTGGCCTCGAGGTACTTTCGCCTAGTATTCGAACTGGGTTAAACCAACATACATTATCTGACTGTCACACATGGTAATATACACACATCTACATATAATGTTTTTGTAAAACACATTTATAGATTATAAACAGTGAGGATTGCCAATTCCTCTACAAGCTTTATGATAAATGCTTAGCCAGAGCCAGCATTTAAAATATCTCTGTCAGAAACCCCTCCCCAAACCCCTGACCATGGTTTCATGCTTTGGCACACCTCAGAGAGGTGTCAGGGTAGGTTCAGACACTAGATCTAAAAATACCAACCCAAAGCTAAGCACTTAGCTAAAAGTTATCTATTGAGTGGAAAATCTGAAATTTTCAGACATGTACATGTCTTCAAACCCAGCTATCCAACTCAAATAGCTATATGGGGCTGATAGATCTTCAGCCATGCCATATAGTAGTAGTCATAGCAATATAAAATTGCATAAGACTTTTTGGCAGAGACTATAAATAGTCAAAATAAAAGTCATAGATCAATTCATAGATCACATGACCCTATCTCTTAAGCTTGTAAGTTATAAACAGTGAGGATTTCCAATTCCTCTACAAGCTTTATGATAAATGCTTAGCCAGAGCCATCACTTAAAATATCTCTGTCAGGAACCCCTCCCCAAACCCCTGACCATGGTTTCATGCTTTGGCACTCCTCAGAGAGGTGTCAGGGTAGGTTCAGACACTAGATCTAAAAATACCAACCCAAAGCTAAGAACTTAGCTAAAAGTTATCTATTGAGTGGAAAATCTGAAATTTTCAGACATGTACATGTCTTCAAACCCAGCTATCCAACTCAAATAGCTATATGGGGCTGATAGATCTTCAGCCATGCCATATAGTAGTAGTCATAGCAATATAAAATTGCATAAGACTTTTTGGCAGAGACTATAAATAGTCAAAATAAAAGTCATAGATCAATTCATAGATCACATGACCCTATCTCTTAAGCTTGTAAGTTATAAACAGTGAGGATTGCCAATTCCTCTACAAGCTTTATGATAAATGCTTAGCCAGAGCCATCACTTAAAATATCTCTGTCAGGAACCCCTCCCCAAACCCCTGACCATGGTTTCGTGCTTTGGCACTCCTCAGAGAGGTGTCAGGGTAGGTTCAGACACTAGATCTAAAAATACCAACCCAAAGCTAAGCACTATAACTTTTAGCTAAGTGCTTAGCTTTGGGTTGGTATTTTTAGATCTAGTGTCTGAACCTACCCTGACACCTCTCTGAGGAGTGCCAAAGCACGAAACCATGGTCAGGGGTTTGGGGAGGGGTTCCTGACAGAGATATTTTAAGTGCTGGCTCTGGCTAAGCATTTATCATAAAGCTTGTAGAGGAATTGGCAATCCTCACTGTTTATAACTTACAAGCTTAAGAGATAGGTCATGTGATCTATGAATTGATCTATGACTTTTATTTTGACTATTTATAGTCTCTGCCAAAAAGTCTTATGCAATTTTATATTGCTATGACTACTACTATATGGCATGGCTGAAGATCTATCAGCCCCATATAGCTATTTGAGTTGGATAGCACATTTCTGAAATTTTCAGATTTTCCACTCAATAGATAACTTTTAGCTAAGTGCTTAGCTTTGGGTTGGTATTTTTAGATCTAGTGTCTGAACCTACCCTGACACCTCTCTGAGGAGTGCCAAAGCACGAAACCATGGTCAGGGGTTTGGGGAGGAGTTCCTGACAGAGATATTTTAAGTGATGGCTCTGGCTAAGCATTTATCATAAAGCTTGTAGAGGAATTGGCAATCCTCACTGTTTATAACTTACAAGCTTAAGAGATAGGGTCATGTGATCTATGAATTGATCTATGACTTTTATTTTGACTATTTATAGTCTCTGCCAAAAAGTCTTATGCAATTTTATATTGCTATGACTACTACTATATGGCATGGCTGAAGATCTATCAGCCCCATATAGCTATTTGAGTTGGATAGCACATTTCTGAAATTTTCAGATTTTCCACTCAATAGATAACTTTTAGCTAAGTGCTTAGCTTTGGGTTGGTATTTTTAGATCTAGTGTCTGAACCTACCCTGACACCTCTCTGAGGAGTGCCAAAGCACGAAACCATGGTCAGGGGTTTGGGGAGGAATTCCTGACAGAGATATTTTAAGTGATGGCTCTGGCTAAGCATTTATCATAAAGCTTGTAGAGGAATTGGCAATCCTCACTGTTTATAACTTACAAGCTTAAGAGATAGGGTCATGTGATCTATGAATTGATCTATGACTTTTATTTTGACTATTTAAAGTCTCTGCCAAAAAGTCTTATGCAATTTTATATTGCTATGACTACTACTATATGGCATGGCTGAAGATCTATCAGCCCCATATAGCTATTTGAGTTGGATAGCACATTTCTGAAATTTTCAGATTTTCCACTCAATAGATAACTTTTAGCTAAGTGCTTAGCTTTGGGTTGGTATTTTTAGATCTAGTGTCTGAACCTACCCTGACACCTCTCTGAGGAGTGCCAAAGCACGAAACCATGGTCAGGGGTTTGGGGGGGGGTTCCTGACAGAGATATTTTAAGTACTGGCTCTGGCTAAGCATTTATCATAAAGCTTGTAGAGGAATTGGCAATCCTCACTGTTTATAACTTACAAGCTTAAGAGATAGGGTCATGTGATCTATGAATTGATCTATGACTTTTATTTTGACTATTTATAGTCTCTGCCAAAAAGACATATATAGATTATTTAAAAATTTAATATGGATTTAAAAAACTGCTTTATCATATTAAAAAAAATAACACAGCTGAGACTGTAGATATATAGTATTAATTTCAAACATCATGAGTAATGATATACAATGAATGAAAAGTAACCTTGGGAAGGGAAAGCAAAACATTCTAAAAATACTTGAAATGTTATTTGAAATTCCGTCACTGAGGAGTTATTATTTAATGGCCTTGATATATTTGAAACTTGTTGAAATATAAATCTTTTAAAAATATATTGTAACTAAAATCACAATAAATTATACACGTTTTAATGATGTAAAATAGACATTATAAGATGATACAGTAACACGTAAATAAATACTTTAAAAAAGATAATAACAAATAATGACACTGTTTTGTTTGCATAGTTGTGATATCAATGGTTGCTGGTCTTCATTTTTTTATGTAAATTTTTTATTAGTGATAAGGATATAAAATAAATTGGTCATAGCAGTAGTATTTGATAATATATAATAATTGATATGACTTCATTATATTAAGTGTAGTCAATTAGGTCAACTTAATGTATTCAGTTCAAATTACAACTCTTCAAAGCTTATCTCATATAGTAATTTTTTATGATTTATATAATTATAAACCTAATAAAAATAGCAAAATCTAACATCATGCTTTTAGCAAAAAACTCATGGAAAAAATGTTCTAAAATAAGCATATTTATATAACAATGATTTGAGATTGACTGTGCATAAAAAATAAATAGCTTTAGTGATCTAATGTATGTAGGGAAATTGGAACAAATGTAATAATATCTTTTGGGTATTTATTGTTAAAATACCCAACAGATTGGATAAAAATTGAATTTAAATCTGTTGATAAGCATTTTTAATAGGAATAATGCTTTAAAAAAGATTAAATCTAAAAGTTTAACCAGGATTACAAAAAGCAAAGATTTTGGAATCAGAATGAAGTTTTAGAATAAATAGAGACATATTAAAAATACTTAAATCCTATATGATGCTATTTTACTGCTTTAGAAGACATCTGCAAGTGATTTAATACTTAGATGAATAATTAAGTCAGTATAATCAAGACTGTGATTTATCTATAAAGAAAATTCTTATAGCAAATAGTAATTTATTTACCAACTGAGTAAGCTAATGATTTGTTAATACAGCAATGTATTCAAATTAAAAAAAAAAACGTTTTCAAATAGGAACACAATTTACAGTATTGGATAAGGGGCTTGACAAATTTTCAAATGTGTAACTTACATTGTATTAATTATTAAAATGCATCTAAAGATTATAAATATAAACCATCAAAGATAGCATTAATGTACAAACTTTTATGATAGAATATTGCAGAATCAGGAAAATGATTTAATTCTACCTCTAAATTTATTAATTATCAGTGAAGACATCATTTAACTTGGCACAGGATAAGTAGAATGTTCAAAAATACTGATGACACAATCATAAAGTTGGATGAAATTAATATGTGTGCAGTGAATTTTATTGGATATAATTTTTTAAGTTATAAAAGAGCTCAGTGAGATTTCTACAGATTGATAATAGGTTGTCTATAAAGAAATAGTTTGAGTTGTGATATAAAGAATAGCTGAAATACACAGGCTTATATATACCTGCATCTATATATGTAATAGACAGGGTATGAGCACAGACTTTCACATGACCCACCACTCTCCACACTATCTCATAACACTGTATACAGTGTTATGAGATAGTGTGGAGAGTGGTGGGTCATGTGAAAGTCTGTGCTCATACCCTGTCTATTACATATATAGATGCAGGTATATATAAGCCTGTGTATTTCAGCTATTACATATTAGAGATGTCTGCCTATCCCTTGTATATGTATTTAATGGATTATGTCCTGTACATGAGGGGTCAGATTGACTTTAGGTCAACATGGGTGTGACAATAATCTCGGCCTCAGGGTGGCCTTTGAGCGTTCCATCATCAGATTTTCAATTGGATGGACGGTTGAAGAGTTGTAGTGTGGAGTAGATTGAAGCCTGTCCATTAAAGTAGGAGAATTTGCTATCTTAATATATATCTGAGCACTTGTAGCATATATGTGTAGAGATGGTAATCTGGACCAACTGATGATTGCTGGTTTAGCATGAATACGTATATTGGTGATTATTTATCTTTTCAACATATGTGTGTTCAGGTGTATCAGTGTTATGAGATAGTGTGGAGAGTGGTGGGTCATGTGAAAGTCTGTGCTCATACCCTGTCTATTAGATATAAAGAATAGAAAATATCTTTTGTAACTTTTTACAAATGCTTAATTAAGAGATCCAAATAGATTATAAACAATACTGATGCAAGCAGTAATTTCTGAGGAAGATTTTTATTAAGTTTACATAATACAAAGAGATTCATATAATTTTAAATCATATATTTATTTATATAATTGGAAACAGCTAGCATAAGTCTGATCATAAAGTGAGGATATCTATTTACATGATCAAAAGTGAATTTGAAGTCTATCTGATATGCAATAGAGTTTATTAATATTAATAAATATAATAACTTCCTATACCAAGAAAATATCTTGGGAGCATATTCTTAGTATTAGCTTATATATATATTTTTAGGAATGATATATACCAAATTTTTTTTTAGAAATACTTTTCAGTATTAATCACCTTAAGTCACTTACTGAAGTAAGTATTATAAGATTTTATTAATCAAAAGATAATATTAGTTGGACAGATTAGGTAGAGTATTTTTGACTGAAAGTAACTAGTTACAACAAATATGCAAAAGTAGAATAATATTAAATCAAAAGTTTTGTAGCATCAAGAATTACATCTACTGTGAGAATGGCATAATCATTAGGTTTTATAAACAATATATTTATATGTGATGTAATGAAACTAGTTCAACAGATTAACATGCTGATTGAACATATTTGGTAATTAATTGCAGCAGATTTAGCTTTAAAGTATTCAATAATATTCTAATTGACATATATTAGGCTTTGAGAAGTAATACCTATAAATAATAAAAGAAGGTTTTATGACATGGGAAATGGATGATATTTTATTATTTAAGAATAATTGAAATAGATATTATGATAGTATCTTTTAATTTTTTCAGCAAATTTTTCTTTCTAAACTATTTCAACATTATGTCTAATTGTGGCTTTCCAATATAGTCTATTCTCTTTCCCTATCTTTCCAATAGAAAAAATTTTCATTGCACTTCTTGGGAATCTTTTTAAGATAGTCCTTATAATGTAAATGAGACCTACCAATTCTACAAAACCCATGTTTACATACACCATAAAACATCATTTTAGAAAATCTTCTATTGTTTATTCATTTTATATGTCAAATAAAATTGAAAGAGTGATTTTATAAAAATGGAGTCAATAATATCACAATTAGAAAATTGAAGAATATATCATAATCTTTTATTGTATTTTAAAAATTTTATGGAGCATTCTTAAATGAAACTTTTCTAATGCTTTTATGTAATGCTCCACTTCCATACAATAAATTGGATAAAATAACATATCTGAATACACCTAACTTAGTTACAGTAGTTATATCCCTAAGACAAAATACTCTAATTTTTAATTCATTAAAAGCAACAATAATACATTGGAGTTTAAGTTGGATCTCAACATCTAAATCCATTTTTCTATTTATAAAATTACCAGTATGTTTAAACTGTTTGTGAGTCAAGTTGATAACAATCTAAGATAAAAGTTGCTGAGGATTTTTCTTCAATCTCAGTTCTGATAAAGAATTTTTTTGAACATTAATATTTATAAAATGCATTTATAACATTAAGAACATTCTATAAATTGTTTTTTGAATTGGCAAAAATAGTACAATTTTTGGAATATTGTCAATACAAAATGTAAGGAGATGGAGATCTTGTTTTAATTTTAACTGATTCAAATTAAAAATTCCACTATAAAATCTGTATTGTATCATGACACACTTATTGATTAAACTCCCTATAAACAATTCCAAGTACTACTGTTATAAAAATTGAAGAATAATGTTGGAGCAAGTACATATCATTGCTACCATAAGTTTTTATTTCAAATATCACATTTCCACATGTAATAATATTTTCTCTTATTTCATCATGTAAGAGCTGTATAATATGAAAGAATTTTGATGGTCAACCAACTTATTTCAAACAATGCCATAGTATTGTTCTATTAACTGAATCAAATGCCTTTTCAACTCATTAAAACAATATATAAATCACTCCTTTGTTCCTGACACTTTTATTACATTTACTTTACAATAAAACCATTTGTAGAATGCTTTTTGATTTTCTAAAACTACATTGCATGTATGAAAACCATTAATCTATAACTGGAAGTTACCTATTCAATAAATTTTTTAAAAGGCCTTTTGCTGTGGTATATAATAATGATATTCCATTAAAATTGCTGCAATCTTGCCTATTCTTTTTGTTTTTAAAAATTGGAACAATTAAAAACATCCTTAAGATGAGATGGTACAACTTTATGGATATGATATTTACAAAAAATACCAATATTTTTGAAGGTAACATATTACCACAACATCTTAAAATTTCTCCAAGTATTTCTTCAGAACCTACAAGTTTTTCAATTTTAAGATTACAAAAACTACTTTGACTTCACTAAGCTAGACATCTTTGTCTAAATCTAAAAATAGATAATGTGGATATATTATTAAAAGTTGTCATTTCAGTTTTTGTATCATTATTTAAAAGATAATTAAAATACTCTTTTTATTTGATTAAAATATCATTGTCATCATATAGGAAAGTGCCATTTCTGGATTTAATAGGGTTATGATACTCTTCCCAGGTCCATATATTGCTTTCAATGCATCAAAAAAAGATCTAAAATGATCATGATATCTTCTTTGTTATTTCAATCCAAACAGTTATTTTTAAGTCTTCTTATCAATTATTAAACTTCTTTTAGATTATGAAATTCCACATTTGATCTATTATTCTCCAAAGCAGAAAATGTCACATTTCTTTTTAATTAAATCACTAATAATAAGATCATTGTCAAAAAATGATTCATGTTTGTATTTTTTTAATGAAACCTAGAATAGATGTACTTATATCCATAATACATTCCTTAAGAGAATTATATGTATCTTAATATGATAGTTCTCAGGAATCAAATTATCAATTTTAATGTTTAATAATTGTTAAAATTTTGTAGATTTTTTTAAAGAACAAACATTAATTTTCTTGTAAATATGCTTGACATAATATCTATTTTTTATTGCAACTATCATTTTAATCATAATCTGCCCTACAATCTGATCTTGCAAGTGATCATGTAAGATGGAATTCTCTTGTATTCTGACTCCTAACTATAATGTAATCTATTAAAAGCCAATATTTTGAGCATGGATAATTCTTTATAGTGGATTTCCTGCCAGAACAAAATATTTGTGATAATCAATCCATGTGTTGTACATAAATCCAATAGTAACAAATCATTTGAATTTACATTTCCAATATCATTATTTCCAAAAATCTTTGACCAAGAACTACTATTTGCATCAATACATGCATTAAATTCTCCAAGAAGAAAATTCTATTTTTTTAATGGTATTACTGTAACAATGTTATCAAAGAATAAAAGCTTTCCTTCTCTGAATTCTTTGAATCTTTGATTGAAGAATAAGTACTAATAAAATGAGAGCAATAGTACCTTTGTGCAAGATGAGTCTTAAGATTAATAGATTTTCATTGATACATTGAGGAATTTCAATAATAAAAGATATTAAATTAGATTTTACAGTAATCAAATACTTTGTATTTTTTTACATTGACAAACTGCCTTTCTAAAGGGGATTGGATTTGGAAATGCTGTGTGTGTAATTAAAGGATGGAAATGTTGGTGCATAAACATGTAATCTTTTTGTGATAGTTATAAGGAGATATCTGATGGGAAGAGTTTCATGGTGATTAGGCACTACAATAATTTAAATGATTAAAGAAGAAAAAGAGGGGGACAGAAAAGACTGTATCAGGAATAATATATAGCCTTTGATAAACGAACATCCTATCTTACAAGGGAGAAGATTTTTATGAATACTAAATAGTAGTGCAATTCTTTAAATTGATCTAATATTAGTCTTGTGAATAATAATGTTCTCACCATAAAATACTGCAAAGAGTATGTAGAATTTGAAAAATATACCTTGTGTTTCAACAAACTCCAAGATGTAATAACTTTAAGCATTTTAAGGGTATTTCAATTTCAGTATTCCATATAAAAACAATGATGATTGTCTATTAGTTAGTAATGATAGTATTTGTAGTTATATGTTAGATTATTTCCATCATCTAATTAAATTATTAAAAAAAATCAAATTTTATTTATATTTTTCTAAATACATTCAACTGTTACACACTGAATAGTGTAAAACATAACATTTTGAGTGCTATTATCCTCCTATCTTTTTTAGGAAAAAGAAAATTCCAACCTAGAAAAAAATCCATATAAAAATGGTTATCCAATCAGTTATCATCAAGAAAACCTTAAACAAAACAAACAAAAGAAACATAAAAAAATACAGTGATAAGTCTGTGAAGTGCATCCATACACACTAAACATGGCAGACAAACCAAAGAAAATTTGAAATCAATATAAAAATGGTCATACAAAATGATAACACCCTGCAAGAAATCCTACTAAACATAAATATGTGAATGTGGATAGACATGTATGAGTGAAACTACCCATCCCATCAAACAATTATATAAAACACAAAACAATATTATTAAAGAAGAAAACATCACTGTGTTTAAAATAGCATATAATTTATTTATCTAACAATGAATTTATATTTGGAAAAATGCAAAAATATTGGCCAAAGAAGAAAACGTGAAGAGAAGAAAAATTTAAAAAAATGCTTGACCTATTATGATAACATTGGAAATTACTCATTAACCTTTCTCTTAAAAATGTAGAAATTAGGAAAATCTTTATAAATAAGTATATAAAGGATCTACTGAGCCTTTGATAGAGAAGCCTGGATGATTAAAAATTGGACTTTTAATTTAGTATTCATGAATTTGAAGATCAACAGTTTAATTTCCTTACTGTCTGATATTGATTAGGCAACAACACCTCAGGAAAAAGGAAACATAATACCATTTAAAATATTTTCTATACTAACCTAACTGTTAATATATATTAAAAAGATATAAATAAAACTTGAATTTTAAAAAAAAAACTATTTAACAGTTTTCTAGGTCTGTGATTATCATTTCCATTTGGTGGGAATTTTAAGCATTCAAAGGGTTTTAGACATCAAAAGAATGGCAGGATTCATAGATATAACATGGCTGCAGAAAAACATTTTTATTATATGATTGTGCATACTTCTTATTATATAAAATTATACTATTTCAAATGAATGTCAGTAAATACAATCAGATAACTATTTGATAACTTGATGAACAATTGCAGTTGCACATATATGTGTATAATTAAAATGCTATGTGCAGTGTAAATTTATCATATCTAGGAAAAAAGTTAAAATATAATAAACAGATCAGGCTCATAATAGTAAGAAATTAAAATTTTTTTATTTTACTGTAATACATTTTATTTTACCTCAGATAAGAACATATAATGTGTTTCATTTATCTTTACATGCATCCTGAGCTTATACAAACTTAATTTCTTATGGTTTTATTATGAAAACGCAATTAATACATTAAAATAAAAAAAGTCATTTCATATATATTATTATGTAATTTAATAATAATTTTTTTTTAATAAAAAAAAGTAATGACATACTTATAAAAGTCAAAAAAGAAATGCTGGCAAAATTGTGTGAAATATTTGAAATTTAATTTTATACAAGCACCAATATACAACCAATTACGAATGTCTTATTTGGAAAAAAACATTTTTTTTTTCAAATAAAATCATAAAAATCTTTTTTTACTGGAACATTTTAAAAATATTTATTCATTTAATATGAATAAATTGTTTGCCTTACTTTCAAAAACATTATGATGAATTTAAACAATGTTTTACATTATTAATTATTTTTGCTTGCTCTTGACAATAAAATAGTGATGGGTTGTGGACTTTTAAAATAATAATTCACTCCGTGAATTGCCAAAACTTTACTTGTAATTCATGATGTTATTAGTGTACTTTAATGCAATAACCACCTGTTGTAATAAAATTACTTCTATTTAATAATATATTTTAATAAAATAACCATAAACATGCATAATATTTTATGAGCTTCAGAATTAAGATTATAGCTAGATGACTGAATATTGTCTGCTAATGAGTCCTTGTTGCTTGCAAGAATACACTTCATCAAATAAAGTTTAATGAAGAATTATTATTTAAAAAATAATTGAAAATAACTACAGAAGTGTTTTTAATTCATATGACTGAATAATTTTTAAACACCATGCAATTGCATTTACAAATATAAACTTTCTGTACATCAGATAGAGCTCTATTAATGATTGATCACTGTAGAGGCTTTATAGCATATTTTAAAAAAGTTATGTCACATATTATTATAATTATTGCATCATGGTGATTAATTGTTTTTTTTTTGAAAAAAATAATGATTACTACTATAAACAAATTACATTGTATTTCTTCAGTAGGCCTTTCCCCCCTCAAAACTGAGTAATTATTACTTTACAATGAATTTCTTTGACTCTCAAAAGATAAATGATTGAAATGATTTTATAAAGTTTTAGTATGAATGTAGAGTTTTTTGATATATACAGGATAATATCAGAAATATCTTTCACAAAATTACAACTGATATTATATATCTATCAGATTTGTTACTAAATATAGTGAAAAGAACTTAAAAGAACAAAATATAACTTTTAAAGTTTCAAATATTGACATTTATGTCTAAATTAATACTTTTGAAATGCAACATAAAAATATATAAATTATATCTCTTTCCATATTTATTGAAAATAGAAAAACAAAGTGAAATGATTGTCAAGGCATTACTAATTTATGTGAATGATTTACAAAAGCTATATGAAGAAATGATATAAAAGTTTGAAGATTTTTTTAAATTGGAAGTTTCAGTTTGGATAATAAATACATATATAAACATTAAAAATGTTAATAAACATTTTTAAAGAAAGAATTGTTGAGATATAAAATGATATTGAAACCAAATTCTAATAATTCCTATCAAGGGTTTTGGGTTCAAAAGAAAATTTCATTGAGTGATTATTAATTTAAAAAAAAAATTATCATTTCTAATGTCATATTTATTTGAATATAATTTTAATACTATATCACAAATTTTAACAACATAATTTTTTTTATGTAAACTGAAGAATGAAGAGATTTACAACATCACCATATAGATATAGAATCTCATCAATCTCATATTAAATATTATAAAATAGCAATAATATACTGAACAAAAAACAACACATAGATCAATTAATTATATTGTTGAATTAAATTCTGTATTCAATTTTTTTTTAATTTTCATTTTTTATAGCATTTATTTTATCTGTATACTTTCTATCATTATTCAAGTATTATTTAGATATGTTAAATTTATATTTTTCTGTGTTTTTTTCTATCTCAATGTAGTTTGTTATTATGTACTTATGTGAAGAGTGACTTTTTTTGTATTGAAACAATGAAAAATATCAAAGAAGTTGGATATAAAGTTTGTTTGATTTTTTTTTTGTTCACAAATTGTTTTTATATATTTAAATTTTATATTATTTTAAGCTTTATTGTAGATTGTGCACATACTATTTTTTCTACATTCAATTATAAAATTTTTTTTTTTAAAACTTTAAAAATAATTTTTTGCAAAAACTCATTTTTAGAATACTTTGTCAAAGAGCAGATAATAGTAAAATATTATATAAATACAATTTATCCAAACTACTTCAAACACTTTTTATCAAAACCCTTTATTTTTACATATATACATACACCTACATTTTGACTGTCCTGCAGTCTTCTTCAGACAGTCAAAACCTCATCATCATCATCACCAACCATTATAAATCCACTGGAGGATAAAAGTCTCTCCAAATTCAATCCATATTCTCCAATCTTTAACTTCCCTTCTCCACATCACTCCTGCACACTTTCTTATTTCATCCATCCATCTCACATGTGGTCTTTTTCTGGGTCTTTTACAATCTCTTGGAATCAATCTAGTTTAAGATTTCAATTGTCCATATATTATCATCTCTTCTAGAAATATGTCCAGCCCAACTTCACTTCAGTCTTTTAATTTTTTCAGTGAGTAGATTAATACCTATTTGTTCTCTTGCCTATATATTGTATTTTCAATCTCTTCTTGTTACTCCCAACATGCATCCCTTCATACATCTTTGAGTGGTCAGAAGTCTCTGTGTTGATCTTCTATTAAGTGTCTAAGTCTCAGATTCATAAATAAGAACTGGTAAAACACATAGATGGTCAAAACACACACACACACACACACACACACATATATATATATATATATATAAAGGGTTTTTTTAAAAAAATTTGAAGTGCTTTGGATAAATTGTATTTATATAAGATAATACAGCAAAATAAAGAAAAGGGTGATATTTGGTAATATTTCTGAAAAATATTATATAATAAGACCTTTGACTGGGAATACTTTGGGACAAAAAGAGACCAGTGGCTTGAATTAAATAATAAAAATAGTCCAACATATAATTAGTTAAACATTACTTATTGAAATAATAATTTATACAAATTATTATTTAATAGAAGTTTTGAAAAGAATTTTTTTATTAATATGTTTATCATTAGAAATTAACATTAAATGTTTTTTGCAGTTATTTTCAGGGTAAGTAAAATACCAATAATTAGATCATAAGATTGACTAGTTATTTCATATTGTGGAAATTGAATGTGAGCTTTTACTTAGATTATCAGATAAAATTAGTGGAAAAAATATTTAGTTAAATGTCATTCCTTTGTTGTATTAAAGACTTTTCCACATATTATTGAAAATTTCCAATGTCATAATAAAAGTTAATTCTTCTGAAGTTGTTTTTGATCAATACATTTTGAAAAATATCACCATAAAGGTTACATAAAGTATACATATAATGGAAATGTATCTTTTTTAATGTAAGAAGTATTTTTAGCAAATTGAAATTATTATTTAGTAAAATATTTCATTGTTATAAAGGATTTCTCTGGAACCTTGATGCAGAGTTAGATGTCTTAATAAAATCATGTTTTTGTAATTCAGTGTCATAATTTTTTAGGAAAGAATAAGATAGTAAAATTTTGCTATTTTAAGAATTGCACTGTTAGTTAAAATATAACTACAGTAGTTATTTAGTTTGTCAAAAGTTTGAAAAGTTTATTAGCCTTAAAAATAAGATAAATGATTCATCACTCAGGAGCTCATGTGACATTTAAGCATTGGAATTGACAAAGTTTAAACTTTGATCAAGAAATCTTTAGCTTTTGATTTCCATTTACACTATTCAATGTAGAACATCAGTTTTAAGTATTTTATTATATAATTTATTAATTCTATTTTTTAAATACAAGTAATAACAATTACAAAACCTCCTGCCAAAAATTTATTCATGATTTTTTAAACTAAATAATAACTTAAGAAAATTAAAAAAATTAGAATAGCTTTATTTTTTAAAAGACAAATTGCAATTATTATCTAAAGTGTTAACAGCTTCCATTTCTTAAACCTATGTTACATTCATTCAGGACATCTTAAAAAAATAATTTGAGTATTTATAGTAGATAAAATAGTATTACTATCTGAGTTATTTATTTTTGTAAATCTTCAAATGTTTGTTTTTCAAAAATTAAATTAAGTTTTCAATCACCAAAGTTGTTTTACTGATGTATTATTTAAAAAATATGCATTGCTCAATATTTTTAAAGAAATGATGAAAGAAACAGAGTCTATATAAAACTAGAATGTAAATCATCCTGAAAAACATTAAGATCTTGCAATATTTAACTTTTTATATTTTAAAAAACAAAATTTCAAGATTATTGTTATTCCAAAAACTTATATCTCTTTTCTGTATGAATGTAATATTAGTAATATAAATGTTCAGGCATAAACAAAAAAGAAAGTCGTCGTCCCCCCCTATCGAAGAAGTAGGTGCTATGAAGAAATTTAAATATTTCTGAATAATAAAACAACAAATTTAAATGAATTTAAATAATAAGTAAAACTATAAATTATACTTACTAACTATGAAAACACTAAAGAAATTAATGAGCTATGAATATGATAGGTAATACATCAAAAGCATGCTAAGCAGGAATAAAAGTGTTTAGACAAAAAATATATCGTTACCTTTTCTATATAAATGCACAAACACTATATTACTAATACTAAGATTATTGTCAGTAACAAATGTAATCATACAAGATTTACTATGAGTTTTTATTTTTTTAAATATATTAAAGATAAGCTTTTACATATGGATTAAAAGATATTTATCTAGTTGCATTTTCCTTTTGTTTCTTTAAAACATTGATTTGACATCATGAAAGAATATTGGAATGACTAGTTGATTAATCGTTAGATTTGGAAATGGGATTTATCATAATATTACTATTAGTATATATAATCGCTTTAACACGCTGAAGAAGCTGTTAGTAGTAAAAAAAAAAACAAATTAAATTAATCTAAACCTAGTACTTTCGAGCTTCTCCCTTATATTCATGGCCAAAATAGATTATAACATTACTAACTAATTTATGCATTTAAAGTGGATTCTAAAATTTTTTATTACTTTTTATTGGTATTTTTTTTGATAAACTTTTAGTTTTATTTATCTTTCCAATTTCTTTTTTAGTTTTGAGAAAATGAGAGAGAGAGTGGAGGAGTAGGAGAGAGGAGGAAATATAGTTAATTCTATATTTTTTAACATTTCTTTGGATTTCTCACCATCATAATATTACTTAATATTGACTTACAAAATTAACTGATATATAATTTAAACAATTCTTTGTTGTTGAAATTTATCATTTATCTTTAAAATTTTTAAATTTTCTTCCTGCTTCTTTGGTTTTTATAAAGTAAAGAGAAGGAGGGGGGGAAATGGTGAATTATAGAAGTTTCGTCAACTTTAATAAAACTAATAATTGTCAGTTACATTCGATACAAAGTACAAATCAAAACAACAATACAAATTAAAATGAACTATCTGTCTTTGAAAAAATGATAACAAATTAACAAAAAAAGAGCTTAAAATTAAACTTCTTTATTTATTTGGATTTCCACTGCCTGCCTGATAGTTGTTTACTTTTTGACTTTATAAAAATCCCCCCCCCCCCAAAAAAAAAAGGCATGACCACTTTCATTTTAAACTAAGTAATTTGTTGGTAGCATGACAAAATCATTTTAAACTCCCCTTGTCTTTTTTTCTTTTGCTATCATAGATGACCTAAGGTCTCTAAATAAAGTGATGGGAAAATGTTATTTCCTTTTTATTTTTTAGCTTTCTGATGTATTTTTTTAAACTTTTTACAAATTTAGATTTCAACTATGTGAAGTACATTGAGTCTTCAATTTATTGGTTGATTATATCAGAAGTATTTACTGACATGGGTGCAATATTTTATATAAAAAGAGAAAATGGAGTATAGATAGCTGATTAAATTGATACCAAATGTTATATATAAAATTATTAAAATGCTAAATAAATATATAAATTTTTTCTATTTGTAATTTCTCATAAAAATAATAGAAGAAAGTAAATTAAAAAGAAATGTTATCAATTTTTTAGGAGGTCATATGATATTTAAACTCAGATTTTATTTGTTCAGTTGAGAATCAATTACAAACACTATATTTATCACTATACTAAATAATGTATTTGCTCAACAAAATAACTATGATTATGATGCAAAAGTGTTGAAAGTATACTTGGCTTAATCAATTCCAATAAAAGATATATAAATTCTATTTGGGCATTTTATATTAATATTAAAAATGACAGAGTATCATGATATATATAAATATATCCAAACAAGTATGCACACACACATATGCATTTTATATCATATCATTTTTAAAATATATACTCTTATGCATAATACCAAATTTTGGGGATTTATAATACTGGATTTGTTTTTAAATGAATGGTTTTACTAAAATCAGACCAAGAGTTAGATCAGTGTAAGTATTCAGAAAAATATTATTTTTAAAATTATATAAAATTAATTTAATTAAATAATTAGTAACAATTATCAATCAATTTGCTTCTTTTCAACATATAAAAAATATTTTTTTCTCTCCTTGTTTTAGATGGCTATAAAAGTGTGATCTAAATATAAGATAAATATATACATAATTTATATAAAATAAATACAATTATTTTTATAAAAGGAATCTAAGAAAATGTTTTATATGATATTTATTAAGAAAACATCAATCTCTTCTGTTATTAACAATTATATCATTCTTTAGATACTACTAAGTTATACTGTCAAAAATTTATTTGTTGAAGTAGAGCTTTTAAATCAAAATCATTTGATAACATTTTGTTACTTTTTTATTTATAATTTATTGAAATGTCCATAATAGAATGTCATACAAAATCTTACTGAAAACCATATTAGTTAATGAGAATAATATTGGAGTACCATTGAATGAGATACTCTTCTATTTTTAATATTATCTATTACTCTCAACTTATCATTATTTCAATTCCTTTTTCAAATCACATATAACTTAAATAACAATATATTTGAAAAGCGCTATTAATTAAAAACTATCAAATAGAATACAAATTTTATATTAGATTTTGTTTCTTTACGTACTACTAATTTTTTAAAATTGGTCTTGCATAATAAAAAGTCATAAATACTAAATGCAGCTAATAATTGCTTTCCAAGTTCACCATAGATAATATTAACACTATATTTACAATGACTCTATCAATTAATAACATATATTTGATAAAATGATAATCTCATATAAACTTTATAAAAATTATCATGGTGAAATAATGCTCTATTTTAAAGTTGTAGGAATTTTTATATATTATACAATAATTTTGTTAAAATTTAAGCAAATAGTAATGGACAACTACAACCAATGATGATCAAACCTGATCATAACTTGCATTGCAAAGTAATTTTTGAAAATGGTCAAGCTTTCCCTTTAATAGATGATCTGGCAAATTAGCAATTTGTTGGCTTTGGCATGGAGACTAATTAATTATTATCAATTATAATTATTAAAGTCTTAATAAATCCTTAGTTTAGTCTGATCTTTAAGCAGCAATTTGCTGTAATTGTTTATCTTTTTCAAAAAAAAAAAAAAACTACAAGTAACGACGTTTGAGCAATGTAATGCAGAAAATAAAATTTATAAAAAACAGCGAAGATTAAATTAAATTTTTTAACATTATACATATTTATTATATTATATGGGTTAGCATATAAATAAAACAATAATATAACTTACAATTTCTCAATGACGATTTCATTTCTTGTTATTAAATATAAAATATGAGGAAATTAATTTTAATACTTGATCTACATAATAGGATTAGAAAAGAAAAGCTATGAACAAAATGCTGAATAAATTTCTTATTAAACAAAGTTATATTTTAAAAATTGTATTAACTCCAAACGTTAAAATATTTATGTTCAAACTAAATTATTCTTTTATTAAAATCAACTTTATCATTATAACTTTTTACACTTTTTTTTATCTTCTCTTATACTCATATTAATTCTGCTATTATAAATATGATATAGAATAAAAAGAAGATTAAAAAAAAAAAACCAGGGATAATAAAGGAAAATTTACAATGGGGAAGGGGGGACGGACGACACGTTTTGATTTTTTTCAAATTACATAATTTTCTAGAAATTTCAAGGTAATAAGTAAAGTTTTAAAATTTAGATTTTAAGATCAATATAGTTGTAATATATATTATTTAATGAGTACAATTTAGATATTTTGTCAGAACTATACTTTAAAAAGCAAAATTATGTTATTTTTGTAATTTCATGCTATTAGATCTTTATAAAATAATCAGTCCATCTATAACTTTATTAAGATAGAGTAATATTAGCGTGTTATGTTAATTTTCAATTTTTTTGGGATATTTCTTCATGAAAGTTAAAACATTTAAATGTAAATAAGAGAGCAGACTAAAAATGTCTTATGTTGCTTTTTTTTCTTTCTAATAAGATCACTACTGATATACATTTATTATTAAAGTAATATCTTATATATATTTAGAATTTGAATTCAGTTTTGAATGGATAGAGAAAATTATTATGGGAAAGTTCTGATCTGTATTAGTGATATTTATAAAAGTTGAAGCTTTATCTATCTTTCTATTTTACTCAACATTCTATCTTGATTCTCTTCTATTATAGCCAACAGCCTCTTTTGATGTTTTCTCCTTTGCACTTTTATTCTCTCTTGACTATCTTTCATTTTTTATTATCTTTTATTCTAACTTTCATCCATTTTACTTAAAAACCTCTTTTGACTCTTTTTCATTTTCCATTGACTATAATTCTATCTTCTATTCTATCAAATAGTTGTATTTTTTTTCTTTTCTTGAGTGTATTCCATTTTCTCATATCAATAATTGATCAAATTTAGCTAATACTCTATTATATTTTTAATAAATTATATAAAGGTATAATTTAAAGTCTTTAGAAAAGATAATTAGAATAAATTGACTGTCTTATAATGATGCATAATAATTATGCTGATTGGTGATTATTTATATATATATTCGTTAATTTTTTTTTATGAGCCACCTACTTCATGCCTATATTTTTATACTTTCTGTTTTTTTCCTCATATACCACAGCATCGGCCGGGATGAGAACCCACAACCGTCTGCAATCAACTACTTGCTTGCAAGGCAGCTGCGATGACCTCTCGGCTAACAACGCTTGACTACTTTCTGTTTTTCATTTACAACCATCACACTCTATTAATTTCATGCAGGTGCGTCCGTTATATTAGTAAATGTAAGGCATCAAAAATATTTTTTTTATAAATATTTATATCTTCATCGATAAAGTTAATAATATAGGCTAATATATTTAAGTAAAACCATGATTAAGAATACTTTTCTTCCTCATTATCAGTAATAATTTTACAACTAGTGTATTTGAATACTTTTACCGAATTGATTCTTTTCAAATTATCTTTCAATGAATTAGTTTATAATTCACTAAGGTACTGTGGTATTAGAGCTGCGACGTGAAGAATTATAATCGTTTAATCATTAAATTAATTAGGTTATTAAATCAAAAACATATTTTAAAATCTACATTAAAAAAAAAAACAATTTAACAAAAAAAAATACGAAAAGCATTAATGTGAAGAATAGTTAAAATGCGTGTTTAAATCAAATTGAGTGTGTGTTTGCACGTGCATATTCTGCATAATCTATTTAATACATTGTACAGGTTTACACCTGCATTTATATATGTAATATATGCGGGATTCGAACTCAGACTTTCACATGACCTACAACTCTCAGTGCCATGTTATATTGCTGACTCACCTGATCACACACATGTTGAAATCACCAATGTACATATTTCGTGCTAAACCAGAACTCATTAAAGTATGAAGATTGGTTATCTTAATGTAAAGCTGAGTACTAATTGTATATATGTGTGGAGCTGGTATACTGAATCAACAGATGAGTGCTGGTTTAGCACGAAATATGTATATTGGTGATTATTTATCTTTTCAGCATGTGTGTGATCAGGTGAGTCAGCAATATAAGATGGCACTGAGAGTTGTAGGTCGTGTGAAAGTCTGAGTTCGAGTCCTGCATATACTACATATATAAATGCAGGTGTAAGCCTGTACAATGTATTAACATAGATTATGCAAAATATGCATGTGCAAACACACACTCAATTTGATTTAAACATGTATTTTAACTATTCTTCACATTAATGCTTTTCGTATTTTTTTTTTGTTAAATTGTTTTTTTTTTTAATGTAGTTTTTAAAATATGTTTTTGATTTAGTAACCTAATTAATTTAATGATTAAACGATTATAATTCTTCATGTCGCAGCTCTAATACCACAGTACCTTAACGAATTACACAAATGCACACTAATTTTATTAAATCTAGATATACTTATATTTATAGTTTTGTGAAAAATATCAATTGTATCTTTAAATTTTTTATTATAATTCAAGAATAAAAAACCCTAGCAATCAATAATACTTACCTTTACTTTAAATATCTTTTTAATAACAAAATAACCTTTATATTACTAACCTTCTAACCTGTCTCAAAATATTATTAGCCTTGTAGGATCGTTTTACTTTTTTTTTCTTATGTAATTTTATTTATAGAAAAATTAAAATCAAATTTTGAAATTGTTTTGGAAAAACATATGCTTTTTTTTTTTTATAATTTGCCTACATATATTCATAACTTAAAATATATAATTTATATAAATATGAATATTTCATTACTATGCATTTATTATTATAACTATAATAAGTTTATTATACAGCAAGAATTGATCTTATAAGTTTATGAGCTACAGTACATATTTTGCATGAAAACAGAAATATTTAATTTCTAAGCAATCTCAGGCAAACAAAACGAACAATTAATGAATAATGTTTTTGTAAATAAATTTCTACTTAATACTTGTTATAAGTTAAAATAGAAAAAAGAGACCATAAAATTTTAATCAATTAGCAATTGACTAGACTGGAAAAAGCATTTTCTATAGTGTTTTCTACTTTTGGTTGGTTAGGATATTGCTCTAGCTACATTATTTAAGCCTGTAATTCAACATCAATTGTTTGTTTTAAATCTTATTAGATTTGTTAATGATTAATTTTTGAATCTATATTTCAAAACCCTAACACGAATTTTACCTCTCTCCTAATTTGTTATAACACTTCTCTTAACATTATAACACAATATCCTTTACCATTTTTTTTATTCAATCAATTTTGTTATTTGTTCAAATAAATTGTTAAGTTTATTCTTACTATATAGACTATCCTTTTATTTACAATAACTCTAACACTTGTATAATACATCTTTATTTTTACTTAAAATATTTTTATACAAGCTTTTTCATCTACAAAATAACTAGTTTTTCCAATAATTCAGTGGTGCAGTTTTTAAAAATGTGTTCATCTAAAGCAAAAACATTATGGTAAGTAATTACATTTTTGCTTGTATTTTTACTATTATTTAAAAAAAATAAATTAAAATAATCAAATAATTTATTGCTTGAGTTTTTTTTAAGAAATTTATTTAATGGAACAGCAATCTATGGTTCTTGAGTCCCTGAATTCTTGTTCAGTGTTTATTTATTTAGCTTATAGGTCACTTTTATATAATTAAATATTCACAACTATTAAAGGAATCTGCAGCAATTTTAACCAAGAGAAAGAGATGCTTTAGAGACTTCATTTAAGTTTTTCAATTCTGCCATTGTATATATATAAATTTGATAGGCCTTACTATTGGATTATAGTTTGTATGATCTCACTTTCATGAGCAGTGATTGCTAAATTCTATTTTTAAAATAGATAAGCAGAGAAATTATGATTGAACCTGAATCCACAAAGCTCCAATAATGTTGAGAATGATCAAATCCAGGTGGATTTAGTTGGAACATGAAAAAAATACTTGAAGCCTCACAAGAGGACCATTTAAACACTATTTTTTTGTTTTTGTTATAAAAAGAGAAAATACATATATGTATAAGTAGTTTTTTCTGGTAATATTTAATTGCATATTCAGAAGAAAGTATTGATATTTTTTCTCCAAAATAGAAGTATAATCATTGTTAGTGGAAAACCAGTGATAAGGAAATTATTATGAAGTATTTGCATCATAATTCCAAGCAATGTCAGATATCTTTTCTAAAAAGTTATTTCTAGAAATTATTTTTAATCTAATATTTGATAAATGAAAAAAATTAATTAAACTATGGGACAAAGTAGCATGGAATAGGAATTATATTTTATCTTATGGAAGCAGATTCAGTTTATAAGATAAATCCTTGTTTGAAAAAAGTTGACTATACTATTATTGTGAAATTAAGAATAAGATCCAAAATTTTTAGAATATTTTCAAACTTTTTTCTATTTCTGAAAAAAATATCTTTGTATAAAGTTAAAGCTGCCATCATCTGTAGATTAATTTTTTAAATTTTGTTTCTGGAAGTTGTTGATGTAATAAAGAAGGAAGAGATGTGAACTCTGTAAAAAGTCATTCTATAAACTTTTGTAATCTACAATTATCATTTAATGACACTTGAAGTTTTATACTGGAGAGTATTTAGTAAAAAATCAGATATAATAATCTTTAATCTGGATTAAAGTTTATATCTGTGCTAGAGAAAAATTCTCGCTTAATAAATGATTAATGGGTACCGATTAATGAAAAATGTACGAAGTCGCAATTGTGAGTCAAATAAATTAATAGTATTTTTATATTTAAGAATTGTTTTTCTAAGCAGAATTTTAAGCAAAAATTAGATTAATATAAGTAGAAAAAAATGTTTATTTTATTTTCAAAGCCTATTTTAATTAATATGAATTGGTAAAAATAAAACTTTATTCATTGTAACTTCTTAAATCCTGCCTTTACAAAGATAGATAGATACCTCTCAGCTAAAGGCATGATTTTTAAAACAATTTGTAGGGAATACATAACGATAAAGCTGCATAACAATTTTTGAATCATTGTTAAATAATAACATGGTATAAAGTAAATCATGATTCAATTTTATAAATGTTCCAATAAATTTAGCACACACACACACACACATAAAAGCTTGTTTAGAGCTATTAGCATACTCATTATATTTACATTTGTAAATACAAGTTTATTAAATTAAGTCACGTGATGCATGACTTGATTTCCTTACTGCACACACACACACACACACACATATATATATATATATATATATCTTAAAGTCTAGCAAAGTAAACATTTTGTGCACTTTTGTTATAAAAATAATGATAATGAAAGTCTTAGTTCAAGAATAAACTTTTTTAAATCTCTATTTACAATGATACATTACTGGATTAGATAGTTCACACAATGTTAAAAGTATTCTTATATTTTCTTACATAATTTATTGTTTTGTATTTATCTATGTAGAGGATTTATTTAGAATAGCAAAAGGAATTGTTATGATCTTATTATGTGAAAGTATTCTCAATAAATTTTACCCAAATTACTGACTGATTGATTTTTAAAATAAAATTAGCAAGGCAAATATTCTACAGCTTATAGTTAGCCATAAATAATTTTAATTAAATGAAACTAAAACTCTTTTTTTCAATATTTCTTAAAATTGTTTAAAATTTTTATGGTTTTTAATGTTATTTACAGTAGTAAATTCTATTTCATATATTTCAATAATTACAGTAAACAAATTAGTAAGGCCTTTATTTTATATCTTTCTGGGAAGAGGCATAATATCTCTTACATTTAGGATTGCCTTTGTCCAGAAAATAAAAAAATAATTATCTTAAATCCATCCAACTAAAGTCTTAACTTCAGTTCATCTCTAAAAAACAATATAATTTTTATAGATAAGATCTCCTTGTTTTATTAATATGTGGTCTTGAATATTCAATACTAATGATGTTTTAGTTAATAGGCTTAATTCAGTCACAATAATGTACATTTTTTACAAATAACACTCAATATAAGACTCTATTGCTCATGAAGTCAATGGCTCTTGTAAAATTTATTACCGAAACTGAAATCATATTTGATTGCCTTTTAGCCATAGCATAAATTTCGGTTCTTTAATAGTGAGTTCAAATCAATTGATAATATCATAATAAAAAACACCTGCTCTTTTTTCAAAACTTCCAATTTAAACTCATCCATTAAATAAGCAATTTTTAAAAATTCTGTCTTTCCCATTTGTATTTTTAGCCAAAAAAAAAAAAGCATAAATTTTGTTCTCATTTGTTCAGATTTTAATAGCAAACTAAGTGTAATTATGTATTATTAATCACTATCAGGTATAAATGTCATCATTGTGACCCATGTTTAGTTTTTAATTTCATTCAATACTAATTATAGCTGCAATATTTTTTCAGTTCTTGGACTTATAATAACTATTTATTAAAGGCTACCATAATATTTGTTAAATAAAACCCATCTCATCATAATATTTTATCATGATCTCAAAATAACATTATCAGATCATATAAATATCCTTTTAAAAAGATCTATCAATTTAAAAAAAAAATTTAAACTTATCCCACAATTTCATTTAATTATGCTTTGTGAATACCTAATCTCTGTCATATTTACTGTATTTTGCATATATTTTATTAATAATATACAACTATTTTTAATTATCATTTTATATATGTACAATGGTGTTAATTGACTTTCTTATATCTTTATGCTAATATTAATTCAGATATATTTTTTTAATTGTACACATATTAATAAATTCATTTTTTTGCATAAAAAAATAAATAAGTTTTTAGTTGATCATTATTTTTGAATTAAATATATACATACTACAATAAAAATGTATTATTTTTTTCTATGTATGTAAATACTTGTGTTATTACATGTTCAAGATGCCATGTGATGTTTTAGCTCATTACTGGTAGTTGGCATTTACAAGTATTATTTAATTGACCTGGTATATTTTTATTTACAATATTCATGAGAATTAGTTCTAAATAAGCCAATTATTTTATCACTGCCAGTTTTTTTTTATAATATTAACATATATTAGATTAATGAATTTATTGATTCATCTTATGAGCATATTTGTTAAAATATAAAAAATTCTAAAAAACTTACCAGGAGATCTAATTTTATTTATATAATTAAAAATATTATTTTAAAATAATTTTCATGTAATCAGTTAATATTTTAATCATGATTATATTTGTCAAATAATTTTAAAAGGGCTATAAAATGTTAAAAAATATTAAAAAAATTTATTTTAAACTATGATCTTCAATCAAGGAAAATATACTAATTTAGAAATTAATTGCTTTATGTGTTATTTTATAGTGCTTATAAGCACTCAAAGAAAAAAAAAAGATGACTTATTTTTTACACTGTTGATGTCATAGTTCTAAATTTTACTGCAAGGCTTTGTATACTGAAAAATCACATATATTAGTTGACCAATTAAAAAAGAATATCAGTAGAAGAGAAAGAATCATTGTTAATATTCTATATTTATAGTGGTTCATCAGAACTATTTACTAGGAAAGTTATAAATATTTTTATGTTATGAAGGTGCAGATTCTATATAACATCATATGAATTTCAAATAAATAATTTTATTGTCGTAATATACCAATGATTATAATTTGTCAGAATATATTTTTTACATCATAATTTAAATAAATAAGAGCTTAGAAAATCTTTTAAATATGTAGCAATAATAAAATACACTATGAATTTATCTGAAGTGATGATTATCTATAATAAACTTTTGAAACCAGATATGGTTAATGCTTTGTAATTCAATGGGGTGGGGTGGGGGAGCAATTTCTGCTGAAAATTAAAGTATTCTCAACATAGTAATGCATAAAGAAAAATGGCTTGGTGAAAGGGTAGGTCTTTGAAATAATAATTTATTCAATTAGAAATGGCTGAATTTTTTTAGAACTAAGTAAGCTTGTATTGTTAAGTTTGTCTACTTGAAATAAATAAAACTAAATTAGCCATTGTAAGTAAGATAACATTTACCTGGCATAATTACTGGGAGATCTGATGGTCAAATAGATTAGCAACCATTTAGACTTGTAAATTTGTGAAAAAATTATGATTTCTTAGATGACTTATAGTATAAATTGATTTTTAAGTTGTCTAAAATGCAGTGACTATAGGCAAATTTGCTAAATTATTGACAAATTGATTTTGTTTTTCAGTTTCAAGATTTGATGCAGCAAACAATTTGTAATGAGATTAATGTCAGATATATAATTATCACATTTGTGTTATTTTGAAGTTTTGTGAAATTTCTTCTATTTCCAGACAACAAAACACAATTTTTCAAGTCATCATCATCATCAACCATTATCAATCCACTGCAGGATGAAGGTCTCTCCAAGTTTAATCCATCTTCTCCGATCTTCAGCTTCTCTTCTCCACATCACCCCTGCACACTTTCTTATTTCATCCATCCATCTAACATGTGGTCTCTTTCTGGGTCTTTTACAATCTCTTGGAATCCAGTTTAAAATTTCAATTGTCCATCTATTATCATCTCTTCTAGCAATATGTCCAGCCCAACTCCACTTCAATCTTTTAATTTTTTCAATGAGGTCAGTAACACCCGTTTGTTCTCTTACCCATACATTGCGTTTTCGATCTCTTCTTGTTACTCCCAACATACATCTCTCCATACTTCTTTGAGTGGTCTGAAGTCTCTGTATTGCTCTTCTATTAAGTGTCCAAGTCTCAGATCCATAAGTAAGAACTGGTAAAACACATTTGTTAAAAACCTTCCTTTTCAAACACATAGGCATATTTCCTTTTAGTATCAAGTTATTTCTACCAAAAGCACTCCAACCAAGTTTAATTCTATGATTAATTTCTTCCATTATGTTTCCATCTGTATTAATAATCTGACCAAGGTATTTGTAACTGTTAACTTCTTCTAATTCATCATAATCAATCTTTATTTTCATATTTTGAGCAAATCGATTAAACATTACTTTAGTCTTTTTAACATTTATCTTTAGTCCTACTTTCCTACTTTCATCTGATAATTCCTGCAACATATCCTGCAGCTCTGAAGCATTATTTGCAAAAACAACTACATCATCTGCGAAATCTAAATGACTTAAATAATCTCCATTTACTTTCACTCCTTTAGTTTCCCATTTTAATCCACAAAATACTTCTTGCAGCACTGCTGTAAAAAGTTTTGGAGATATGGAGTCACCTTGTCTTACACCTTTCTCAATGTTGACTTTCCCAGTATCATTATGTAATCTAATTGTTGCTGTTGCATTTTTATAAATATTCTTCAAAATATGACAATATCCTGGATCTATACCTTGATGATCCAATGCTTTAATCACTGAAGAAATGTTTATAGAATCAAATGCCTTTTCATAATCTACAAATCCAAAACATAATGACAACTCATATTCATTTGACCTTTCTATAACTTCTCTCAACACCTGGATATGATCTATTGTACTAAAACCACTTTTAAATCCAGCTTGTTCTCTTGGTTGGTGGAAATCCAATGTTCTCTGTAGATGAGTTGTAATTATCTTGGTAAAAATTTTATATAAAACTGATAAAAGGCTAATAGGTCTGTAATTTCTAATATCTTCTTTATCACCTTTTTTAAATATTAATATTATTACTGCATTCTTCCAATCATCCGGTACATCTTTATCATTTAGACATTTGGTATATAACTTTGCTAAAATTTTTTCTATTTCTTCTCCTGCTTCTTTTAATATATCAATTATAATTCCATCATTACCTGGAGCCTTTCCCTTCTTCATACATTTAATTGCATGTCTCACTTCTTCATTTAAAATTCTGGGCAATTCGGAAGATGGAATAGATATAGGAGGTACTTGTTCTTTATTACTATATAATTCTTGATAAAAATCTTCTACCAATTTCATGATGTCATCTCTCTTTTTAGTAACAATTCCATCTTTTTTTCTTATTGCAGATATAAATTTCCTACCAATACCAAAATGTTGTTTTACATTCTTAAGACTTTTATTTTCTTCTACAGCTTTCCTTGCTAGTTCACAATTATACTTTCTTATATCATTTTCAACTCTTTTCCGCACCATTTTACAAAATTCGAGATATTCAATTCTTTTTAATGCATCATTTTTGTATATCTTCATATTCCTTCTTTTCTTCATAAATTCTCTAGTCTCAGTAGAAATTTTATTGGTCAATTGCTGCTTTTTTCTACCAGCTATCTTTGTTGCAGTTTTTAAAAGTGTATCAGTTATTTTCATATTAATTTCATTCAAATCTGAATTATGCTCAAAATCTACTAATACTTGAAACTGATTTCTAAGTTCTAATTTAAATTCATTAGAATGTTTCTGAAGATTAGGAATATCAACTGTAAATATTGTTTTTCTTAATAATTTTTGTCTCTCTAGTTTCACATTAACACGTATCTTACACCTTACTAATCGATGATCACTTCCTGTGTTAAATTTATTAAGAACATTACAATCTTGAAATATGTATTTCCTATTAGTCAAAATATAATCCAATTCTGCTGTACCTTCATTTGGATGCTTCCATGTCCATTTCCTTTTAACATTTTTCTCAAAAAAAGAATTCATAATATAAAGTTTTTCTTTTTCTGCAAACTCCACAAGTCTATGTCCTCTCTCATTTCTATTACCATAACCAAAATTACCTACAGCACTTTCATCTTTCATTTGTTTACCAATTCTAGCATTAAAGTCTCCCATAACGATTTTAAAATGTTGTTTACTCTGATCAAAAGCCTTTTGTACATCCATATAAAAATCTTCTACTACTTCATCACTATGAGAACTTGTTGGGGCATAAACCTGAATTATCTGCATTTGATATCTGCTATTAAGTTGTATAACTAATCTTGCCACTCTGTCTGATACACCATCAATCTCCACAATATTGTTCTTCCACTTTTTATTTATAATGAATCCTACTCCACTTGTATTTCCAATATTTGTGCCTTTATAATAGAGTATATGTCCACTTTTTAAATCAATTGTCTCTTCACCTTTTCTTCTAACTTCACAAAGTCCAATAATGTCCCATTTAATATAAGAGAGTTCTTCTTCTAATTCTTGCAATCTTCCTTCACTTGAAAGTGATCTGCAGTTGTAAGTACCTAAATAAAAAGTCGTCATCAAATGGCAGCCTGGGTCCGCAATCAGGGGATTCTTAGCACCCTCCACCTTCGGCCACCAACCGCTGCCTTGGTTGGTGACTTTACAGCCTCCTGGGAATAAGGGCCATGCTTTATTTTTGTCTGTCATAATTGTATATATGTATTGGAAAAATATTTATCATTTACACAAACATTCATTCTGTCTTATCAGGCACTGAGAAGAAAGACCATGGTGTTTCTTGATCTTAAACTCAGAGGTAAAAAGCCAATAAACTCACCATGCTGGCTAATGCATGTTGGTGAGCAGCCCATCCATGTTCGTATACTATATGAATAATCACATAGTAATAACAGCTGCAACGACAAGAACGTATGGAGTGGACATTAGGAATTTGCCCTGCTCGGTTCCTTTAAGGCCTCCAAGAGGAATCAAAGGGTCTCCTTTCAGTTAATAGCAAACTCCTTTCTTATACAATATAAATATGGTAGCAATTATATGTAGATAGATTGTATACATGTTTGTTTTTTTGTTTGTAAAAATTCCTCAATTAATTAAAATTTTAATCGTTTTTTTCATACCAACATGTTTATATACTATTGTAGATTTAATTTTGTGAATAATGGCATAAATGACATTGCTTAATTTTTTTGGAAAAGAATAAAGATGAATTAATAACAAATTAAGTTATTAAATAAATTGTAACTTCATAAATATCGATATTATTCTTTCAACATATGCTGATTTATTTTATTGTTTTATACATTAAATATTAATAGATAGCGTTATTCTATATATATATCATAACTTCAGAAATGGGCCAACAATGAATATTGCAGTAGTTCTTCAGATAACATGAAAGATGATTTATAAATGCAGTGATCTCTTTACCCTTAACACACATTCATATAATGGGCTTAAACATTTTTGGAAGCTTTGTTTTGACTAATCTTTTTTTTAAAAAAGTTTCAACACTTTAAAGTTGCTAGTGGTCCTCATAAATACTTTATTATTCTTTTAATTCTGTCATATTTAGAATGTTTTGATAAAGTTCAACTGTTTTAATATTGTTTTAAATATTTATATGATGATCTGTGGGGGATAAAGCAGATTATTAAATATTTAATTAGAACTTACTTATTTTGGACTTTTATATAACTGAAAAATTATTTGGTCTTTTATGTCATTTTTTAAAATGAGTTTTATATTTAGAAAAAAATATGAAAGTTACATTTATAATACCACTGAATTATAAATATAACATACTTTTATAAAAAAAGTTTTTTTAAATGAAAATTTGTTATGTACACTTGAAAAATGTACTATTTATTTAAAAAAGCCAATTATAGTGATAATTAAAATTAATTTTAAAAATAATTAAAACATTTACTATTTCTAGTGTTTTTCTGAAGGTTTGTGATGACACATATATTAGATGATGAAAATAGTCCAATATAAAAATTTACTATTACTAGTTTTACTGAGGCTATATCCTCGAGAATATGTGTGAAAAATGTGATAGTAGGGACCTCTACAGTGTTTAACCACAAGCTTACGTTACTCCTCAGTAAATATTACTTACGTAATCAATGAGCGTTTAATAAATTTATTATTACTTGTTTTAAGATTTAATTTGTTTTTTGTTTTTTTGATTTTGTTTTAAAAACTTTTATATAATTGAAAAATGCAAAAACGTTGTCATAAAAAACTTTAATAAATAATAAAATAATAAACATCTAAATAAAAACTTGTTTTAAAATTTTATTTCATTGAACATTTTTTAATGCTTCAGAAAGTTGAAAATAAAAAAAGCTAAAGGAGAACAATGGCACCACTTATAGAACATGCCTTTGGAAAATCTCAAGACCTATTAAAAGATAAATATTTGAAAAAATTCTATGTATGTGAGTACTGAATTTGACATAATAACATTAAAAATTAAAAGGTAAAGTTATGCTCAATTCCTGTTGAAACATGTCATTACCCTCACTAGAAATGGAAGGCTGCATTCATCATATCACCCCATAATAATAAGTTTTACTTATTCAATGGCCAGTAATTGGTGGCTAGGTGGGTTGTTTAATTAGCTACCTGAAAATAAATTTATGACCTGAAGAAAATTGAAAAGTTTCACCCAGTTAAGAGTTGAACCCCCATATTATGAGGTAGATGCCATAATCATGACTCTTGTATGAACTTTTTAATTAACTCTTTAATTAATTTCTTTTTATCATCAGGGTTTTTATTTTTTTTATTTTCTAGTGTCTGGTTGATATTCTCTTTTAGCACTGAGTGTAAGATATAAAGCAATAACTATATTTAATTAATTAATAATAATAATAATGATAATAATAATCTTGATTATTATTTTAATTGTTAATCTTGCAGTATACTAGGAAGGTAACTTATAATTCATGTAGCATAAAATCAAGCTATAGATGCTGTACAAAGAACAAGGTCAATTCAGAGTAGAATTACATATGGTGATAGTTGGCAGATTGTGATAGATGGGAAGTAAATTCTGTAGTTTGAGAGTGGATGTTGAGAGTAATTAATGGTTCCATTAAATGCTATCCAATGTGGTTATTGTTAGATTATGACCTACAATAAATTGGATAGTTGTTTTAGTAGTGACTATGTGGCAGCAAAAATATCTTGGGTGCAGTATTGCTGTCCTGGATCTTGATTTGTTGGAGCTTATTGATGAATATGGCTGAGTATCTTATGGTATTGTTGCCAATGATGAAGATGCAGAAAGTGCACCAGAAGACATACAGGGTGAAAGTTGTTGAATGTGCTGTGGGAGGGTATATTTTCTGATAGTCCTGATTTGGTTGAGGCATTGACACTGCTGAAAGAGATGTTGTGAGTTTCTTCTGAAGCATTACATAAGGTACGATATGGATTTGGTATTTTCACATAGATGGTGATACCAAAGAAAATATGATGTTGGCAATGCATGTAGGTTGAGTTGAATTAGAAAATCAAAATTTTAAGCTCAAGGAACCATCTTTTGAAGGAGTGGAGTAGTTGTTGGTTATTGATGTCAAGCATGGGAGAAGGATAATTTTTATTGGGCCTCCAGATGAAAAATATCATATATTTGTCAGCATGGGTATTTATTAGTCATGGTGAATGTTGATCAGTTGGATGCTAATAGTATTGATTGATAAAGGGTGGTGAGAGGTAAAGTGGATATAAGGGAGATCTATCAGTAGGGATTACTTGTAATAGTGATCATTGTACTGGGAACTATCAAGCAATTGATGCAACTGAACTTAAGCCTTTTTGGATATAAAACACTTGGGTGCTCTGGAGTCCCAGACCATTATTAATAGGTGGACAACTAAGTTTCTTAGCTGAGATTGACACTGTCTTTCAGCCCTGTAGTAGCTTATTGCAGAGGAAATAGATGGCAGAATTAAACAATTTTGAAAATTTAACAGTAGGCAAATAATATGTAATCTTAGTTATTAGGAGTATATTAAATAGGTGAATTTTAGCATAAATGAAGAGATAAGTTTTGGAGAGGGAGTTAGTAATCCATGTGGTATTTTCTTTAAGCTTGTTTGGTAACTATTCTTTATTATAAGTGATCCCATATAAAATGGAAAACCTAAGAAAGGGGTTACCCTTTCCTGGAATATTTGAGTATATGGTTTGTTGGTATATATAAACCATGAATCTGTTTTACTCATGTTAAATATAAGTTTGTAAACGTACTATTTTAATTGAGGATTGGTGAGATGCTTATGAGATGGCAAGAAGACAGTGATATCATCTATGTATGATATGCATGAAATATATAGGTGAGTAGGTATAATTTGGTTGCCTTAAAATGTCTATTGTATATGCTTTTATAGGGGATTTATTTAGAAAATGAAAAGCAGTGCTATAAGGGATGAGCCTTGGGATATGGATTGTGTAGGAGTGAATAATGATGAATGCTTCCTATTAAGAGTGATATGTATCTCTCTACTCTACAGTAAGTTAATAATTAAATAAAACAGAGTACTTGGAATGATAGTTTTAGCTTGCATATCAATCAGAATGGGAATAGACACAGTGTCAAATGCAGACTCTATATTTAGCTAAACTTCAATCAGAATATTTTTTTCAGTATTGAATAGTTAAGATAGTTTTAAACATCAGAGCAGCCAATCTGACAGAAGAGGCTTTTTTGGAAACTGCATATTGGAAATTAGAGGAAATGGGTTTGACTCTAGATGATCCTTTACCACTTTTTGCAGTATCTTAATTCCCAGTGGCCCTGAGGAAATTGGATAAAGGTTGGTAAAAGTAGAGGTTAAGCCTGGTTTTTGGTAAATGGTACAATTGAGAATGGATATAGATTTTTGATGCCATATAACCTTTGGGATAGATAATTTGCCAGGTAATAGAGGTATAATGCAGTAAAGTGCCTAAGATGAGCAAAAACAAAAGAAGGAATTTCATTGAAAACTGGTGACATAAGTTATTTATGGTAGTAAGTTTGTCAGCAAATTGTATGGTTTAGAATGGGGTATTAGTATCAGGTGGCTCAAATTTGTCTGATGCATTATGAAATTTGTCACTTCTGCTTGATATATTGGTATATAGGATTCATCATATTATAGCCTGCACACATATTACCATCAACATGGAGTGCCATAGGAACCTTAGTCTGGATGGGTGGCCCAGGGTCCATAGAATATATCCCTGGGTACATGTATGTTGATGAGTAAGACAAATTCTTTTCTTCTTAATCGCAAGGTATTCTTTAAGTTGGTTGGTGGTTTTTGATAAGCCTGGGAAAGTGTGTGTAACTGTTGATGATTATGATGTGCAAGATTCATTAATGTAAGCCATGTAAGCAACTCATTGACAAATTCCAGACAGAAAGGTGGAGCTTAACTGTGTGTGAGATGTTGGATATTGAATGATATATGTATAAAGGGAAAATTTATTTGGACTGGATCAAGTTCTATTTGTTCCAATTTTTGCAACATAATATATGTTTCAGAGAATAAGAACTCTGTGGTATGTGAGGGTACAAGAACTCAAATTGCTTTATGTAAATGAATGGCTGTGATTTGTAGTTCATCGAGATTAAGTATGAAAGATTGTCCAGAGTGATCAGAGAAAGGATTAGAATTAAGGTCAAGTTGAATTAATTTAGTTACTGTAAATAACTTTTAATATGACACCAGATTTTATAATCCTAGGTTATATATATATCTATGAAATTGAGTTTTATATTGAACTATTTTTTAAGACATTGCAGCATTTGTAAAAAAAAATATCTTGAAATCTAATTATTGTAAACCTTGAAATTAATCCATATAAAAACCTGTACAACATGATTGCACCTTGTAACCCTTACAATAAATGTTATGTAATGCTATGTAACACAAAGGATCAATAAAGATTGTTGTTGAATCATCATAATCATCATCATCATCATCATCATCATCATCATCATCATCATCATCATCATCATCATCATCATCATCATCATCATCATCATCATAATAATAATAATAATAATAATAATAATAATAATAATAATAATAATAATAATAATAATAATAATAATAATAATAATAATAATAATAATAATAATAATAATAATAATAATAATAATAATAATAATAATAATAATAATAATAATAATAATAATAATAATAATAATAATAATAATAATAATAATAATAATAATAATAATAAAAAAAACAAAAACAAAAAATGGCCATTCAAAAGTGAATATAACCATCATTGCAACTCCCCTCAAAAAAAAAAGACAAAAAAGGGTAGAGAGAAAAAAATTAATCTAAAAATGAGTTTTATGTTAAGTATACAAACCAATCTCTGAAACACAAATACATTCACATATAAAACATGCTGATCCACTTTTCTATTTATCTGATATTTTATGATGATGTCTTTCAGTTTCAACAAAAGAAAACTTTTATTTTTGAAATAATTCATCACTATCTAAGTGTAGCTCTCCAATGTATTCTATTTTTTTCAATTGAATCAATGGGCACTTTTTAAAAATGTTTTTGAGATAAATATTATAACATATATGTGGTCTATCTATCTTATAAAACCCATTTTGAAGTTTACCATAAAACACCCTTTTAGGAAGTTTTCCATTGTTCATTCATTTTATATGTTCAATCCAATGAAGATGTGATTTTACAACAATGGAATCAATAGTATTACTTCATGTAAGTTGATAAACACAAAAACTTATAAGTAAATTTAAAAGGGAAGTTATAAATAAATACAATCCATGCCTCATAATCATAGCTTTCTTAAAATATATAATAAAATATATGCAAAGATATTTAAATTAGCATGTGTTACATTAAAAAGCATATCAATTGTTTTACAACCTTGCTATTGTATTTTTAATTTTTTACAGAACATTCTTAAATGAAACATTACTAATGCTTTTATATTGAAATTATAGAGTGTTCACATTTCACATCCATATAATAAATTAAGTAAAATAACAGCTTTATATGTAGCTAATTTAGTTATTTTTCTAAGATGAAATACTCTATTTTTAATTTGTTAAAACAGCAGCAGCATTTTTGGAGTCTGAGTCCACATTTATATTTATAAAACTAACAAGGTATTAAAACTGGTTTACATCCTCAAATTGATCACCATTCAATCTGAGAGTTGCTGAGGATTTTCTTCCATCACTGGCTGATAAAGAACTGAATGTTTTGAACATTAATTAATAATCTGAGATCTTTATAAGTTGCATTCAAAACATTAAGAACATTCTGGAAATTGTCTTTTAAATTGGTAAAATAGCACAATCATCAGCACACTGTAAATACAGAATCCAAAAAAATAAAGATCATGTTTTGGTTTTAACTGATTCAAATTAAAAATTTCATCATCAAACTTGCATTGTACATTGATCTCCATCTGATTAAGCTACCTATAGATAGTTATAAAACCACTGTCATGAAAGTTGCAAACAATGTTGAAACAGCTAATCTATCATTACACTCTTAGTAATTATAATTTCTGATGGTTTACTATAGCTGAGTAACCTGGAGCATAGTGTTCCTTGTTCATGGTCTTCACCCTTGCACTCTAATCCAAATGCTGTTTTTTTGTAGTCCACATATGATCACTTAATTACATATGATAATATGTTAATGCTTCCTCAGGATATGTACTCCAAGTATATTTTAAACACAAAATACCATGTAAATATGGATTATAAGTTTATTTTTTCTCCTCTACAGTCATTTAAAGATCTTTTTGTTAGATGCAGTTTTTACATTATCTCTTTCTTGATGAGGAATATCCAGCTGTGATGTAATCTTGCAGATATCTTGATAAATGTAATTAAGGAGTTAATTTGTGATATCTATTTTTACATATGCTAAACTGATTTTAAAATCTAGCTGCGATAAATAAGTGTTTATATATAGTATTACACACACACATATATATATATAATACATTATTTATATTTTTAAAATGATTATAATAATAATATTCAGTTTTGTTAATATTTTTAGTATACTAATTAACCAGTATAAGTGCCTTTCAATAACTAATTAACATAGATTTTTTCACTCAGTAATTCAAATAATTACTAACAAAATAAAACAATAAATTAGGTTTTCTTTCTTCAGAAGCAACAGTTTACAGAAATATTAAAAATTTAATGAATATAAAATCAATATGAGTATTAAACTTCCAAATGCACTAATATTATAGATTTTTAAATATATATGTATATTATAGTTATTACAGATTAATTTATTTGTTATGATACAGTAGTGACCCATTAAAATTTTAAAAGTTGTGCTTTATTATAGTACTGCCACCAAAAAGTAAGCAAGGAAAACAACACAGAGCACATCTAATATTTTACATATTGATCATTGTTAAAAGAGTTAATGTATTTTTTATTTTTATTAACTGCTGTTTGTGACCAATAATAATATCTAGAGTAGATCGAACTTTACTTTTTATTTAAATTTATATATAATGTCAATTGGAAAAATATAATCTTTTTTTTAAATATTCAACGCTAGCACTCATCATGATAAATATTTAAATTGATATTTTTTTATTTTTTTATGTAATAATTATGAATATGTTAATTTATAAATGTTAATTACAAGAAACAATAGAATATTTTATTGCTCATCCTAAATGAAAACAATGAAAATTTATTTGCCCTGAATAGAAACTACAACCCTCAAATAACTATTAGCATTGTGGCAGGAGCTGCTCCAATGGTGCTAATTACATTGACAAAGCAAATGGATCTCAGCAGAAGTTTTTGACATTCACCAAATATGACATTTCTGCACTACCATAATTAGCATTGCCTTTGAATAAAATCTCAAGCATCAGCTTAAAATAATTCTTTTTAAAAATGGTTTAATTTGTTATAATTACATAGTAAATTATGCAAAATATTGAATTATTGTTATATTATTGATATATTTTAAAGCACAAATTTAATAATTAACATTTTAAAGTGTGCTGCAGTGCCAAAGTGCTTATGGACCAGCCACCACTGTTTTGAAATTAAAAGTATTGGACTTATTATTTTTTTTTTTAAGGAATATTATTTTGCCATTCTATGTATAAAAATGATAACAGTTTACAGTTATATGTCTTTATTTTATATTAAATACTAATGCCATTCTGATTATTCTGAGAATATTCTATCACTGTATTTTTTATGATAATACCATTGTATTGCCAAGGAGCTTAATGTAGGTCCATATTCATATGCAATTGTATTAGTTATTATTAATATTAATTTTCTAAATAAATATTTCAATTGTAATGTTTTGGGCAAGAAATTTTATTATGTCAAAAATTTCTGTTTTTAGTAAATACTTTTTTTGTATAGCCAAAAAAAAAATCATAGTGTATGAGCTAAAGCAATCAACTATTATGCTCATAAACAAAGCATTCAAATTTAATCAAGTACAACATTTTTTAGATTATAAGCAAGCTTAGGATTTTTTACCAATTAGCCATCATAGAGATATTCCAAATAATTACACTGAGAATGAGTTATTCTTAGATAAAACAGAACAAGAATGGGAAGCTTAAAACTCTTAAGTATTTGAAAATTATATAGCCTGTTAAGTAATGCCTTATAGTGTAGCTTCTCTCAAGAGTTTTTGGAAAGATACATATTGGAAAGGCATTGATCTTTCAATAAAATATTTAAACATTGTTTACTCTTTAACTTATTAAGCATACAATCCAAATTTATATAATGGCAGTGTTACTTTTTTTAAAATTTAAGTTAAATAAAATATCTATTGCCTTATAATTAATTTTTATCTAGCCATGTTATCAACAATAATTAAGGATATAAACCCACCATATAGCACTTATTTATCTCATCTGATGACACTAAGGTAATAGTATTTTTTGTGCTTTCTGCATTATAGTAAAATAATCATTAAATGTATTCTCTTGATATTTATTGATTTCAAATTTCTAAGTCATACTCTGCTAATTATTAATAGTCTCAGTTTTTTAATAAATGTATGATTTTAAAAATATGTTTCTTTTAAGGGAAAATTATGAATTTTGTCTGTCTGGCTTGAGAAACATTTGTAATAGCTATGCAACCAGTAGAATTCCATCTTAATGCAGTACTTAATCTTAAATCATCAAAGTAAATTTTTTTTTGTTTTATTACCAAGTTAGTATATTTCAGTGACAACTGGTCCTCAAACAATGTAAGACATGTATAAATATGCTTAAATTTAAAAAATCTTCCATATTCAACATTACTATGCTTAATAAATTGGAATATATAAAGATTTTAAAATCAAATTGTATTCTAAATTATTTAACTTTTGCTGAAGATAAACACAAATTTATATATATATATATAAAATCAAACAAGAACAAACAGAATAATTTATATAGATTTATATCAACCAATTAAACATGGACAAAGATTTTAACTTTATATATAAATCTTAGGACTATTATAAATTTATTTAAAATTTGTAAACTTGCATTTTGAATAATTTCTTTTTCTTTTTTTTTTTTACGTTTCTCTAAAAATCAATTTTTAAAAATGATTTTTTTAATGTTTGTTTTTAAATAAGCCTTGAATAATTAAACAAACCACTAGCTGTAATTTTCATAAATATTTATTTAGGTAGATTGAATATTTATATTTAAACATTAAACTATTTTCATCATCCATCTAGTTTAATTGTTAAATTTTTTAGAAAAAATAAAACTTTATTTATATATTTTTTAAACATATTAAATTTTTAGGAATAACATGCTTTAGTATTTGAACACCATGTTTTGAGAATTCTTTTTCCTTTTCTCCAAGTATTGTTGGCATAATAAATGATAGTACTAGCATGAAGTTAAACAAAGAACTTTCAGATTCATGAACACTAAATTTATGGTGATGCTCTAATAAGCCACGTTATTTATCAAAAGCAATAATCAGCAATTTTTTTGAAAACTTATCTATGAGTTTTCCTGATTTCTTCAATTTTTCTTTAAAAGAAGATTAATTATTATTTTCCAAACATTATGGATTATCACACTAATTTATTGATTTAAGGGATTATTTATCATTTATCCTTGAACAGCTTCTTTAAATTTTTTCCTTTCTGTTCAATATTCTTGTGTTTATTCAACATTCATTAATATATATACATTGTCTGCATTTTAAAAATTATTTTTTGATGGAGACAGCTAGTTTTACTAATATCTGCTCCCTACAACCACACATTTCATAGTTGCAGCTGATGATTAGACTTTGTAGAGATCAATATTTTTCACAGTGTATTAAGCTTTGCAAATATGTTCTGATATAACATTGATTGTTGATTTTCTTTAGTTTGTCTACTATTCTTGATATGTATCATTTTTATTTTGATATTTCTATTTGTTGTCTATTTAAAGTATTAAAAAATTTGAATGTATTTGAAAAGTAAAAATAAAGTTTACATTTTTTAAAAAACATTTGCTGATGAAATTATTATTGATATCTTAAAAGTATCAGGTGAAACAATAAAAAAGGTATTGACAAAACATCTAAATGAACTGGGAAGAATATAGTAGTAATATTAATATTTAAGAGTGATGATAAAGAAAGCATTAAAAATTACAAGTGTATTAGCATTTTAATAATTCTATACAAGCTCTTTTCCACAATAATTACAATGGTGTTTACAGCAAACTTTGATCTCAAACTACTCTAAAAACACACTAAACTTAAAAATGGTTTCAGAACAATGAATTATATCCTAAAATTGAGAGGTTATAAAAAGTACTAATGAATAATAAGTTATCATTATGCTTTGGATTTATAGATTATGAAGAGACAATTGATTCTATAAGCATTTTACAGTGGCTAAAGCATCATCAGATCGTAAAAGTATGGAGCTCAGATTACTGCTGTATTTCAAGGAATATTTATTAAATTGCAACAGCAATCATTAAATTACAAAGTGACACTAATGGGAATTAACATTGACAAGAACATTGATAGGGTGATTCCAAATCACTAAAATTTTTTATAGAAGCTTTACGGAATTAAAATGGGAAGTCAAAAAATACAAATACATTGAGATTATTTACACCATTATTATACAAAATTTGAATTGGTATATAAAAATAGCACCTATGATTTTTCTCTTTTTTTGATGTATTTCTTCATTTAACATTTTTGTGTGACCTGTGGCTACATGAGTTCAATTGATAACAATTGCAACATAATCAAAAGTACTTCTCATTATTATAATTTAAGATTTATATATGTATATATGTGTGTCTGAATTAAAAAGGCTTTGAAGAACATCATTTAGAAGTCCTAGATAATGAAAAGAATTTGTGATGATCATAACAAAACATGTCAAGTTATCAAAAATCTTTTTAAAACTCTGATATATAAATATGTAAAAAAATCCTCCCAAAAAATTTGGGGCTAATATTTTTATTTTGGGGGGGTGTATCTTATTATATTATTTTTTATAATAATTATATGAGAGGGTTTATGGTGGGTTTTTTTTTTCTCTTTTTTTTTATATAAAATTTTATTTTATTTATTTTTTTTTTTGTTGTTTTTTGGGGAAGTGTTTTTTTAATTATATTTTTTTTGTTTAATTTTTTTTTTTTAAAAAAATAAAAATTTTTTAATATATTTGATTTTTTTTTTATAATATATATTAAAAAAAAAAAAAACATCTTCTCAAATAAAACAATTAAAAAAACAATTAATAAAAAATAAATATAAATAAAAAGAAAAAAAAAAAAAAAAAAAATGAATAAAAATCTTTTTAAAACTCTGATATGATTCAATTACATGAAAAATGCATTTTATTTGTTTAAAAGCTGAAAGGATTTTCAAATTTTAACTAGACCAGATTGAAACTTAAGTCATGGAATGCAAATGAGTTAGCCACAGTATGTTCAAAAGATTATTAAAGACATTCTGATCACGTAAATATTCTGGTTCTTGCCTATGTGATTTATTTCTTGTTTATAATTATTTTTTAAACCGATTTAGGATTGTGATAATTAATTTGATACCACCAATGCTAACTTTTGTCTAACAACATATATTTTTTTTTATTGTATTAAATTCAAAACTGTTGGCTGATGATAAAACATTTTGATTTATATAATCGTTGTTTTGCAGAGTATTTATTAAATCCAAATAATTTTATAAACTATGATTTTCTACTTTTTCTTTAACCATTCAGTATATGTTACTTATCATTAAACATAATAAAATATTGTTTTTATATTGTTCTGAAATTTTCCAATAGATTTCATCTTTTACTATTTGTTTGTTTATAATATTTGGGTACTGTTGTTTAGTTCCTTGGTGTGAATGGAAAGAAAGGCATCAATAATTGATCATGAAATCAAACTCACTTCATAAAAGTGTAATTCAATTCATGCCTTATATTGCTTGATTTTCTGATAGTCTTTCAGGACTAGCTGTAAGACATCTGATGCCTTTTCACCTAAGAATTGTTTCTATAATTTTTTAAAATAAGAACATTCCAATAAATATTATATTCCAGGTAAAATCATTTTCAAATGAATTATTTGTTGAAAACCACTATCTCATCTGTATTCATTAATTCTTGATAATGTATATACAGTTAGCAGCATAAGTATCATTAAAGTTATTTAAAAACATAGTTGAAATGATTTGATTGTGGACTTGGAACTACAAATTTACAAATGTCTAAAATTAAAAATATTTTTGTCAAATATTCATTATTACATGTTAATACAATTAAAGAATTTTTCCAATAAAATAATGAAGTTAATATTTTACTTAGTAAATATTAATATGCAGATCAAGATGCTAAACTATTTAAATTAAAGTGTACAAATGCAGTGGCCTCCTAAATGAAGCTCAAAAGTGCATACAACTTTCTTTTTTAAGATATAAAAATCACAAGTCATTTGTGATTGTATAAAATATTGTTCAAAAATTGTAGTTGTTACAAAATGTTACAGTATTTTGACTATTGTTGTTATATGAAGTAAGTTTCCCAAAATTCTATTAACCTACTTTTTAATTAAGTTGTTCTTCAAATGTAAGCACAATCATTTTTTAAATAAACAGGCTAAGTGAACCATGACATGTTTTTTGGATCACAAATAGAATTAGTAATTTTCTTTTAGACAATTGACTCATATCACATTTAATTAGTCATTTTGTATTGAATAACAAAGAGATATTTAGATGTTATTATTTCAAGTTTAAATGGACTGAATAGATTAATATAGATGCTAGTAATTATAAAAACAAAAAGATAGTATATTGTATATTATATTCTTCACTAAGTCTATGGTTCTTCTTTACATCTTACTTCCCAATTCTGTTTTCAAATGCTTTGGCCACTTTGTAATTTTTTAATTCCTGCTAATTTTTAAAAAAAAATTATTGAACTAAAATCATCATTATTACTATTTTTTACACTTGACTATTCAAACAATTGAAGATCTTTTTTGTATACAGATTTTTTTTTCATGTATGCATTAGTGTAGTGGTAAAATAATGCTTAAAAGTGAAAAGTTTCTAATTGAAGTCCAAATGATCACTTTTGACATTTGAATATCACATGACCTCATGACTGACTACCCATTTGATTACCTTTTTAATATTTTTTTTTAGTTTAAAATAAAGTTTAAAAACAAATTACACATGCACACAAGTTACTCCAACATTGAGATTATGTTTTGAGTGAATTGAATTTAACAATACTTCCTTTTCATAGACAAAAATTATTGTTCTGAATCTTAGTAATTTTTAAGTAAAATAAAACTCCTTCAAAAGTAGTTTGAATGTTGGATTAACAAAACATTTTTTAATTCTCAAGATAAAAATTTTGGTTATCTATATAATTGTGTTGAAATGAGAAATAAAATATAAATATAAAAAATTGTTAAAGAAATTATATATTTTAATAATTAAAAAAAATGAATGTGTTTCTAAACCAAACTTTATGAATTTGAAATTGGGTTAAGATTAAAAATATTATTTTAATAAGACGATAATTGTGTTAATTTTTTATTTTAAATGTGTATAAACAGAACCCCCTCCATTTACAAAGTTGTGAAAAAAACTAATGATAATTAATTATATTTTATAGATGTATGATATTTGTATTTTGACTATAAAATATTTATCTATGGTTTCTTTAATTTTAACATAGTATTTTGATTCATAAACCTAAACCTATTTAAATTTAGGAAATCTATATAAAAGTGTTGCAGACTTTAGAGTTAACTCATACATAAATAAAATGTTTTGCAAATATCATTATGCCGTTTTACAGCACTTACTATTTACTTGACTCAGATTCAAATTTTTTAATAATAATGTTATCAGATATACATTTTGTTAATTTTTGTTTTAAAAACTCACAAATATTAGCTTTAATATTTTTTGAAAATATTATACAATAATATTACCCTATGACTTAATAATAATCTCAAAATGATATAGAAAAGAAGAAGAATGTTCATGGACTTTTTGGAATGTTTAAATCAACTAGTATTAAAGAATATAAATGCATTTTCCATATGTAAATTATTTATTATTTTTTTTGGATTATTAATTTAGCCTCTAAAAATATTTAGCAAATATAATTTTCCTTTTATGCTATTTATTTGTAAAAAAAAATGTTTTGATCTCTATATAAAATTTCTGTAATATAAAATTCATATGAATAATTTTATAAACATTTGATTATATAATCTATCTATCCCCAGACCATTTTGAGGTTAAAATTAAAAAATAACAAAGTTGACTAATGTGATATTCATGTAAGTATTTATAGTTTTTTCATTTTTTTCAAATGATAAAAAATAAGTTTTAAAAATAATTACAGTACTAATTGTAAGATGTATTTTTGTCGAAATTTAAAGGTTGATTTTTAAAATTGCAAGGAGCAACCTAATATTATTTTCTGCTGACATCTGAAAGATTAGAATGTATTATGTAATTTTCTAGTTAAATATTAGATTCATGTTTTTTTTTTTTTAAATTAATAAACTTTTGTATTTCATTTGTTTATTACATTATGTTGGTCCTGAATTTATCTAATTTGAAAAAGATAATATATATTTTATATAAATACATGTGAATTTTTATTTAAACTGCATATAAATATGAAAGTGAAACGAATAATTCTATAAATATTTGATTATATAGTCATACGCTGTAGTCAAAAAAGTGTTAATAATTGAATGCTATGAGTTGTTTTAAAATTAAATGATTAATTGAATTTGCCTCTTTCTAGCTCTCTGTGAATGAAAAGGCTGAAGGGGTGTTTGAGGTTTAATATAATATAAAAAAAAACACATTAATAGTAAAGCCTTTGGATAATATAAATATTTCTTGGGAAAATATATTTTTAATTATTAAAAATTGTTACACTTTGTTAAAATACCGAGAAAAAAACAACAACATATTTTCTCTGTTTTTTTTTTTTTTTTGAATATTTAAATATAATTTGATTTTTTTTTATTTATACAAATATTTATATATATTATTTACAATGTATTTTTTTTAAAGAACATAATTTCTATTACTCTCTAAAAGATACGTGAAATAAATTATATTGAAGTTATAATTATAAAGTAATAACTGAAACACAGGCTTATTATATATCTGTATCACTATATGTAATATATAGAGTATATGAGTACAGACTTTGACATTACTCACCACTCTCCACTCTATCTCATTAACACTGATACACTTGAACACATATATGTCAAATTATTTATTTTTTCGACATATATGTGTTCAAGTATATCAGTGTTAAGAGACAGAATGGAGAATGGTGTGTAGTGTGAAAGTCTGTGCTCATATATCCTAATTATAAAGTAAAACATTAAGTTCTTTAATAATGGTAACATAGCAGATATTTATTTAAAACCTAAAATTTGCAATTATTTTTTTAAGTTTAAACCATTTATTAATAGTTTGTAGAACATACTTCAATCATTTCATGTTGCATCTATCCATGAAATTTTTTTGTTTAATGAGATTATAACCAAAATCTTATATTTAGATAATAAAAGAGAATAGTTTCATGAATTGTGGAAATTAATGGCTCTGAATAAAATTCTGTTAACAAATTTATTTTAATTTCCTTTTCCCAATATACCAGTTTACTTACTATGTCTGTATACATGTAGGTTTAATTTTTCTGTCTTTATTTTGAGTCACAGTACCAGGTTTAAAAACACATCCTAAAAAAGAATCAACAACAATTATAAAACTGACAAGACTAACAGTCTTAGGCATTCAATTTTGGAATATTGGAACAACTTACCACTATCTAAATGGTTTTATGATTCATGATTTTTTTGTGTATGATTAGAGACCATTTTTGTCTTTAGTTTGGTTAATATAATTTTTATTTTTATAATCTCTATTACTATGTAATAATTTTTAGAAAAGATAGCTTCTATGTAGAATTAACATTATACAAAAATAATTTTCTCTTTGAATTAGAAGCATATGCAAATCATAGAATTCATCAAACACATTTAATTTACAATCAAAAATGTTAAAACAATAGCAATTCTCTTCATACAATAGTGCCACCCAGTTCACACTTATAGTAATTATTGATACATTGATTGCTATGGCTTGCACTGGATAGCACTATTGGATGGGGAGAGTTGCAAATGTTTTAACAGCTTATGTAAGCATGAGAAATGGCGATTATGTGAGATTTTAGTGATTCAAAATAAGAAATGTTCTGAATATGCATTACTTTTTATAACAAGTAAATATTTTTTTAAAAAATAAATAATTTAGAAAAATTATTTTCTATATGAACATGTAATATACTTTCTGTTAATATAAATTTAAAGACTAATCTAAAATAAAAACTAAGAATATACTCTTTGGTACTATTAATTTAAATATCAAAATAAATAAAAATTGTTCAATAAGATTTATTTAATTGTATTATCAAGATATAATTATTATATACAATTTGAAATAATATTTAGTTGTTGAAGTAACTATGATTGATTACTAATAATATTATCTTAAACTGTTGCTGAAGCATAATAATAATAAAGTTAAAGGAAAAAATGCAGAATTTCTTTTAAAAAATTGTTAGAGGGAAAAAGAAAAAAATATAAAACTTAGTGTACATTCTAATATAATATCAGAAATACAATCACTAGTTTGGAATTTATTTAAAGTCTAAAATTCCCATTTGTGGATATGTTCTTCTAAAAATTATCCAATTCAGTTTTTTAAAATAATAAACAATCAATTTGAGGATATAGTTATTAAGTTACAGAGCTTTAAAAAGTTAATATATTTAAATTATTGGAAAATAATATCATTTGAATTTTTTTTAAAAAATGTTTCCCTCAATATTTTTAAAATATTCATTTTACTGTTTTCTAATTTGAAAACTTCTACTATCTAGGCACTTCAGGCTCACTTTTTATATCTGGTAAATTATGTGTAAAGTAAAAAAAAAGAGCAATTTATGGGTGCTTCCATTTTTTAATATATTATTGTTGTAATTGCTATAATTTAACACACACAGGAGTGAAATATCAAAAATGTCGAATTTTCTGTTTGTTTTATCATTACTATGCAAATATAAGTCATGATTATAATTCAGATGCAAATGATAATGGAACTGTCAAACACAAACAACTCTTTAACAATTTATAAAAAAGTGGAATTGTTGAAATTTTTAATCAATGTTTATTCATCTATAAGCTATGATATTTAAGTGTTTTTTTTGTTTATCAACTATTAATAATATAGAAAAGTGAAAGAAAAAAAGAGAGAAAAGAAATTCAGTATTTGATTAATCTAAAGATTAGAAATCTGTACATTCATGACAAAGCAGGACTTAACCAGTATTTAATTAAAAATGTTATAGTAAAGAAAACATTACAAACTATTTTGTACTGATAAAATATTAAAGAAGCAACAATTATTATAAACTAATTAAAAAATAATTTTAAATTACTTTATAATTTTTTTTAAACAATATTAATATATTATTAATCTTTTTTAATTAATATTATTCAGTGCAGTATAGAACCAACATTAATGATAAATATACTAATCAATGAAGTTAATATATAATCTTTCTGTGTATAATTGTCTATATACAATTTAAAGTTTATGAAACCATATGTCAAAAAAGACATGTATAATTTATATATATATTCCTAATATTTTTCTGGGATCTTCCTTGTAATAAAAATATAATAAATATCTGATGTTTCAGTACAATAACAAGTACTTTCTCAGAGTTTCATCATTGAGGAAAGTATTTTTTATTGTAGTGAAACATCAGATATTTAACTATTATAATTATATTATAACGAAGCTTCTAGAAATAATATCATGAATTCATTTATCCATAAAAATATTGTTCCAATTCCACCACCTTTATCTAGCTAGCTTAATTCATATATTTATTCTTGATACATTATTATTTTTTTATATATCTTATTTTTATTATTTACTTATAAGCCTTATTTATTACCATTTTGCTTTATGCAATTATTTCCTTCTTTAATGCTCATGGCCGTAAATTGTTCTTCAAGCAGAGGGGTAAAATACCATTGATAGATTAACTGTCAATGATACCTATGGTAAGATCAAGGCTATAAAAATGCACAGCTCAACTATATATCCTGGCTATAGCATCCCTCAACTGCTGGAACAAAACCTGCCATCCAAAGCATTTTATTTGTTTTGGGAACAAAGTCTCAGGCACCAGCCATTTATATGTTATATATAGTTGGCATGCTCAGATGACATACACACAAATACAGTGCTTGAAATATCCCAAGCTATCTCCTACTGTTAATCAGGGGGTCCAGCATGGTTTACTTAACATATACAAATATTTATACCTCTAAATTAATGGTGATACAGTGACAAGAGAGAGAGAGACAGAGACAGAATAGACCAAATAGCAATTAAGCAAACATTATTATTTATTCATGCACACATATATTTAATATAATATAACATAAAATTTTTTTACATAAAAATGTAAATTATTACATTAAGACTACATTTTATGATAGTCCTTTATTAAAGTTCTTATCACTTCAAAATAAATGACATGTCTAGATAGTTTATTGGAAAGTATATTTACCTAGGTTTTATGTTACTTTCCAACCAGTTGACCTTTTGGTCTCCATCAATGGTTTCATGGCTTTACTTCCACTCTTCAGCTCAATAATGGGAGAGAGTATGCAACAGCATCTATTTTACAGCTTAAGCATTGGTTCCAGGTGATGACAGTTGATGGTGCTGAGGATATGGGACATGAAGCCTGGTCAAATATTCCTATGGCTTTCTAGCAGTGCATGTTGCTAATTCTGTAGCTTCTGCATTGATTTTATCTGCAGCAGTAATTACTGGCTCACCGAGGGTCATGTTACTATGTCCTCAGTGATGAATAGATCAAAGAACTGGTAAACTCAAAACTCACAACTTTTCAAAGACTGATTCTCTGTCTGAATATCTGAATGAATCAAGAATTAATCAACAATAGCCAAGCTGCAACTTTTATATCTAATTCTCCGATTGTTTATTTTCTTATCATAGTTTTAATTTTTATCATAACTTAAATCTACTTTTAATTAATTTTTACATTTTGTTATATTTAATCTTTATTAGATTAATCTAATATCTTATCATCCAGGAATCTTTCCAAATTAATTGCATTACTGAAAATGAGATATTTTCAAAAAAGTTTCTTTTATAAATTAATTTTGTCTTAACATTTTACATTTATTAAGTTTTTTAAAAAAATTATCTTTTTCTTTTTTAATTAATAAAAAGAAAAGAGAGCAAACTTTTAAATGTCTTTGTTCTGATTCTTTTCCCCACACCACTCTTAATAAATAGTTTTATTCTATTTTAAAAGAAAAATATGACATAATCTTTTATTTTTACAAAATTACATCTTAAAATCTACTTTTTCAATATATATATTAACTATTCTCATTTTTATTTTCTTTTGATACTTTATTTAGTTATTTTAATACACACATATATGTTTTAGAACATATATTTCATTAGCATTACAATATACACCTGGGTCTCATTTTATGTGGATTTATTTAATGCGATTCATGTTTCTTCAGAAGCCGAACTCCGATAATGCGCTATTACTTTAAATAATAAATTTTGTGCACTTACATAATATTGAAAGTAATAGCACATTATTGGAATTCAACTTTCATCTTAGTAATTTCAACATTTTCAGTTCTTTATAATAGTAAGATTTTATGCAATAATGAAATTAAAATCATGATTTCCACATTTTATGTATACCCACATTAAATTTTACAAGATTATAATGTAAATTTGTTCAAACATTGTGCGTGTTAATTTTGTATTTTAAATCACATTCTGTTTTTGCTTTTTAAAAAAGAACATAATCAATTATTAATCATTTAGTGTCTGCAAGTTTATTTTTAATTATTTTCTTATTAATGACACTAATCACAAACGTACTCTTAAATTCCAATGAGAGCTAAATGGTTGTATGTCTGGATATCATGAGCTTCATAAACAATTAATAAAATCATCATCTCAAAGATTAATTACTAATTATGTTGTCATCAGAAAACCATTAACACAACATGAGAGTGAAGTTAGCACTAGTTGTATTTCCTCTTGTGAAAAATCTGAGTTTTTACCAGTTTGCAAACGAATCTGTTTAATGGCAAGTAGTAATAATAATTAAAATGTGTATAAAAATGTCAATTACTGTACTGTAAATTATGCATAAAAATATGTTTTGAATAAAATTAAATATTATAGTTAAAAAAAGTTTGTCTTGTATCAATTTTTTTCAAATTAGAAATTTTTTATTAGTCATATTTTATTTCCTTATTTTTTTGTGTGAATTTTAAAGTAATTTTATGTTGGTGCTTTGCTTTTATATGAATTTTGAAAAATCACAGTCTGTATCCCCCTTTTTTAAGGTAAATTATGTCTATTTTTGCACGATTTCTTTTGCGCTTTTTTTCTGAAGAACCTATCTATCGTGTAAAATGAGACCCAGGTGTATACACACATATATATATATATCTGTTGTATATAATTTTTATTATTTATAAGAACTTAATTTTATAAGTTTACTTCTTAAAATAGCAATATTTTTGAAGTAATCTTATTTACTATATTTACATTTAATTGTTGCCTATTACTGCAAAATATTACTTTGAAGATTGTTTTATTTTTTTAATTATTGGGTGTTTTCAAATCTGAGAAAATTAATCTGGAAAATTCTTGGAAATAATAGTGACAGTGTAATAGTATTACAATTATATATACAAAGCCATAGTAAAAGTTTGGGCACTCCTAGATAAACCTCTTTTATGAGACAGGTAATACCTTACTAGCTCCCAAAGGTAATAAATGGCTGAATCTTAATTACCAATACCAATTGATAAAATAAACTTTAAATAACTATAAATAGATTGAAATTAATTTACACTAATATAATGAACAACATTGCATCCTAGCAATTAAATAATTTTCCTTTCAAACTATTAAAAATCTTGAACAATCATCTTTAGGGAGCAATCTCTCTCCACTTAGATCATCAAGTGATCTGAAAATTTGACATATCTTAATATCCACACATAAACAACGATCATATTTTAATATTTTATATATATTTAATTATGAGAGTTTAACTTGAAGCATGTATGTTTTTAGTTACACATATAGAATATTCAACTCACCAATTCTTTTAAAATTCATTTTCCATAATAGGTAAATGTTTAGGTGTTTCAAATCTCCAGTTCACATTATGAGAGCAGATTACTTATATAAGTAAAAGAGATTGGTCTGGAGCATTTTTTGAAAGAGAGAATGGTCTGGAGCATTTTTTATTAGCTGATGAATTTACAACAAATTTTAGAAGGTGCATTGTGAATCTGGAAAATGTAATTGGTTTCATATTGTAATGGTATATAATATGCCATTACATTAATTTGAAATTAGAATAAAAACTTTATTAAGTTTTTAAATAAAAAACTAAAAGCTAAAATTAAAAAGAGTTGTTAAATGTTTGTATATATATTCACACAGATGCAGAACTTTAAAAGTATTTATTTTTTAAATAAAAAAAAGAAGAAGAGTATTTGAATGTACTTTTTTATAAAAAAAGATAAAAGATCTAAATATAAAATATTTTAGAAGAAAGTAACATAAGTAAAAATAGAAACAGGTATTAATTAATTCCTGAAATCTCAAAATTGAAATGATTGTGTTATTAATTATCGAAAAGCAAACTAGCCCTTGGGAATCTTATATAATTAAAAAGTCAGATGAAAGATATAGATAAAAATTAAAGATTGTTTTCCGCTCTGAAGCAGAATGTCCAATGGACCCTAATGAAAATGATTGATTGTTCAATGAATCTGAATGATGTGTATAAAAAGAAAAATATTGAAATTAAGAACAGTTCCAGCTTGATTTTGTGAGAAGGGTGATAAGATGTACCTGTCACCCTCTCTCACTTATTTCAAATGAAATGACTGTTGAATTATGAATGGTACTTTTGCAGACCCGAATAAAATAATCCCAGGATTGAACCAGCTAAAGCCACCTTCAGATAGATTGGTCTTCAAATAAAGACTTCATGGGAATTGACATCAGGAACTGGGACTCTTCTACTGTAAGAGATATAACTGAAAAATTAAAAAAAAAACAATTAAGAACTTTCAAGATTTGACAAGCTAAACCTAATTTTTATTAAAATGAACTTTAATCTGACTTTTCAAGTCAATTATTAATGTTTAAATTTTATACTTTTGAGTTTTCTGATTTAATCATTTCCATTTTTTTTTATATTTATTGACTAAATTATTTAAATGCATTAAATTTAAGTTGGGTATAGATGGCTGCATGGATTCATTAACGTTTAATTATTTTTTAGTTTTATATTGATTGAAATATATAGATATTTGGTAAATATGATACCTCACATTGAATATCAAAATGTATTTATTCTAGTGTCTTTTAAGTTATTGGTGTCAATATGGCATCTTATGATGAATGCCATTGGGTTTCTTGTAAATTTCCCTCTGCAATTACATCAATGACTTTATATTTTGATTGTTATGTTTATTTTGAAATGTTTTTAACTGAGAAATCCATGTAGCCTATCTATACTCAACATTCTAAAGTAAAATTTATTAAAATGTCCATCTGTGCAAACTGTTAAAATAATTTAAATTTAAAAATTAATATTAAAATCTAGAGAAATTTTATTCCTCAATTTTATTTATATGTGTATTAATAAATGTTTGTGTGTTAATTACTGGCAGTGGCTTCTTTCATTTTTTTTTAATATTGAAAATATAATCCTTATTTAAAAATATTTTTAAATAAGGATTATATTTATAAATCTCTGTGTCTCACTGAAATAGTGGCATGGGCTAACAGTCATAATAAAAATAAAATGATATAAAATTGGATTTTAACTTACGTATCTGCCTACTATATAAATTTTCTAGGTTCAAATGGCCTGGTAGTGCCCTGTTCAGTAGATACGGTAAGACTGGAAACTTCTACTTTTTTTCTGATCATTATAATGTATTAAGGATTTAATTAGAAAGTATATTAAAATTGTTTTGTGCCAAAACATTTAAGGTACAAAATTATTATTATAATTAAGAAAATGTAATTTATGGATATATCATAAAATAAAATTGGAGTTAATCTTATAAAATTTAATACTGAGTTTTCCCTTTGTTTATATTTGTAATTCAAACTTGCAAACATTTGTTTTTAATAAATTATTATAAAATATTGTACTGACCATTGCTTCCCTGTGGAATTCTGCTCCTAATCTTGCACTGAGCAGGAAGTGATTAAGATTTAACAGGAAAAGAAATGGATACCAATTTAGCCAATTGTCTGTCTTCATAATATATTGGTACCTCCAGCTAAACTGATAGAAAGAGTGAATTGACAGGGCTCTGCCAATTAAAAACCCCTTTAGTTAGTAACTTTCTCGAATACCCAAATATCTAGGACTTATGGTAAATACACATCTTTGAAAAGTCTATTTACTAATAGCTTTTGCATGCCACTCTTAGAAAAAATAAAAATGAATTTCCCTCCTTCTAGAAGGATATGCAATACCATATGTACACTGGAGCATGAGAATAAAATTTAACACCCAGTAGAGCGATATCCCATGTGGCTAGCTCAGTACACTCTACATCTAGGATCTTTAATGGGTAAGTTAAATGGTTATTATAGGTACATGATTGATGAGGAAAGAGTACATTTTATAATATAAATAATAATATGAAAAACAAATTTAATATTATAATTAAATATTTATTTAATCCCAGATACCCACCACTGTTCATACTTATAATGATATAATAATAATAAAAAATTAATTATTATCACAAACCTGCAATATATATATATATATATATATATATATATATATATTGCATATATATATATATATATATATATATATATATTTGATGCATTGAAATAGATAAAAATAAATACAATTTTAAATGAATATAAAGAATAATAAATCCCTAAAGCTGTTTACAAGGTTTCTTAATGAATGGAAGTGGTCTGAGCTTTTTACCCTGTAGAAATAAGTTATACTTTGAGTGTGATTTGATATATGTTTCTGAGATAAAAGATTTTCAGTTATACAGGCATATACTCACACTCAGGACTTTAAAATCTTTTTATTTATAGTAAATATAATAGAAAACTATGCATACATATATTTGCAAAATGAAATATTTCACTAATTTCGCATTTTATAACATGTCAATAAGGTTGCGTTAACTCAGATACCCTAGAGCACTCAACATGAGGTGCTGTATCTACTTGCATTTCATGGCAGATAAGTTCATACACATGTATATATGTGTATAAAAATTTTCACTAGTAATGACAAGAAAATAATAAAAAAAAAAAATGATTGCAATCTTTGCTGAAAAATATGGGAATTTGGGATAAAATAATGAATCAAAGATCTAAGTAAAAGCTATGTTATTATACCTGTAATAACCTGCAAATCTAATATAAACTAGTAACATTGTTTTTTTAAATGATTAAATATAATAATAAAAAAATATTTCTAACAGGAAATATCAGTGTTGATTAATTATCTATTTATAAAATATTTTAAAATAAACTTATGTAGGCATCTTCATCTTCTCCTGACTGGGTGTCTGAGTGGGCTTCAAGTCAACTGGCTGTGCAATGAGGATTTCATATCATTCAAGGATAGACAAGGTGGCTTTTGTCAGCATTGCGGCTGATTGGAACTGGCATGTTCACATCTTGTCAATTTGAGCAGAGAAAGGGTGGGTGCACCAGCTGGTTGTCTATCCCATGGTCATTTTACTGGAACCTCTGGTAGATTGCTTCATATTTTTATTTTTGCATATTGTAATAATTATGATTATAATTAAATTTTCATCTGCTGTCTTGAATGGTTAATCAAATCCACAAGGAAACAAGAGTTCTTAAAAGATCTGTATAATGGATTCCTTTTTAGGAAATATCAGTAATAGTCTTGTCCTGGCTAGATGATTGGAGAATTCTGGAGCCAAAGTAGTGGATGACTTGGCCAGAATGAATGCCAAAGAAAAAATGAATCCCACAGCAATAGCTAAAACCTATCAACTTCACTCATAAAAAACCAATTCAGGTACTCCCCTGAGAAGTATGAATCAGCCAAACCTTTTATTTTATCTTATCATTTAGATCATACACATTCCTTTCTATTTTTTCAATTAAATTCTACATTGTAGGGTTTGATATAATGATTAGTTTCCATTTTGAATACTGCCATTTGATTACAGATATCAATTCAAAAGAATTTTATTTTATCTAAAAAAAACATTTTAATTTTAAAATTCATTATCAAACATTTTTCTTTTTGATTAGGTTTTTTTACCAAAGCAATTAACATTTTTTTTTGATTATGAACAAGATTACAGTTTTTTTTAAAAAAAAATTAAACAAATAAAAAAAAATTATAAGTATGTTGGAACAATTACTGATTCATTTGATCAATAAAATTTTCCTTTTTCTGAGTTTTTCAGAGAAAAGCAAAATACATAAAATGACACATAATAAAAATAACAAAAAATAAAAAAAAATAAAAAATATACATGAGTTTATTATACATGTATTTGTGTACAATATTTCTCTGTTAATTGAATGTTTATTTTAAATTGGTGTGTGTGGGTATTCTATGCTCAGACCCAACTTCCATTATTAATATAGCACATTTATATATTCATTGTTCTTAATATATACAAATTTACATGAGTATCTGCTGTAATGTTCTTTACAGCAGACTTTGTGCATGGACACTTGATAATGCTTGGCACAATATATAAATAAATATAAACTATAGACAGATTAGTAGATATTTGTGTATTTTTATTGAATTTATAAATGAATATTATACTATATTCAGATTAACCAACTGCATACGCATATATATATATTATTTTTTTGCTGGTCTGGTTGAATTTTGAATTTGGGGTAATTTTAATTATATATATATATTATAACCATAAGTTCTTCATCCACAACTATGTTTAAGTATTATGTTGGTATATTTAAAAAATAGTTTATTTTTTATTTAAATAAATCAGTGAGCATATTAAACATGATAAATGATTTAATATCTTAAAGTATTAGTTATAAAAACATATTAAAAGATTTTTTTATAATAAGATTAGATAAGATGAGCTTAGTTATTTTAAAGTATTAGTTTAGGTCACCCTGCAATTATTAAATGTTTTAAAACCATAGATTTTGCATTCTTATTCATGTTTAAAACAGTTCTAAAGTAACATTTTAAAATTTATATATGTGTGCAGGCATGTCATATTTTGTTTTGACTAAAATAAAATTTTTAAAAGAAATTGATTATAATTTATTCTTTTGTTTAAAAGAATTAATATTTAATATTATTTAAATTGTAATATTTCTCTGTTTTTTTAAAAAAATTCTATTATTATTTTTCAACAAGCATTATTTTTAATTTTTGAGAACATTTAAAAGGTAAAATAAAATATATTATTTGTAATATTTAATTATTGTTAGATAATCATTTCTAAATGTATGATGTAATATTAGATTGTTATGTCTAAAATTCCAGACAGTCTATAAAAAAGATTATTTTTAGAATATTTTACTTGACAACTAATTTGAGGTTGAATTAATTAATTAGCACCCTAAGTATCAATCATTGTTTTGTTCATACATTTGACTTATATAAAAGCAACTCGTGTTCTTACTCATTTGTTCTCATTACCTACTTACTTCTTCATTGTCTCCCAAATGTGTTAATTATTAATTGCTTATTTTTGTTAATTTAAGCCATGAATGGCTGAAATAATATCTATTCAAGCTTCTTATTTTAGCTTAACATCTCATTACAGTATCATTGAAAGTATACATGGCAAGAACATTTTAAACCACTTGTTTTCAATGGAAGGAAATGATAAACTATAACCTAGCTTTATCAGCTTTGGAAATTCTCACAAAGGTAATAGATTAAATTTGCTATGAACTATATAATTAACTTTCAATTTATGCTTGACTAATGTTTGCATTTAATTAAAACTACATCTACTAATATTGTAAATACTAGATACTGTGCTTAACTATTTAAATAATTTGCTAAGTTATATTATATGGTTAATGATAAGCTATATATTTGCTTATTATTATTTGCAAGTATTCTCATTATGCTAAATTTTGTTTAAAACAGAATGAGAACTTCGCTAGATTATTGAGGACTGTAAAATAATAATAGTAGCTATAAAATAATTATTCTGCTAATTTAAAATGCATATATCTTATTGGGGAAGGGAATTATCTTTGTGATATAGTTTTTATAATTTAAAATATTTTGTGAAAAATAACATTGTTCTAATTTTAAAATAAATTAAATGTTTATTTTAACATCTCTATAATTGCAAAATGGAAATATTGAATTTCCAAGGTCTGTGTTTTATTTTAAATAAGTTCTAAAAATTTTTTTTTTTTGTTTGTATATTTTTATTGTCAGATAAAAATATGTATGCTGTCATATACATCATTTTATCTGAGTATTTCACATGATATAGATTAAAGATAAATAAATGTGCTTTTTATAGATTTTTTCATGCTTTGAAATATTTATATTGCTTCGAATTCAAATAATATTGAGTGTTTTACAAAAATTGATATTGTTTTATCTGAATATTAGGCCATAAGCCGCTAAAAGAATTCGCCTTCATTCCAGCTCGAATATTTCCAGTCCAGCTATATGAGGACCGTTTTAATATTAATTAAAATCGCAGAGCTCTGTCGAAAATCCGAAATGATCATTATTTTTTTGAAATACAGCTTAGCTAACTATATTGATGTAAACTCTGTCTTAATTGTCTTATAAATAATATTTGAATACTATAAATGACATACTTTTGCTAATTTTTTTTAACTTAATGTTTTGCTATATAACTTAATCACTGAGGTTATATTTATTTCTATTTTGCTTATTTTAATTATTATTAATTATGCCTGTTTCAAAATGGCGTGCATTTAGTTACAAAATATATATTTTTTGAAGATATTATTTAAAATCTTCGTATTATAGCATCATTTTGCACACTGTTTCAAAATCCTATTTTATAAATAATGGTGACCCTTTTGTGCTCATTGTTATTTTGTCAGTTATTAAGTAATTAATGTAAATATAAAATGTGGTTTATAAATCCAGATTTATAGCCTTTAATTATTATGTTATTAAAAATTAAACTAGCCTGGAGTCTAATCATAAGTATCCTATTAAAGTATTTGTAAGTCCCTTAAATATACTTTCCCCCTTAAAAGTTTATTAATTATAGATAAGTGAAGAGATTGAATGGGATAAAGTAAAGTTTATATATATTCCTGTCAGTAGCATATGCATATTTCTCATGCTACAGAAGAGTTGGCTCTTTTGATCAAGCTGATAAACTAGTGTTCATGTGTTGTATGGTATTTCATTTATAATATACTTCGGCTTGGCGGATGTGAAATTTATCAATTTTTATCATTTTGCTGTTTTGATATATATATAAGATGGAGCCACTGAATGTAGTGCAGTAGCTAAACCTGAGCTAAGGGTCATGTTAGCACATAAGTCCTTCACCTCTTATAAACCAAATCAAGGTTCTTGTTTAGCAGCATGATGATTGGTCATTGGGTAAACTGGTGTTGGTCACGGAAACCTTAAAATCTATTCATCCATTCGGAGAGCAATTTTACTATTGTATTTACCTGTGTGTAGCATATTGGTAAAATGTTTATAGCCAACTCTACCTCCTTAATATGCAGTCTTCAGTGTTGAACCAAATCATTCTTGAAAACCGTTTGATCTAAAGCTATCTGTGATGCTTTATATGCCCATATTAATTATACAAATTTGTCATAATCAGATGTATTATTAAGTTTTACTCCACATTTGGCTTGATTACATGTATGATAGCACTTGAATAGATTATGAAATGGCATAACTAATAAGTGGAATGTAGTGATTTATTATATAGTATAATATTTGGCTCCATTAAATAATAGTGACAAACTTATTTTACCAACATATCAATTATTGTTGTACAATTGCTTAGATTAAGGTTGCTTAGTCAGTAAATGAAAATGCCTGCATGCATTTTCCTACGTGCATTTTCCTACACTAAATAATAGGTTATGTTAAGATATATATGTAATTGTCAATAAATATATTACTAATTCATCACATATCAGTTTCTTTTTCATTATTAAATCAATCCAATTAATTAATTGATCATAGCTATTCATTAGTAAAGCCCCCTATTAATTAAATATATTAGATTTTATCATGGGAATATCTCTAGTATTTAAATTGGTTAATAAATATATTTAAGTATATATATATATATATATATATATATTTAAGTCCATAAGTCTCATTGTCTTCTCTGCTCTGCTAGTGGGCCAGACTTTAGAATTAATTCTTGTGTGCCATCATTGTTGTGTTATCCATTAGGTGTTTGATCTGGACCTTGAAAAATGGATTCGAATTCAGGTTGGTCCCAGATCTAAATCTCAGGCTGGACTGGGTTTGAAGTACATTTTGTGAGTTCCAGCTCATATTAGATGGATAAACATGTTTTGACCAGTACATAGGATTATACAAAGAAATCAAATCATATATCACATGACCTAATTTAACAAGATTGTACTACAAATGTTATATAATGCACTTGCCAGTAGCAGTAACCAGTCTGAAAAGCTTATTAAGAGCTATTTGCAAGCTCATTATATATATATATTCAAGATTTACAATAATCTTTAAATATTAATTCTTATTAAGTATGATGTCAGCATGTAATACTTATATAAAGCTAAAACCTTAGTACATGTGCCTTGAGTGCTTAATTTTAACAAGAGAGACCTCTGCAATCATAACACAAGATAAAGTCGAATCTTATGTTACTAGATGTCTCTCTTGTTAAAATTAAGCACTCAAGGTGCATGTACTAAGGTTTTAGCCTTAACTAATCTTTAAATGAAAATATTTTAGGATGCAATGATGTTCATTATATTAGTGTAAATTAATTTCACTCTATTTATATTAATTTAAAATTTATTTTATTAATAGGTGTTGGTATTTAAGATTCATCCATTATTATATTTTGTAATATCAAGATGTCTATACAATTCCATGTTCACAGTACTTAAGAAGCTATGTAGATCAATCCAATAGATGAATTAATGTCATAATCAGTGCCATAAAAATGCATTATAGCAGCTTTTAATTGGTCACACACCTGATTTTGATAATGCTAGAATACTTGCTAATTTAGAAAAGTATGATTTGAAAACCATGAAAGATTCTATTAAAATTTAAAAAAAAACTGAGTGGTTTAAATAAATCTGATGAAGCACAATGTAATCTAGCCTTGTGAAGGCCACTTATTTTATTTCTTTTAAAATCAACTTGAAATCAACTAATTGTCAAACTGAGGAAAATAAAATTTTTGCTAATCCACCTACTCTGAATAATCAACTATCATATATATATATATATATATATATTGTAAACCCACACACACAACACTTCTCATATACATTATACAAGCAAATGCCCAAGGCACCAGTTCTATTAATGAATAGAATAATTTAACACTTTATTTGATTTACAATTGATACTGATTCTCTTTTACTTATGTCTATCTTACAGCTTAGCTCAGTGGGAGGTTACAGGAAGTTCATAACATATAGAATATAAATAAATGGAGGAATAAATACTATAAACCATTAAATAAAATATAGACCTTATTTATTAATTAACCAAATGGTAAAGGCCAGCAGAGTTTATTTGTTCAAACTACTAAAATATAATTTCAATTTGATCTCTTCCTTCATCTAAATATACTCTATATTAGCTCAATATAACTTTGACAGAATAGATAAGCACAACACTGAATAACTATATTATTTTACACATCCTAATTTAAATAATTAACCTAATGTTATTCTAGGAATCTAAAATCAGATCTCATGGAATCTGCAACACAGTTAGACCAAATAAACTATATTAGCCAGTAATCTATAACTCTAAATTATAATAAAAGTATAATGGAATAAATTAAAGAATGTTTCACTGTGCTAGCAATTAGATAATGAAGGAAACAGGGTATCCATTAATCTCACATCATCATCTAAATAATACACTAACTAGGCAACCTTTTTATAAGTTTATCAAGTGGTAAAATATTTCATGTAATGTTTGGATCAAGAAAACAATATTATCAGATCTCAGCATATTTAATATCAAAGTTATAAAATAATGTACTTATTTTATAATAGATGTATGAGATGTGGAGATGTGGAAACTAGAATACAGGTGCACATAAGAATAACTCAAGACACAGTTTTGAATAAATAAACAAAGCATTTATTTACACTTAAGATTTAATTAAATGTAATCAGTTTGCAATAAAACTATTTATCCTAATCTTTAAATCTACAAATAAATCTATAAACATAAGTTTGGGATTATCCCTATTACATGTTGCACTTATGAGTGCAAATTAACAAATAGATAAGACCTTAATATTCTGACTTTGAATATCTGGACTACCTAAACATTTTCATCTGAATGCAACACTGAATAAATAATATATTATATTATGGGCACAATATACACTTTTGAAAGGATATATTATCAATTGTTAGAATAAAGAAAATTAATACATTTGGCTATTAAGAGAGCAGCTTTAACTAACTTGATTAAATAATCACTTTAAATACCTACATCTTTCACACATAGCAATAAGATTATGCTCATTGTGATGATTTGATGATTTCTAACTAGTAGCAAATCAATATGATATGCTTTAAAACATTTATTTCCTGTTTTAAGTTTAACAATATCATACTTTTATATCCGTGATATTATTTACATTACGTGTGTGTATCACACCTTATGCAATAATAAAAGAAAACAATCTTTTTACACATTATCGATTTATTTAGGAATTATTAAATAAGTGTTTTATTTCGAACAATGTCATAGACTAACCAACAAATATAACCTTACATCAACTTTAATATTGATTTAACTACTTATCCAACCCCTAACTGAATTACGCAGAGCTATGTTTCCATGATAATACAAGCTAAACATTCTAAAAGAATTCAATCACATGAGGAGCAAATAAACTCTTTAACTAATAAATCAACAACAACTTATCTAAATCTGAAATATACTATTGATGTGGAACTTGTCTCATCACCAGAACAATAGGAAAATATCACCTAACTTCATAAAATACCCTTTTGTAACATATAGGTATGCAATACAGAATATCTCACTCTACTCATGGCAAAAATATTTAAGATATACTAAGGGGAAAAATCTTTCATCCCTAGAAACATAGAATGTTTCAAGAATAATTTCCCTTTCCCTAGCTCCTCTAGATATCTAACACTATATGCTGGCAGATAAATACATACAGGTAACTTACTCATTCGTTCAATTCCTTTAGAATGCGACAATATCCGAAATTTATATAAGAAACAATTATAAAACTGAATGTTTATTACTTAAATAAAATGCATATGTAAGAGTACAAAAATAAATTTAAATTATGTAATATGCAAACACTATGGTAAGTAAATGATACATTAAAAATATAAACTTTTAACTTAGAGTAGACTATCAGCTGTTTAAAATTTAAATAGTAATAGTTATTATGAAAGAGGTTTCTTTGCTATCTCTGATACAATATTTCTTTCATATACTCGCTACTCTGAAAGCCAAAATTCTCACTTCGAGATAAAGAAAAGTATATAAAATAAATAAATACCTCTCTTTAATAATATACTAAAAAATACATGTTTCATCTTCATAAAAGAAAAGAAATCATATTTAAATAATAATAATTTACCAGCATATTCACAATTTGTGAATGCACTCCTCCATGACAATCTGGAAGTTCATAAAATAGCATGATTATATTAGCAAAATACAACAATAAATCTGTCTAACTATCTATGATATATATCATTAACAATAAATATATATATAAAAAAAATAAAAGTCACTCTTCTTTTTTTAACTAAAAAAAATATTCATTTGCAAAGTTTCTTTTCCGAGGTCTAGTGAATAACCTGGACACAACAAAGAATATTTCAAACAAATGTGTATTAGTAAGGACGTGAAACATGAAGAACAAATTATTACTATGATGAACATTTACAATTCAAACTTAACTCCGTAATCTCCAATGTTCTTAGCAAAAGCTAATAGAGTTTACTTATATAGCATATCAATAATTATGTGCTTATAATGCTCTTAAAGAAGTTATTTTGCTAAATTTATTTAAAGCTTAGCGCTTTCAATGCTCTATGGCTTCATAATCATATCTGTGTGCGGTTGATGATAACAAATTTTTATGGTAATAGAGACATGGAAAAACAGTTTCAGTTATTAATTGGTTTACTCTTTCATTCATTTGAAGCAATCCTAGTGGTATTTAGTCCAACAATATTTTAACATATTTCTCTGCAGAAAAAATTTGCCTTCATAATTTACAAATTAACATCTGCATTATTAATTTTAATAAGTTGCTAATAATTATCCACATGAAATTTGTATTTCTTTAAACATTAATATTTTATTTTTTAATATATCCACATATTGAAAAGAACAAAAATATGTGATATTAAAGTCCTTCAATCCGATTTAAACATATACATTTGGTAAATAGTAGCAATTAATTATTCTGGGTAAGTCATATCTTTATTTCCTTAATAAAAGCATTAATTATTTTATAAGCACAAATAAGAGATAAAATTATCATTCCATAATAATTTTTAAATATAGCATAATGAAGTACACGCATCCTTTTAATTTTAACTTAACTTTTACAGAATTAGAATAAAAGTTGAGCCGAGAGCTTAAGATAAACTTTGTTAAATTGCCCTGCATACATTCCCACAAAATATTAGAAAATTCACACAGTTTAGTTAGCAGATTATAAAATTCATGCACTTTAAGTTTCTTAATTATAAAGATAAACAAAAGCAAATAAAGTAGAATGAATTTGTCAGCATAAAGATACATTTTTAAAGAAAAAAATAATAATAACATTAATGATAGGGATAATTTAACATTTAACTGGAGCAAAGAGTTTAAAGGAAAATATATCTTTCTTTATTGTTTAGCCTTTCATTCTAATTGAAGACTTTCTGGTAACTAGAATTCTCCTATGACTTTTAAAATTCACTTTGGAGTTTTAAATTGACTTGACTTCTGGAAGAGATATATACTGGTCACAGACAGAATGAACTAAGGCAATAATTATAATGAACAATTTTTATTAGTGACTATCAGTTAAATAGGTATCCCTTCCTTCCATCAAAAAGTCATTTTCACCCTTCAAAGGTCAACTCCACCCTTTGCACTCAGGAGTTAATTAAATATTCAAGAAATCTTTTCTTGAAAAAAAAATCATTTTGACCTTCACAATTAAATCAAGTCAAATAAAACAAAAAAAAATAACTTTTTACAAACTTAAAACAAATGAATATTACTTAACTATTAAATAAAAAAAATGGTTGATAATATTATTTCATTTACTAAATAATTCACCAATTCAAATATCCATTAATCACTTAAAAATATATTTTTGCAAAATTATTAAAGATAATTACTGTAATTTAAATGTTTTATTGTAAGGGTAATATTGTTTATTGTAATTAAAATATGAAAATAAAATGAAAATGAAATAGACATACATGCATGCACAAAAATGCTGCTGCACAAATGTTAAATTATCCTGACTAAATATAACTGATATGGCTATGGGTTAAACATTTTCATTAATTATAATATTGGTAAATGTGTGGATGTCAATGAATAATAAATCAGAAAACCATTCAAACAAACACCAAACACTATTTTACAAATAAATAAAACAACTTTACATCAATCTAACTAGTATAACAACAATTCCAATGATACTCTACCCCCTTCCTTGCATTAAATACTTCATTAAATACAATAATAATATTTATGCTGGTAAAAATTGCTAACCAAAATGTATCATGTCATATGTCTCCAATCTGTCTTCATTGGACATATAAGAAATACTCAGATTTATTAGTAGGAAAATGTTTATTGATAAAATTAGACATTGATAATAAATAATTGGTTGATACATTAATTAATTTTATTATTAAGATATTCATTTAATAGATTTAGATATGACTGCACATTCTGAGGAAATAATTACTATTTAGCATATGATTAGTAATAGATCTTCCAAGAAGTATTATTATGTGTAGCTTAACATTATTGTGGTTAAAAATATTTTCTAATTTTAAAGCATTTTCTATTATAATATAAAACAATTATGTGGATGACATATTTGTTTGCAGATTCCAGATATGTGTGTTTACAAAATATATTATCAAATTATCTTTTTTTTTGCATGAATAAAAATATAAAAAAATCAAACAAATCCACTTTTCTTTTTATTTTTTCAATGCTTATTTTATTAAAATTAATCCATCTAACAGTTTCAATTGCCCAGAAATCTTCATCAGAGCTTCTCCTTATTATTCAGCTTTTGAACTATCAAATGGATTAATTTTAAGAAGAAAGGTGAATTTGTTTGATTTTTTTATGTGTGTTTAATTACTGAGATTATAATGAATTATATTCTAAAACTAACATTAAAAAATCTAAAAATTTGAATGTATAAAATAAGTTAAATCTTAGACTTTTAAGATAAACAATAGTATCATTGCTTATAAAACAATTCTTAAATCATTTAACAATATAAGCCTTAGAGATCAGATTCAATTCTTCAGGAGATTTATTTATTAACAAGTTTCAGAATCTTGAAACATGTGGACTGTTTTATTATGAATATAGTTGAAAATTAAATACAGAAATACTCTGTATTATAAAAGTTACATGTTGAGAAAACACAAAAATATCTTTTATAAAAAGCTTATATCTGATACTAATAATAAAAGAGAAAATTATACATAATAAATTACACTTAATAATTTTCTGAAATATTAAAAATCATAATGTTGGTTATAAATTTAAATGTTCACACATTCATTATTTTAAATATGCAGAGGAGACACTGTCAAATTTGACGGTTGAATGGTATTCCATATTTTTTTATATATAAGACCCAAATCTGCCTTTGAATATGATATTAAGTAAGTTATATGTTTAGATTATATAATGCTGAGACTGTTTGTGAATAGAGGATAGATATTAAAGTAAAAGAATTTTGATTCATTATGAGTTCTAATAATGCACTGAATCAATGCTTTGACAATGTTGAAATAAATAAATACTGAGATTTTTACGTTACATATAAAATGTATAAATTTATATTTCTTTGGTTTTGTTATTACTGACAAATTCTTTTCAAAATCCAATTGTTTTTTATTTTATTTGAAAAGTCCTTAGTGAGAACATTATCCATATTTGAATATTTTATATAATAAAACATTTTTTCTATGTCATATATGGATAATCTTTATTTATTACAAAAATAAGTTTTCAAGTGATAGACATTAATATTTGAACTTTTCAAAATGTGTAAATAAATTACTAAATGGGTTTTTTTGGCTATAACAATGGCATTTTGCATCATTGGATGCAATTTTACCTATTAAAAAGTTAGTAGAATGAAATATTAGATATTTTAATTCCATTTTTTAAATTAAAAAGAAATTTAGGTTAAGACAGCATTAAAAATATATCTAACAATTAATAATGAAAGTTATTGTTATTCAATTTTTTAAAAAAAATATTTCCTGGTGTTGATAAAAAATCTTTCTTGTAAAATCTGTTTCTGCTTTGTCATAATGATAATTTTATGATCTGTCTTCTTAAAAATAAATGTTTTCAAATAAAATCTAATTATAGTCATATAAATTTTGTTTTAAAATATTTTACAAAAATATTGCATAAATAAACTTAAATATGTAAACAAATTGCTGAAAATTACATTTTTTAAAAAAATAAAATATTGATAATTCACCTGAGAAGCAATCCACCAATCAGAAATTGTCATTTCTACTGAGATCAAAAATATACAGGGCTGATGTTTTTTATATGCAAATTATGTATTCTAATTTCTTAAAGGTCCATCTGATACTGATGTCTTCTGAATATTTTTTTCAATTGATAATATTAAAATGATTTCTTCAGCAAAATAAAGCTGCACATAGTAATCTAACATTATAGATAGCTGCAAAATAATAAAGAAAAGATATAATGATTGGTATTGTAATGCTAAAAACATCAAACCATACACAGCATGGCTGTGACTCTTATGCATATCATAAAAATGAAAGTTTTGTTAAATATTTATTTGAACAATAATTTGTTATACTCAAGCTTCATCATAATTTATATCAGAAAATTACTTTGTAGAAAATAATTACATCTATTTTATAATTGGATTAGAACAATAGTACACACACACACATTGATATATACTCTCACAGGGTTATTTTAAAAGATTTAGAATTTTTAAGAAAAATATTAAATGTTGAAAGGAGATAAATTCAAATTTTACTGATTTTCAATATAACTGGCATATTTGTGCTTGTTCAATTTTAAATACTGATTATTATACAGTAGAAACTATAATGTTTATTGATATTTGTGAATCAACCAGTCATGAAATAAAGTTGGGATACATCAAAATTCTTGATGTAGCTTTATAAGAACTCACAAATGAGCATTCAGATTGATAATATTGAAGTTGAGCATAATCTTAGTAAAACATGATGTGGAACCTTGTTATTCAACAGCAATGACATTAAATATTTTATCATGTTATATAAATTAGTTGCAATTGTATATGTGGATTCTTACATAGCCAATTCTCATCAACTGTCACTGGTAAACCATGAAACCAATTTATTAATATCACCTATATAAAAATGTTAGTATTAAGACATTAATATATTCATTTTTATTAATACACATTTTATGCTCTTTATGCAAGATAATTGTAAAATTCATTACATATTTGTAGTAATATGTATACATAAACATATTCATGTATATAAACATTAAAACCGTCACATAATTCTCTTAAGTAAATCTAAGATAAATTTATTTTGATAATACAAATAGCTAAATTGATATTGAATGAGTCAATCTATGATTTTCATTGAAACAGAGTCTTCTTTCTGAAGTCAAAAGAACCAAAATTTATTCAAGGGGCACTGTTAGCATTACTATAATCTCATTATGCAGCACAACTTTAGGCAGTATTGTATAATGTAAATATTTGAAAACTATGTACTCTTCACAAACCTGGAGCTTAATTGTAAATATAGAGGATTTGAACTCAGACATTCAAGCACCCACCAACTATTCACACTATCTCATACAACTGATATACATGACCACACACATGTAGAAAAGATAAATAATCACCAATATATGCATTTCATGCTAAACCAGAACTCATCAGTTGGTTCAGATTATCATCTCCCACACACATATAAAATCAGTGCTGAATTTCATATTAAGATAGCAAATTTTCACACTTTAATGGACAGGCTTCAATCTACTCTAACCTCCAAGTTTTCAGCCATCCATATCATTGAAAATCTGATGATGGAAAGCCCAAATCTCATGATGATGCCAACCTTATCACCATGTCGATGTTGACCTGAAATCACTCTGACCCCTCATGTATAGGACCTTATCCATTTAAATACATAGAAGAGGGATGGGTCGGATACAAGCTTCATATGCAAATATTTGAAAACCAGGCACTCTTCACAAATCTGGAGCTTACTTGTAAATATACATGAGGGGTCAGAGTGACTTTAGGTCAACATGGGCATGGTGATAATTTTGGCATTGGCATGGGATTTGGGCTTTCCATCATCAGATTTTCAATGATATAAATGGCTGAATAGTTGGCATAGATTGAAGCCTGTCCCCATTAAAGAATGAAGATTTGCTATCTTAATATAAAACTGATATATATATATATATATGTGTGTGTGTGTGTGATGATAATCTGGACCAACTGATAAGTGCTGGTTTAGCATGAAATGCGTATATTGGTGATTATTTTTTTTACACGTGTGTGGTCATGTATATCAGTTATATAAGATAGTGTGGATAGTTGGTAGGTTCTTGAAAGTTTGAGTTCAAACCCCCTATATTGTATAATATATATATAATTAACCTATTTATTCATTATACTGAATTTTTACTATAGTAAATACAGATATTTGAACTTAGGATTTTTAGTTTATATTCAACTTCCACTCCACCTCAAACAGCTGATACACATAACCACTCTTGTGAGAAAGATAAATGGATCTCAGTATATGTATTTGCTGCAGAACCACCACTCATCAGTTGGGATGGATCATAATCTCCCATGTATATATACAATCAGTGCTCAGCTTATATTAAAAGAGTAATTCCTTAAACTTTAATCCACAGGCTTCAATCTTTTCACTTTTCCAACAATTCAACCCTTCATTTCATTGAAAACCCAAAGATGGAATGCTCAAATTCCTTAATGAAGTTGACATTGTAGTCATACCCATGTGGACATTATGTTAATCTAAACCATCGTATTATCGGACGACGCTTACGTATCCATATATATATATATATATGATTATGTTGTCAAGCTTCAACAGACTATAAAAATGAAAATAATAATAATGTATTTATATAGTACATAATATTTATATAACATTTTTTTGAAGAATCTTTATATTGATTTTTATAATTTATTATCTATTTTGAAACATTAATATTTGTTTTAAATTCTTTTTGATTATGCATAGCAATTCTTTTGCATTTTAAATTATCTTATTTGACCTGGAAAATTGCCCTTTACAATTGTATCTTATAATATGCTTTAAAGAAACTATTTAGACATGCAACATTATTTCTAATTACTTTTCTTTACAACGTGATATTTAGATATATTAATAGAGAGTAGCAGCTTGTTAGTTAAGCTATTTATTGATATGCAAAATGAAAAGTATAGTCAAAATCATCGCAGTTATGCAACATTAAATAATTCAGCAACTTAATAATATAAATATGTAATAATAATTGCTTAATAAATTAAATATAATTATCGAATTTTTTAAAGAGAATAAGATTAAAATATTAACTTTTATTATTAATATTACAGTATCAAATTGTTTTAACATATTGGATTATTTTAAACTGATAATAATATTGCAAATTATTTAACAACGCTTGATTTAAAAATCTACTTTTTAAATCATTTTTTTTTTTTTTATACTTATAATTGGAAAATAACTAGGTTGTAGTACATAGAAGCAGTAGACAAAAAAAACTATTAGTTAAAAATAAACCAACTGAATTAAATTAAAAGGCACAGGCACACACACCCTGGAATAATCAATATATTTTCTTTTATATTATATGAAAAATAAGTGATGGAAATCAATTAGACGAAAAGTTATGCCAGGATATCAGATTTATTGCAAAGAATACTTTACCTTATTATTTAGAGGATGGGGAAGTTGTAAATTGTCTCATCTTGCCAACTTTTTGTAATGCATGATCTATTTTGAAACATTAATACTTGTTTAAAATTTTTATTCATTTTACAGAGAATTTTTTTTTTGCATTTCAAATTAATTTGTTGAGTTTATAAATATGGTTTAGAATATGTATCCATATTATAATATGTAATTAATAAATTAATGCATCTAGAAACAAAATAAATAATCCCAATAAATGAAAGCTACAATCATAGATTGTAAAATATTCAGATACCATTAATATAAATTAAATAGATGACTCAGTTGGTTAGAACTTTATCTTAATATTCAATATTTAAGAATCTAAGGGTCCAGGTTCGATTCTCATGCTAATGTTGTCACTGGTTAGGCCTATAACACCAGAAGAAGAGAGAAGAATAATATCTCTTGAAACATTGTGCATATACTAACCTGTGCTATTACTAACAGTTGAATGTAGTTGGAATATTGAAATAAAGTTAAAATTTTTTAAGACATTCAATACTTAATATTAGGTGAAGGAAATAATCCAATATATAAATACAAATAGTTGCTATATTTATATTAATTTCTAATGATGTCACTGAAGATAAGTTATTCTTGAAATGCACATTTTGCAGAGTGATTGGACAGTTTTTTTTATATAATATGGTAATAAACTAATGAATATTTTACATATTATTATTAAAAACTATTTTCCAGGTTTATTTACCATAAAACAGGCAAAATTCTCCACACAGTGCAAATCAGAATAATCAATGGATATAAAAAGGTTTGTGCATAAAATCCCCATCTAGTGCCTATTTATCCAATATCCCCAGACTAGTTTTTAGCTTGTGGCTTTCATCAGTGAGGAGTTTTGTGATCAAGTGATGTTTAATGGTTTATGTACCATATTATAATATTTATTTATTAATATTTATTTTAAATCTCTTTATTAATTCAACATTTTTTTTTTTACAAAACTCATAATTCAAATATAAAATTTAGTTTATATAAAGAAATGACACTTGACATTATGCATCTTTAGGCAACTTATTATAATCTCACACTTATCCAGAATTTGGGTTCTTAAGCAGTGGTTTAATGAAAATGGATAAGTTGTTTTTGATATTATAATTTTAATTACTTTATGTTTTTTTTAAAGAAAAAGATCTGCAAAAATATCTTCAAACATAGTAAGAGAGCATTTTTAAATAAATGATATAAATTCTAATTGAGTTTATTCTACTATGTTTCATTATTTTGATGTAGTCTAAAAATTTATGTTTTTATATTTATAATTTATCATAACCAGATGCACCAACACAATATAAAAACAATACCAACTGATTGTCAAAGCACTAAAAAATAAACAGTTAAGTGAATATAATCTTGAAAAATTGAACAAAAAAAAGTTGGGTATAATAATGCTAATAACAAAATGTTAAAAACAAACAATGAACTCACAGACGATATATACCCTCCATTAAAGAAATAATAGGTGACTGAATTCTATAGTATTTTTTGTTTCAAAGTTCATATTATCTCAAATTGATTTATGTTTGACAAATAAATAACTTAACATGTACAACATTTGGAAAGATAACAACCTAAAGTGCTAGTATATAAATGCAATAATTCATTTTTCATTTGAGCATGGAAGACATTGGTACTAGAGGGCATTGTATTTGCACAGCAAGCTTTTAGGTTTATCTTTTTAAGTGTTACATATTTATTAGGAAAGTAATATTGAATTATATATAAGGACTTTTTAATATTGAATTTAATGCAATTGTATATAAAATCCATAATTTGTATCCAAGTAAAACTTGGAAAATATTTTAGTCAGCAGAAAATTTCCATGCAGAGTTTGAATTTCATCAAACTGTTGTCAGCCATGAGCAACTCAGTATCTATCAAACTATTCTTAACTAAAAAAAAATAATAATTATGAATCAGCAAATGATTGACTAAATAAATTTCTTCTCTTTTTTTACCATATGTCATAGCTTCGGTCGGGAGGCGAATCCGCAACAACCATTTGCAACCAACTGCAAGGCAGCTGCACTGACCTCTCAGCTAACAACGCTTGACAAAAATTTATTTGTGGAAGAAAACTTAAAAGATTTTTTCCTTTAATGAGCTCCTTAATATATACATATTCATGCATTTTTAGCATATGTAGATTTCCAACTATAATTATTTAATTAGAAAGCTCTTACCAAAACAGTAGTCATTCAATGTTAACTTTCCAAGGCTAAAAGTGAAAATCAAACTCTTGTAATCAAAATGAGAATTCTCTTTTGACTGCTACTTTAGATCTAATATAGAGACAAAGCAATGCAATTTACATACATACGCATAAAACGTTTAAAATATATTTTTCAATTTTCTTATTTTTTTTTGTAATAAATTCATTTGCTAGTAGATTAAATATTTGATATTTTTAACAGATATTTAGATGAAATATTTGGTATATGGAGTTTTTTGTTTTTAATTATTTAATTAGAAAGCTCTTACTAAAACAGTATCCAATAGAAGTCAAGTGAAAGTAAAACTGTCAGTATATTGCAGTCAAAATGAGAATTCTCTTTTGACTGCCATATTAGATCTAATATAAAGACAAAGTACCACAGTTTATTGCAATCAAAATGAGAATCTTTTATGACTATCAATGAACAAGTATAAATTTTGATATCTTGACAATTTCTTTTACTGTTTTGGGGAACTGTTCTTTTACAAATAAAATATTATTTTAAAGTTATCTTTTTATAATACTACCTTTACATAATTTTCCATTGTGGACATACCAAGAACACTAACATACTCTGCATTGAATGATTATTATTATGAATCATTGTACTCAAATTTAAACACACACACATTACTGACTATATTTATTACCATATTTGATCTACAAATATCAAATTTCTTGCACTTATGCATCATTCTATACCATTCAAGTTAGTGCAAGATTTGACACTTGTAGATCAAATTGCAATAATTTGTTATTACCAAATTATTGAACAAATGATAAATCCATAAATAAAGTTGTAACCTAAATTAATCTAAAAGTTTTGATTTATCTGCCTTTTTCTGATAATATGTTTTAAGCAAGGGTGGTTGAATAAAGGCTATAAAGTATATCTAATATATATAATAGAAATAAAAACATTAGTTTTCTGTAAAACTTTATATTATATATATGTCAAGTATTGTATTTATTTTATATATACTGGATGCAGTGAATATATATTTGATATTACATGTGTCTATATACAAGCACCACCCAGCAAAATAGTTAAAATATTTATATTTTAATGCAAGTTAAATGCTAACATCTACACAACATTAATTTTAAAACAGCATGATTATATGATTTAAAAAATAATTTACTTATCAGATAATATGACAGATTGAATAACTAGATAATAATATATTATGAATAACATTTGATCTTCTTTGGTGTAATATGCCATTGCCTGTAATTAATATTATTATCAAGCATAAATTCCAATGTATAAATCTAGTTTACTAAGATAACATATATAGGGGATTTGAATTCAGACCTTCAAGCAACCTTAAACTATTCACACTATCTCATACTACTGATACACATGGCCACACACATGTAGAAAGGATAAATAATAATCAATATATATATTTCATGCTGAACCAGAACTCATCATTTGGTCCAGATTATCATCTCTCATACACACTCAGTTTATATTAAGATAGTAAATCTTTATATTTTAATGGACAGGCTTTAATCTACTCCAACCTCCAACTCTTCAGCCATCCATACCATTGAAAATCTGATGATAAAATACCTAAATCCCATGCTGATGCCAATATTGTTGTTATGCCCATGTTGACTTCAAGTCACTCTGACCCCTAATGTATAGGACAATATCCATTTAAATACATAGAAGATGGATGGTCAGAATGCAGTCTTAATGCATCTTTTCTACACATGTGTGGTCACGTGTATCAGTAGTATGAGATAGTGTGGATAGTTGAAGGTTTGAGTTCAAATTCTCTATATTTACAATTAAGTTCCAGGTATAAGAATGTCTGTATTTCAAATCTTAACATAACATATAGAATATGAAATAATATATTTAAAGCTATCTAATACTTACTTATAAAACAAAAATCAGAAAATTAATATATATATATATATATTGTATCCTTTTGATTAGGTCCAAATAAATTCACTGAGTCAATTTTTAAAAATTTTTAAATTAAGGATACATTTTGAATGGTATAAATACTGTGTAATATTGGTAATGTTTTAAAATGCTTTATTAAAGTAAAATGAGAGTAGTAAATACATGAAAACTATATTAATATGTTAAAATAATAAAGTAAAGCTAAATATTATAATTTTTGTATGGTTGGGAAAACTGGACATAGTAAAATAATATGCCAAAAACCCCTAGTAAACAAGTGGTAAAAGCTAATTTTAAAATAACTTAAGATTAAATAAACTAGTGTATTTTAAAATAAAAATTATACTTAATATTTGTGTTATAAATTATTTATTTAAATATAATATTTTGTGGTGGATAAATGTGTTTAGTTAATAGTATCAAAATTATTATTCTAAATTCTATTATTGTATTATTATTTATTTAATATAATATTGTTGTAATTAGAAATGTATTTTTGTTTTCAGGCAATAATTAAAAATTGTTATATTTTGTCTAGTTAAGTCATGTGACACAAATACTCATACTTGTGTGTTTACAAGATTTTTAGATAAAGTTTCAAAATTACTTTAGAATTGTGCTAAAATTGAAACATTTATTTGTCACAAGATGTAGTTAATAAAATTAAATTTTTAAAAATAGATACATTAAAAATAAATATTGGATAAATTAATAAAGTATTATTTTAAAATGTTATTTTAAAATGTTTAGTTTGTTTAAATAAAAGTATAAAATTAGTTCAGAATTAAATAATATAATATTAAATATAATATTTAATGAGTCATAAGTTTTATTTTTAATTTTAATTATGCAATCTTAGCTAATATGTAAATTACATCACCAATTAAAGATCTAATAGCTAATTAAATCATCTATTCAATTTAATATAAAAGTAGACATTCACATGTTTTGGGTGCTTTTAACAATTTAATTATGTGCTTTTAATAACTTAAACAGGTATTTAGTAACAAATTAACTCTCATAATAATTTATTTTTAAAATATCAAAGTATCATTTAGTTTATTACTTGAGATTATATTTTTTAAAGGAGAGTATTGAAAAAATTATATATTTATTAATCTAAAATCATGCATTGTTAAAGCAACAAAATTCCTTATCGAGTGTTTCTATTAAAACGTGAACCAGCTTCAGTGTCTATAGAATTAATACCAGAAATAAGTATATATTCAAGGAAAGTAAGGATGGAGGTACAGATAACAAATGAAAATATAATTCTGAAAATATTATTAGAAAAAATATATCATTATTTATCTTAATATTTTGGACATTGTCAAGGAAATTGAACAGAAAAGTTCATCAAAAATTTAGTTTAAATGCATTATATCATAAGAAAAGATAGCCATATCTGAAAAGCAAAGCTATATGGTAAAAACTTTGATTTTAATATTTTAAAAAAGTATATTTTTAAAAGAGTTGCAGAAAATATTTTAAAAAGAAATATTTTTTTAAGGAAGCTTATTGTGAACTTTTTCTTTAAATGTTAAAGATATAAAAACTGATAGTATGGTAAATATATTTTATATGATAAGTCATTATTAGATAAAACCCCCACATTTATTTAACAATGTAAAAAAAAACGATTTTAGAAAATTCTTCTTTGGAAAAGAAATACCTGGGTAATTAAAATTATCCTGACAAAATAACTTTATAATTAGTTTATTTAAATTACTAAAATGTTAAATTTAATAGAATATAAGTGCGTAATTTCCATACAAGTATACAGCAATCCATATAGCCATAACTGATGCATCAAAAGCCCATGTAGGATCCTAGTGAATGGGAAAACTCTGGAGGATTATTTTATAACTTTCCAAATGGATGTCACATTCTGAAAGCCATAGACAAGGGACTATAATTTTTAAAAACTTTCTTCAAAGGATTCATGATTATTTTTCTATATAATTACAAATTTAAAAGTCGACTTCATCTTTCATTTTTCACTTCATTTTTTTCATTTTCATTTTTTTTAAAAATGATTCGTGAGCAACTGCACAAAAAAAGGGGTGCTTTTGTTCTCAAGTGTTAGACAGTGGTTGTCATAGTAACAAACAGGAGCAAGCATCTATGAAATACTTTTAATGAAGAAACATTAGAAGAGAACATTTTCTTTTAAAAATTACTTTATGATGGATTGGAGTTTTGTGTAAATATAATCTTGATTATTTTTTACATACTAATAATAGTATTAGGTTTTCTTATTATTGTTCGGCAGGAAATTATATATAAAAAATCTATTAGTCTAACATAATTATTATTGTAAAGAATATTTAATTCTTTATAAAGTTTTTATAAATATTTTTCAAAATATGATAGTTCTTGCTGAGTAAATGCCATTATTATTTAACATGTTTCTTTTATGAAATATAGACCAGAAAACATCTAAGAGTGACCAACTAGCAATTTGTCACTATGGATAAACTTTGTAAATATATTAATTTTTACATGATATCTATATATAAACAAAAAAAAAGACTTATAAATCCAATAAATAATATTATATTTCAACCAGAGGACTGGTTTTCATCAGAAAGAAAAACCAGTCCTCTGGTTGAAATATAATATTATTTATTGGATTTATAAGTCTTTTTTTGTTTTTATATGTATTTCCTTTGGTTAGTTTGTTATATATATATATATATATATATATTTCTATATATATATATATATATATATATATATATATATATATATATATATATTAGATTGCTTGAAATATTTTATAGTAGTACCTTAGCATATGAACATATGAGTATATTTGTGTGAATTAAATACACATAGAACTTATTATTATTCTAGAAATATGAGCTAGATTATTTTAAAAAAAAGATATGCATAATTTTCTTTTATATTACTAATGTAATATGATTTAATGATACATATATTTTATATGATTCTTTAGTGGAGAAACCCTATTATTTTTAAAATGTTTTAAATATTGATTTAAAACATTAAAACAAAATCATTTATATTTTTATTGCTGAATTTTGAAAGTGAAGAAACCTTCTTCTTGTTAAAGTAGTTTTTAGATTAGTGAAGTCATACATAAATCTTATTTATTGTTCTAGAATAATGTTTGATAATTTTGTGATGTAGATTGATAAATCTATTATAATATTTTTTAAGTGGTAGTGACCTTGGGATTATGAAAAGAAATCAGTGGGATGCTTATATGTAGGAGTTATGGAGAATAGAAAAGTAACTTATATTATTATCTTAGTGGTTTATGCAAGTACAGATAACGTAGCCCTGTGACTTGTATATTTTCCATGGGCAGTGTTTTTCTTAGTATTGAGTATTTTAATGTTTGAAGGAGCTGAATAAATAGCCTGGACATTATTTTATATTTGAGGTTATTAGACAGAGAAGTCATGCCTCTTTGTATGCACTGTTGCCATGTAGATTCTCATATATTTTTATACTATTGAGTCGAAACTCTAGTTAGTTCTTCATGACTATGCATCGAATCACTATCTTAATTTCAAAAGTTATTGCATCGTACAAAACTGTATTTATGAAGGAAAATAGTAAATAATTTGGGGAATTGTAGAATAGTTATTTTTGAAAGAGGATAAGATAGGTTTTTCTTGCTTTATTTTATGTTGAAATCAAATACAAATGAGATTGAAAATAAATGCAAACTATAATGATAAAGAATCATAAATATTTCCATATTGTATTAAACTATTTTTTTAAAAAATATATATATATAAGTGATAATAAATTATTCATGAGATTTTGAATAATTCTGAATATGTTGATTATATATGGTAATGCATATTTTTAAGGAATAGAACACCCAGAAGAAACAACATAAAAAAGAATGAGAACTTATATTTTGTGAACATTATTTTATGTTTAGAACATGCATAAAACACACACATAGAGATTTTTTATTGGAGTAATGCCAAGCATTGTAATAAAAGTATGTTAATCATATTATTTTATTTAAATCCATTTATTTATTTAACAAACCAAAATAAATATTTTTGAATAATATCAGCACTATCATAGTAGAAGTTTGTTTAATTTACAACAATCTATGAATGTATATTAAAAATAAATGTTATTTCAGTAATTTATAATTTCATATTTTTGTATATGCTTATGGAAAAACATATTTTAATACATATCAATTAATGGAAATTCAACTGTGATTGTATACGTAATAAGTAGTAGTAGTAATAGTAGTATTATTGTAAAGAAATATGCAAAGTTATAAGTCGGAGTAAAGGCTTATTTACTTGTTGATATTTTTATTTTTTAATAAGGAATGATGTAATTTATCTAAGATGTAACTAAAAATATTGTATATAGTTGTTTTTGTTAAAAGTCTATAATAAATTTTGTTAAATTTGTTTTATAAAACTTTGTGTTGTATTGATTACTCACATTACAAATACATGATCACCAGATATTAAACCAAACATAATATTTGCACAGTATGAATATATTTATTTACTTAAAAAATTACAGTGCTTTATAATATAATATATTTGAGAAATTTCATTTTACATTATTATTATTATGGTCATAATTAATTATATAATTTTATTACATAAAATTATAACGTTATTTGTTGCCACATATTCTCAGATTATCAGATTATACTACATATTGTATTTAAGATGCCACATGAAAACGAAAGATTATATTCTATTATTTATAGTTATTATTATTATTGATAGTTACCATAACATCAAACAGTAGATGAGATTGATAATTGCACATTGCAGATTATTTATTTTTATTATTAGTTAGGTGTAGTTGAGGGTGATACAAAATCCCTTATTATACTTGACTACAGAAAATTATAAATTGATTCGAATTAGTTTAAAAAATCTGAGATTATTATAGTTATATTTTTTATTTGAATAAAGAGATTAGGATTTATTTATTAGCATTATATTAAATTGGCTATTATTTTAAAGTTGTAAGAATGCTATAAATTTATTATTATTTGAAATAATAGGAGGGATAGTATTCTTATGCCATTGAAATTGTATCATGTGGGATATTCGCTCAATGTAATTCTTTACTGCTTGTACTTCACTTTATGGTCTCATGATTTATTAATATTTAATTTATTTAATTTATAAAATCAAACCATTTAGTATTTATTAATTAGTTAGAGTTAGTTTAATAATAGACAGTATCATAGGATATCTTTGCTATTGATTATATGAATTTTAGCTGAGCACAACCATTTTATCTGAGCTAGTCTTATTTTCATATTATTTTAGTGAGAGTACAATATGTATTATTTTACAAAATGATTAAATAGTACCTTAAAAATCACTTAACTTTATTAAAATAAAATTTAATCTTAAAGACATAAGAAAGGGACTAAAACCTTATGAAGATTTATGGATAAATTGCTCAATGAAAGGGGTCCTAGTTAAATTCCATTCAATTTATACACTATAGACATAAATGAAATTTATATTTAAGTTGATCAATGGAATTTTACCCGCCACAACATATATTAATAAAAGATTGGAAATGAGCTTAGAGGAAACTTATTAATTTTGTAAAAAAAAGATGAAACATTTAAATACTTACTAGAAGAATGCAGTGCTTTTGGGAGGCTAATATGCAAAGTTTTCCACATCCCAATGACAAATCTTAAAATACTACTGAAGCAAAATGTAATAAAATTCAAATCTCATAACGCAATGGTGATAATATACGAATTAAAAACTATATGGATAATCCAGTGTTCTTTAATCTTTGATAATAAAAAGTTTAATTGGTTAAAGAAACTTGACAATGATTGGGACAACTATTTTGCTAGGTGTTTGAAGTACTGGCCTAAGAAGATTATGGAAATAGTTTGAGGAGGGACCACTATGACTACTTGTGAAATATGGGAGTAAAAGTACACAACAAAAAGAAATAAGACAGCAAAAGTATGGAGAGTGGTAAAATAAGGGATCTCTCAAGAGAGAATAAAGGTTCCATGTTTTAAACTAGGAATATGATTTGTATGGCCTAACTCTAGGATTTAATAAGAAAATAATATTAACATTTCAACAATGAGAGTCTTATAGATTTGCAATGTGGTGCTTTGGGGACAGAATTGGTAAATTTGGTGTAAAGGATAATGTGAATCAAAACTAATTTGTAGATATTTTCTGTACATACTTAAATGTTTGTTTAATAAAGTTTATTATTTAAAATAAAATAAAATCAAAATTTGTAGAATTTTTTGATTTAAAAATATATCAGTCCAATATAAATTTAAATACATTATATAAGCAAACAATATTATTTTACAGTAAATCTAATGCTAGGCATTATAGAGAATAAAATCTTTGGAATCAATACAGTAGATTATCCAGTAACAAATAGTAGAAATTTAACAGGTAAACATAATCCAAAACAAAATTTTTAAAATATGACTATTTTCTGAGATAAATTATTAAAATATTCAGGAAGCCTATAAATACTTAGATTCAAATATATGATCTAAATTGTTTTTATTTTCATCTTCATCAAAATTTAAATAAAGATATACAATTTTATTCTGAAAAGTTTTTCAAAATTAATAGCTTTATTTTGAATATAATATTTTAAAGACCACTTAAAAATTAAATGAATAAGTAATAAACTAAACTTTATTATTCACAGAAAATAAAAATAGTTTTAAAACAAAACCATTTTCTAACTCAAGCAATTTTTTTCCAATAGTTTTGGTTTGTCATTTAAGTAGATTTGGGATATAAAAACATTTTTGATCATGTTAATTGTTATAGTGTAACAAATTTGAATATAGCATAATGTTGTTAATGATTTGTTTTCTGATTTTATTAGTATATCTTTAATGACTACTTAAACAACAAAGACACCCATTTTAATTTTTTTTAGGAAAAATGCAAAATTTCTGAATTAAATTTTAATGTTTACCATGTTTTGGCTAAATAGTCTGTCATTACATGTCTTTATGTTAAATTACACTGATTTTCTATTTATATACTGATTATTAGTAAATAAGCATTTATTTTTATATGACACTATGCATACAATTGTATTACATTCGAAGATTAGCCTTTCAAGCTAATTGTGCACGCATGGACAATTAGCTTGAAAGGCTGATCTTCGAATGTTATACTGATTATTGTAATCCAAATTATAACCATCAATTTTTCAGAATGCATTTACTGATAATTTGCTATCTGTAACAGTTTTACTATTAATTAGTAATATACATTTTTTATTTTAAAAATTATTACCCTTTTTTTATTCCAGACATTTTTTTCTATTTTAAAAATGATCAACAGAACGTTCTTAATGCTTAGTTCATAACTCTTAAAGATTTTGATTTAATGCTCAAATTCTCTGTCATCTTATGATGGAAAAAAATCTTCAGTATTTTTTTTGGATGATTATCATCCTGAAAATATGTAATGATTTACATCTCTTGACTGATTTTTAAATAATAAAGCAGAATTGTTTGTTAAGATGAAATACAAATTGCAATGTTTTGATGCATAGTAAAATAACCATAGCAAGTAAATTGACAATATATATGAACTGATATTTCATTCAATCTGCTATTAAAAAAAATCAAATCAGAAGTCACATGACCTAATTTAATAAGCTTGTGTTTACAAATGTTATTCAATCTATTATATAAAAATAAAATGTGAATCAATGTTATAAAAAGTATTAGAGAAATTTCATTTAAGAGTGATTTTCAACACATTGCAATAAAGTAAGATGACCAATCAGCATGTTCTCACATGCATTGGATGTGATTCTATTGAATCAGCTAAATATATTTTTATTCAGTTATTTTATGATGAACTTGAGCATGGATTGTATGAAAGAGACAAACCTAATTTTTAATATAAAGCTTCTCTAAATAAATATAATTAATATATTGATAACTTTTATTATGAAAATATAGTTGAGGATAAACGACAATGAAAGCTTCTCACCTTCCCATAAAATTCACCTTCAGAAAAATTAAAAGTCAGCATTACAAAGAGTTAAATAAGCAACAAAAGGATCAGTATTAAATATATAGAAATATATTTGTGGTTTATGAATTAATTTTTATAGTTATCATAAAACTGATATTTAATTATATATTTTTCATATTTCGATCTTTGTTATTTCTCTTCTGGAATTAGAATGACCATCCTTATTTATAAGTGAATTTAGTAAAATGAGAATAATTATCCATTATGACTTATTTGTAATACCTGATATTAACAGGCACGCAGTTTTTGGGCAATATTGTTTGTGTTATTACTGTATATAATGCAAATATTCACATCAAAAGTAATAGGAACAAATAGTATTTTTAATACATACATTAAGGCCTGATTTTAACATGCTTTTTAAAAACATTTTTATTAATATAATAATCAATTATTCATTTTGAATTATTCATTTTATTTATTTAAATAAATAAATGATTACTAACTACTGAAGATGAATATTAAACATGTGTCAAAGTACTCCTAAGCTTCATTACTAATGCTAAGGAAATAAAAAAAAATCATATTGATTAATGTGAAGTGCTTGTATTATATATATATAATTATAGATCATTTATATATAATAAAATTTTAGGCACATCATATAATAAAATACCATTTATATAACTAAATACAAAATAACTTTCTCTTATTAAAGTAAAATCCTTTATGAACATTTTATACCAGCTTAAATATTAAACAATTGAAATTATACATTGACATACAGGACATATTTGTTAAACCAAAAGATCATTTAAAAAAAACTTAATAGCAATATATATATTACAATAAAAATAATAATAATAACGGTAACAAACAAAGTACTTTCGGTTAATTTCTTGAACCTGCCTCAACTGCCATTAAGAATTGTTTATAATAGTTTGTTACCATTATTATTATTATTTTTATTGTAATCACAATTTTGTTTTAATTAACGGAAATTATATATATATTGAAACAACAAGCTAATGTATCAAAATTAGTAATGTAGTTGACATTCTGGTTGAGACAAAAAAAGCAGTGCATCTACTATTTCTCACTTAACATGCAGTTATTATGCGTAGACGTTTTATTTATTTCCATGTAAACTAAATTGTTCTAGACTTTAATAATCAAGATAATAAAAAAATTCTCTAAGTTTTATAATAATATATGTACTCTTAATCTTATTCTATTTTAACAAAATCTTTACAAAGATGTGGTTTGTAACTAAGCTCTCACTAAAAGTAACTTAATCTATGATTTAAAAAAATAAAGCTAGCAAATTAAATACAAAGTTAGCTAATAATGTATCTCAGAGTTATATAAAATAAGAAAATAAATGCATCACTATCAAGTGTGTTCATGCATTTTAGGATATGACAATGTAAAATGGATTTTATGTATCCATCCTATCCAATATTTTTATGTTTTAGATAGCATTAATACGATAATGATGTATTTAATCAAGATAAGTTTTACATGTAAATTTATATTTCAAATATGATCTTTAAGTCTTGCATTGGTGGTCGAGAGGTTAGTGTGATTGCCTTGCACTTGCAGGCAGTTGCTCGGGTTGTGGGTTTGCGTCCCAGCCGATGATATGACACTTAAAACAAATATGATCTTTAATATGCAGTGATGATGTATCTTTACTTAATGACTAAAAAGGTGTTAAAATTAAGAATTACTTTAATACATAATATAAAAATCAATAATAAGAACAAATAATAGTAATAAAATAAAATTATATAACACATCTAATAAATATTACTGTTTGTTTTCTATATCTAATTTGAACTCAGTCTGTTTGTTATGAAGGGAGATTAAATAGGAATGGGTTGTTTACTTATTTGAAAATAATCCTCAATTTAAGTACTGGTTGATAATAATTATCAGAATCATAAAAGATAAATGTTTTATAGACATTCTTAATAACTTGTTTTACTAACCAATCAATCATTAATCAATCTCATTTACTAAACATTGGAGTTTTCACTCTTTTAAAGGAAGCAAATACAAATCATTGCTTAGCAGGTTTAGGTGATATTTACCGCATTGGACATTATTTATTTTACCTCAAGAACATTTACTGGACTCAATTTTAGGCTTAAATGTTACATATGCTACTCTGCTAGCAGAAGTATAATTAGCTCATTTGTATACTTTATTATACACCAGATAGCAGTAAAAATTAATATTATCTGTAAAAGTAATAGATTTACTTATCTACATAAGGATCATTAACTCCATTTAAGTTTGAGGTTGAAATTTTAAGAATCTATAAAACATTGTTAATATTTGCAACCTATAGGAATTTTATCTTAGGTTGTTAGTTACTTACATTTACACAACTTAAATCTAAAGTAAGTCATATTTAATCTCTTACAATCTCAACAACAATAATAATCTTAAACAAAAATATTACCTGTACTTAAGCATAGTAATATGTGAGAAAACTTTATTACATTAACAAACAAATAATAATATTAATTAACTAAGAAAGAAGAAAGTATATTAAATAATCTGTCAGGTACCTGCACAATTCCTTTCACTTTTATATGATCATTCTTTCTGGAAATAGCATAAAGAATATTAAATTTTGTTTAGTGTACTTGTTAATAAAAGATAATCCATATTTAACACATTAATCCATTATTAAGAATACTTATAACTTGGATATTTATTATATTAAATATTTGTTTGGAGAACCAAAATGCAGGAGTGGCATTTAAATATTTTTTTATAGTCCATTATCATTTGAATGTTATTCAAGTATTTAGCATGGATAATCCTTAAGAAAATTCCTTAAGTATTGGATACACATTTGGAGTTTCTTACATGAGGCAAATTAATTTCTTTAAATAGACACTATAATTTTATTAAAAAATTTAGCATTCATTATTCCATTAATTTGAGATATAACATGAATTAATTCATTTATCAATCTTTAATCCATGATGTCAATAATTCTGATCATATCTCTTATAAAGCACATAGTTTATTATTCATAATAAAATGATTTTTATTATTTTTGAACTAAAATTTGTTTCTTTAGCAACAAGTTTATACAAAACATATTCGAGTTGAAAAATTATCATTTAAAAATGTTTCCTTTCACAATTGAAGAGATAAATTTACTATTGAGACTTATATTCATCCTTTCTTGAATTGAAGAAAATAATTATTTTTATAAATAATTTTGGAAAATAAACGTCAGCAACTTGTTTGAAATTAAGAAATATAATTTTCCAAAATATATCAGCTATTTAGCCTTATTTTATAATTGAAGAAAATCCAGAAATTTATTGAAATAGTGAGACAGAAATTTCACAAATTGATTTTTCTATTTTCCCACTAACATTTGACTATAATAAATAATATTTTTTGAAATAAAGAATAAGTGTATTAATTAATTGATGATGATTTCTGGTTATTTGTAGTTGTCCATCTTTCTCCTAAAATGATGAAAAAAAGTCAAATATCTAGCAAAGATATTTGCCTTTTAGTAATTTCAGCCTACCTTCATATAGATAAAAACAAGATAGCTATTTAAAATTTTGAAACTTTTTAGGTCCTACATGCACTGAAAATTTGTAGTGATTTGTCTGAATTGTACAAACTTTAGCTTTTATACCAGTTATCATGTGACAGCTGGGTTACATAATATTATTTGTCATGTATTAGGATTCTTCATTTTTTCAGGAAGGTAGTTATAATTTTTTCCCACTCAAATTGTTAAAGATTTGTGGTAAAAACTTTTATTTCCAAGTTTATAAATTTTTTTTATAAATATTTATTCAAAATAAATTACAAATTTTTAAGTTCTCAGGTATTTATTTTAAACAAATTTAAATTGACTTTTAAATAAATAACTTATTACTTAATATATATTTCAGCAAACTAAATCAATCTTTTTTCTCAATAAAAATTTTAATCAATTAATTTTTACTACATTTAAAATACATAAGCATTCATACACAAACAACATATAAAATGTAATCACTGTTTGTATTACACATAAATAAGAATGTAATGTTGATTCTATAATTGTATTCTATATTTATATTTTTGAATTATTTGTTTTATATATGTAGCATTCTTTTGATTTGTTTATTTCTTAATAAGAACAGCAACAAAAGTGTACATATTTCTTTATACAAATATATAAATCTATTTAAAAAATGTGATTGTAAAGTCATTTAAAAATGCTTCAAAAATTATACTTCTTATAAACATTGGTATGAGAGAATATTTAAACATGATGATGAGTCTATTGTATACTGTACAACTGATGATAATGACAAATACATTTTTTAACTATAAAAATTAAAACCTATAAAATGTTTACAGTTTTAAATTTGGAATAGCTAATTTACAGTAATACTGTAATATCACAATATATATTATAAGAGTATGTAGATAATTATCAGCAATTATGGTAATACATCTTAACAATTTTTGATGTTTTGCTGAGCCAGGCCTTCAATACAAAGTATGTCTATCAATGCAAGATTCAGATCATGTAAAAATTTAATAGTTGAACAAATTAAATTATACAACAATTTCATCATATAATACTTCTAATCCAGTATCAAGATCATAATCCCTTTAGTTTATAAATTTTTAAAAAAAAAATGCTATTATCTCTATAGTAACTTATTCTATTATCAATAATATTAAGTCTTAATTTCTGAATACATTTTTTAAAAAGAAATGTTAGGCCTTCTGTTTCTCCAATAAAATAATTCTATAAAGTTTAATAAAACTTTCTCATCCCTCAATTTCATTTTATTCTCTTCACTAAAAAGATTATTTCCAATTTTTAACTTTAAAAAGTCATGTTTCATTCTTTTATTCACACTACTCTTAATTTATGAGATAAATGATTGTTATATTAACATAGTCATAAGTATAATGATCATTAAATTATCATTGGTAGATATCTTTTATATTTTTTAAAAATGATAAACACTTGAAGCAAGTTATGCCAAATTCCTAAAATTAATTTTGTAAATATATTCAATTTTACACTATATTTACTTTTCTGTTAAAATATTGTTTAATTTCAATTCCTAAATTTCTAAAAATAATATATTAATATTATTGCTAATCGAATAAGAAAGACTTCTTTAACATTTTTTAAATGACCTAAAGTGTCTTTATAAAAATTATTTGTTAGCATTTCCCTTCAAAATCTTTATTCACTTATTTTTGCAACAATAATAAAGATTTAGATCAATTGATGTAGCATAATTATCTTAAATTTTTTTATCATAAAATCATTATGTAAAAAGAATAATTACTATTATAGTTCGTTTTTTGCAATTTTAAATAAAAATTCTTTACTGGAATTAAATTTTTATTTACTTATATTAATCACATTATATAATTCCATTATCAAACAATCTTTCAATCTTTTATTTAATTTATATAAACAAATTAATATTTTTAATTTTCCATAAATTTTAAATTTTTTTAAAAAAAATCAATCTTTTATTAACAGACCATAAATAAATTAATTTTAGTTTTTTTTTTTTTAAAAGCACACGTGCCAGCAGCGGTTATACTTATTGTATATTAATTTTCTCTGAATAAATAAATTTTATCATATTAATATTAGATATGAAGTTGCCAATATTAATAAATCATCAATATTTCTTAACTTAGACAAAATCCAGAATTAGACACTCTGCTATTTTAACATAATACAATATTTCAAAGAAAAAAAAACTAAATAAATTTGACCCATTAATTCTTACAAAGGATTTTGTTTCAAAATTGATAACCCATGCTATTTTTTACTTAATAGTTATCTATATAGCACAGCAACGAAATTATTTAAAATAATTTTAAAATATATTTATGTAAAATCAGGTGAAGGTGCAATTTACATTAATTTACTATTTACATATGACATTTATAATACTTTTTAAAAATAGAATTTGTCAGTAAAAATAAATCATGCTTTTTTTAAAAAAATAACCTTAATATGTATGTACATATTACATGTCATAAATCAAGAAAAATTGAAACCCAGAAGATTTAATAGGGGTTGAGGATATTCTGCAAAGCTTGTTAAGAGCTTATTTGCAAGCTCTATATATAACATTTGTAATACAAGCTTGTTAAATTACTTCATGTGACATATGACTTAATTTCTTTGTAAAGTAAATCTCATATATAAATATTAAATTTAGAATTTAACTATTTATGAGTATTCTCTATTCAATAACAGTTTCTTTTGGATTAATCATTTTTATAATAATTAATCCTATTTTTAAAAGAATCATAATTATTATTTACATAATTCCAATTTCAATTGTAATTGGAAGTTTTTTCAAAAAAAAAAATTCTGATGCACCTACACTGTCATGCTAATTTATTTAAAAAGCCTTCTCATTCTTTTTTTTTGATCTTACTAGAATAACAAGTAATGAAAAATTCTTTTTTAAACCTTCCTGAATCTTCAAACTAATTAGTATTTTTAATAATTCTATACTAGGAAATAAATTTATTATTCCCTTTACTATCATTATTCTCTTCAATTGATAATGCTGATATGATAATCTGATAAACAAAATAATTTATTATTAACATATCTTCAACGAATAACATTAAATCTTCATTTTAAAATCAAAATCAAAAATATAAATATAATCTCTATCATCTGATAGTTCTTAAACATTCCATATATATCATTACCATGTCCGTGAAATAATGATAACCCTAAATCTACTTTTTAAGCAGTTAATGTCAAAAAAACTAACCTTAAAAACAATTACTTTTTCAACATCATTATTTAAGAAATTATTAAGAAGGAATGTAAAGGAATAACATTATTTTTTATAGGATTGTTTTTGATAATTATATTAAATAAGAGAATAGGGTTATTTCCTTATGTATTTACAAGGATATCACATTTAATGATCACATTAAGATTAGCAGTATCTTTATAAATTAGGTTTATAATTTTTGGTTGATTTAATAAAATAATAATAAAGTTTGCTCATTTGAATCCAATGGGAACACCATCAGTTTTAATATTATTTATAGTATGTATTGAAACTGTGAAGAATATTATTCATTCATTAACTTTATCAGTTCAGTGGTTGTAAATATAAATGTGGATCATTTATTATTAAGTTTAATTGCAGATCAAAAAAGTATAGGATAATTATATTGCATTATTATTTAGTCAAATGTTTTTAATAATACTTGAGAATGCAGGTTCTTTTATCCACACATATAGGCAGTCCTCTACTTTCTTACATTCTACTTTTACATAATTCACTCTTTTGTACTCATTTCATACTTTTTATTTTTACCAACGTATATAATAAGACACGTGTACTTTCATGCAATGAGATTCCCTTTTTCATGGACTATTCGTCACTAGTCTTTCCAACCTTTCCAACATTAATAATGTCTATTTTTGGCATCACAGAATCAGTCTTGAGCAGAGATGTCTAGAATTAATGCATGTGCTGATAAGTTATGTCTTGTCAGTTTATGATAAGATATGTGCTTCACTTTATATACATATTTGTTTTAGTGAAAAAATTCACTCTTATTAATTTATAAACATGAGTAAAAAATGAAAAAACAGCACTGTTAATAAGAACAAAAAGAAATCAAGGTTTCATAATCTCCATATGATCATGACAAAGATGGCAAATCTTTTGTTTCAATCTGTAGTTTGTATATGTTCAATCATGAAAAACAAGAACAAAATTAAGGAATATGTTCAAAATTGTGAAAATACAGTAAAGTTTTACCAAATTCATACACTGTCAAGTTAATCTTCATTATACTTTTAAAATATTATTTGTCTAGATTTTATATAAATATTTAAAATACAAGCACTCTTCACATACCTGGAGCCCAATTGCAAATATAAGGATATGAACTCAGACTTTCAAGCACCCTTCAACTATCCACATTATTTCATACCACTGAATCACATGATCACATACATGTAGAAAAGATAAATAATCAATATACATATTTTGTATTGAACCAGCACTCATCAGTTGGTCCAGATTATTATCTCCCACTTATATATATAATCAATGCTCAGTTTATATTAAGATAGCAAACCCTCATACTTTAATGGATAGACTTCAATCCCACTCTTCAGCCATCCATACCATTGAAATCTGATAAAAAAAACTCAAATCCCATGCTGATGACAATATTATTACCATGCTCATGTTAACCTCAAACCACTTTGACCCTTAACATATAGAACCTTATCCATTTAAATACATAGAAGAGGGATGGGCAGGATGCAGGCTTAATGTGTAAATATTTGAAATACAGGCACTCTTTACATACTTGGAGCCCAATTGTAAATATAGGAGATTTGAACTCAAACTTTTAAATCTGAGTTCAAATCTAGATTTTATATATGATTGTGTCATGTATGTCTATATATTTAGCCCCATTTTTTCTCAATTAAAATAATTTATTTTTAGATAAAACATTTTCAAAGTATGAAAATTTATTATATATTAAGATTTTTTTAAAAAAACAATAGAAACCATATTTAACACACACACACACACATATATATATATATTCATGGTTGTATGATGTAGATAAATGATTTTTTGGGTAAAACCGTGTGTTATTTTCTATTATATATCAATATTTCCATGAACTAGCATCTGCCTTTGTCAAGGTAAAATCTCTCTCTATAAATATGTATTTTGAAAACTCTTTTTGAAGCTTTTTTACACTGCTCTACTTTCATACATTTTAACTTTCATACACATTTCAAAAACCAATTATATATAAAAGTAGAGAACTACCTGTAAATTTTTATTGTTTTAAGAAGGTTATATTCAAGTAAAGTATATTAATGATAAATCATTATCATCCAAATCATATAAGAGTTGAGTCCATTGGCACATATGATACATTAATATTAACAAGTGGATTAGTAACTTGATTTTATAATTACACCTACGCGAACTTATTTAACATGATTTTGAAGTTGCGCGATTCGTGTTTCATCGGAAGTCGATTTCCGATAATGCGCTATTACTTTAAATAATAAATTTCGCACACTTACGTTATATTGAAAGTAATAGCACATTATTGGAATTCAACTTTCATCTTAGTAATTTCAATATTTTCAGTGCTTTATAATAGTAAGATTTTAAGCAATAATGAAATTAAAATCATGATTTCCACATTTTATGTATACATACATTAAATTTTACAAGATTATAATGTAAATTTGTTCAAACATTGTGCGTGTTAATTTTGCATTTTAAATCACATTCTGTTTTTGCTTTTTAAAAAAGAACGTAATCAATTATTATTTTCTTATTAATGACACTAATCATTAACGTGCTCTTAAATTCCAACGAGAGCTAAATGGTTGTGTCTGGATATCGCGAGCTTGGAAAACAATTCATAAAATCATCGTCTCAAAGATTAATTACGTTGTCACCAGAAAATCATAATAATTAAAATGTGTATAAAAAATGTAAATTATTGTACTGTAAATTATGCATAAAAATATATTATTTTGAATAAAATTAAATATTATAGTTAAAAAAAGTTTGTCTTGTATCAATTTTTTTCAAATTTGAAATTTTTTATTAGTCATATTTTATTTCCTTATTTTTTTTTTGTGTGAATTTTAAAGTAATTTTACGTTGGTGCTTTGCTTTTATGCGAATTTTGAAAAATCACAGACCACATCCCCCTTATTTCAATGTAAGTTACGTCTATTTTTGCGCGATTTTGTTTGCACATGTTTTCTGAGGAACCTATCTATCATGTAAAATGAGACCCAGGTGTATGTAAAAAGATTATTATATAGGAGTTATTATTATTTTATTAATAATGATTTAATAATGATGTGACATTGTATATGAAGGAACATATCAAGGGTTACATACTAGGATTGTTGTGTTTGGGTTACATTGGGGGGTAATTTTATCAGAAGTTTTATTTTTATTTTTAGATATTTTTGAGTTTTACTTTAATAAAAATATTCTGTATTGAAAATGTGGCTCAGCAAAAAATCAAAAATTGTTAAGATTTATTACTATAATTGTTGACTATTGCCTACATACTCTTGTATAATATATTCTTACATATTACTTAAGAGTATATAAATATTATATATATGTATATATATATATATATATATATATATATATATATATATATTGCATCAGTTTTAGGAATGCAATAAAGATAGCTGCAAATAAGGTAAAAAGTTTAGATGCTCAAATTGGATTAATGATAGATGAAGAATTTATACACAGTGCAGAAGCTATGGAAGAATCTAGAATGAATGTCAAGACTGAGCTGTACTATAAAATTATGTAATTGTGGTAACAAATAATATTTCTCTGGAATTATAATAGATGGTAATAAGTTAAGACAATTATCTTTGGCATATTCTTCTAAAAATTGATGAGTGAGAAAACTGTCAGTCTGGGGATTAAGTATGACTATAACGAAAATTAACAAGTCTAATTTGGAATAAAGAAGAAATTAGTTCTAGACAAAAGTGTTTAATTTTTTAATAATTAATGATTAGAAGATTATAAAAACTTGACAAAATATATTTATAATGGATGCTCTTTATACATAACATTTTAACCCAGAAGAAAAATGCAGGGTGATAAAAAAAAAACAATCATATTTTAAGCATTAATAAAACCTGGCTGTACAAAAAACCTTATTAACAAGATCAAGGTTATTATTTTTATATTATAAAATACTGTACTGAGATAAGAGATAAATAAGAGAAGTTTTATTATTAATGAGGGGCAAAATGAAGGAGGGGTGAAGTGTATGTGGATTTTTTAAAGATTTATTGGAAAACTGACTTTTAAGATTTATTGGCATATGTTTCCAATGTGATTAATTAGCAAACATAAGAAGTCTGTGAGTTCAAGTTTGTCATGTAGAAAGAACATTGAATTATATACCATGTGAACAATCTCATACCAGTGACAGAGTGCAAATTATATTTTTATTTTTTCTTGCACAAAATTTATGACTGCCCTCAGATAATGACTTCAAATTATTTATTATGTACTTGTCTTTTACACCAGATGATTAATTATTATATATGTACTTAACCCTCTATACCACACATTCTTGAAACATATAAATAAAGACACATAAAAAGACAAATGACCAAGATGCATTTCATCTGAACCAGCACTCATCAGTTTAGCCATGTCACAATTTCTTACATACATCTTTATCATTTGTTCAGTAATTGTGATTTGTTAAATTTTGATTTACAAGAGACAAACTTACTTTACCCACAACTTTGATATGATCCATTCCAGATAAATACATCAATGATTATTATTAATTATTTATTATAGTAAAAAGTTGTTTTAATACAAGTGTATTTTATATACCTGGAGTCTAGATGTAAGAAAGAAGATTTGAACACTGACTTTCAAGCTGCCTTCAGCCATAAACTCTATCTCATACAACCAATACCAATGACCACACATATGTGAAAAAAAGAAATGATCTCCAATATGCATATTTCATGCTGAAACAGCACTCTTCAGTTTGTTCAGATAATCATCTTCTACACACATATATAACCAATCTTGGTTTACATTAAGATAACAAATTTTCACACTTTAATGATCAGCCTATATTCTGCCCATCTCTTTTCCATGTATTTAAGTGAACAAGGTCCTATACATAAAGGATCAGGGTGATTTAAAGTCAACATGAGCATGACAATAATGTTAGCATTAACAAGTAATTTCGGCATTCACCATCAGATTTTCAGTGTTATGGATGGTTGAAGAGTTGGAAAATGGAGTTAGATTGAAGCCTGCCAATTAAAGTTTAAAGATTTGCTATTTTAATATAAACTGAGCACTGATTATATATATGTGTGAGAGATGATTTGTGTATTTAAATTAACTTTCCTCTAAAGTTAAGATTGGGTAAAATTATAAAAATATTAAACAGCAGTGTTGAAGAAAAGTCAAAGTGAATTTTTCACAGTGAGTTAAAGTTGTCAGTGACAAAATAAAACTTTCTTACATATAAAATTCCATAAGTATTTCACGTATAGTTTTATGTAATTAAATGTTATTGAAAATAATATATGGATTGAAAAATTGAATCTTATGAAATGAATTTTTGTTTATTTATAAATAATTTACTACTTTTTTTAATTTACTAATTAATTTATTTACTGATAGTTTTGAGATTTAAAAATTAATTTTAAACATCATTTTATATTAACTAAAACTGTTGAAAAAAAAAAAAGAAATTATAATTTTAATTAAATTATCATCATTTCTTTTCACTTTATTAATTAAATGAATCATTAATCAAAAATTGACCAAAAAAAAAAAACCTCTAAAGTTTTATCTAATAAATAAATCAACATATTTTTAAAACAACAAAAAGCTTGTGTTTCAATTTCAGACAAACACAAATTGTTAGAATGGGAGTTACAGCAAATATGAGAAGAGATGAAAATAAATATCTGATTCTTCTTTTTTAGTTTTATTCAGCTTCAGTTAGTAATAGTAACCATATTATTTATTACATATACTACAGTTAAAATTAAATCTGTTAAAAATGAAATTCGGTCATAGTTACCAGCATTTGAATACCTCACATCTATGAATTCTAAAAATAACTAAAACATTGCCAGAAAAAAAATAAGCTAACATTGAATTACTTGATGAAGCAAAACCAAGACAGCATAGTTATCATTATCATTTTTCAAATGCAGCTATAAAAAAATATTATTCACCAATAATAGTATAAATTATAAAATGATTTGTTAATTTGCAAATCTTAAGTGGATTATTATTTCTATCTCAAAATAAAATCTCTAGTAGAACAATGGAATGGATTAAAACTTGCCTACTATCTTTCTTACAAGGTAAAATTTATCCCTGTTAATAATCTGCTACAAGTCAAAAGAACAATGGAGATTTGAAAGTCAAAAAATGATGTGAATATATTAATTTATTAAAACAAGCAGATGATATAATAATGTGAAAGACTGAAACCTTTGACAGATGCACCTTGAAAATGCTTATGTGACAGCCAATCAGATCTAATAATGACTGCATAAGGAACTCACAATTCAAAACACAAGGCAGAGATTTTATGAAAAAAAGATGGAACTCACCTTCTTCTCTACTTAAATTTATATATAAATAAGCCAGACTCAAGCATTTTGAACTTAAAGCATGAAGCTTTAAACGCCTTCAAATTTAATTCACTAAATATTATATATAAATAAACAACATGAAACCTTTTGATTTACTATAAAGTAATTTTTAAATCTAATGAAATGATAATAACAAATGTAAATATATTAATTTATTAAGCACAAGCAGATGATAATAATAATAATAATAATAATAATAATAATAATAATAATAATAATAATAATAATAATAATAATAATAATAATAATAATAATAATAATAATAATAATAATAATAATAATAATAATAATAATAATAATAATAATAATAATAATAATAATAATAATAATAATAATAATAATAATAATAATAATAATAATAATAATAATAATAATAATAATAATAATAATAATAACATGAAAGGATGAAACCTTTGACAGATGTGCCTTAAAAGTGCTTATGTAATAGCCAATCAGATGTAATAATGACTGCACAAGGAACACAATTCAAAGCACAAGGCAGAGATTTTACAAGAAAAAGATGGATCTGATTGGCTGTCACACAAGCATTTTAAAGGTACATCTGTCAAAGGTTTCAGCCTCTCTTATTATTAAAATGATGTGAAGAAAATTACCCCTATAAGGAATAAAATTAGCAAAGCTACAGAAGCAGAAATACAGTTGTGGAAAAGTAAACTCATGAAAAAAAATTCTAACCAGAATATATGACCTAGCAAAGAAAAAGTTTATTTTGAATACCATTAAAAGTATGATTCTTAAAAGTAGACTGTGCATAACAAAAGAAAAACAAATAAACAAAGGTGGAAATATTAGAGGTAAATACCATAAAGGTTCTACTGAAGTGATAAAGATTTATAAGATTTTAATTTAAATTATACTTAACTGAAATATTTTAATACACTGGCATTTAATTAATAATAGATTAATTAATTTGTAATGCATTCATTAATATTTTTATGAGATTCTGAATAGCATCATTTTTTTTATAGTTTTAACAAGAAATTTCATAAATTGTTTGTGTATAATTAACAAATGGTGTAACTTTGAAAAGGTTAAGGAACAGTTAAATAAAGAATTAAACTCAGCTAAAATAAATGTGCAAATAGGCACATTATTCAAAGATAATTTATATATTTGCAAATAAACACCACAAATAAGAGTAGATTAATGTATTTTGCATGGAAATGCAACATGATTGTGTCCTTCAAATTTCTTTACCATTTTTATATTATTTCATTAAAATGTTTATAAAATTAGAGACCATTAGTACATTTTTTAAATTTAATTTTCAATGGTTGTATATATAGCATAGTTTTCTTATACATGTGATTGTGGGTCATCTCATATACAATAAAGAATTCAAAACATTTGAAATTGTGATAGACCATGGCTAACATATTAAAGTAGAACAAACATTTAAGAAGAAATAAAAATAGTCAAACCAGTCCTCTGAAACTAGGAAGTAAATTTTTAACCTCAAAATCAATAAAGCAATTTGTGTTAGTCAATATTATTTTCATGATCATGTGAATGTTGTTAAAGATATATAATTGGTTAGATGATCTTACTTCACTGATATCGTACTTTTAGTATTAAAGCTATATTACTGTATATTGATAAATGGTTCTAGAGATGATCTATTTATTGATCAATGTTGTGCTGGATAAATTTAGTTAATTTGCTTAAGTAGGAAAATGCTAACAGCACATGTCAGCAATTTTCATTAGGCACATATTGATACATCAATGGGTGCCCATGTATAAGATATATTATTTTTTGCATTTGCTGATATTTTATATATCATTTGCCAATTTAAAAAATAAAATGAATATCTATATAACCGCTTATATAATCAACAAATTATTTTGAAGTATAAATAATGTTAATGTTTTTATATGTATATTGATTTCAAAACTTGTTTTCTATCATCTCTCTCTATATATTATATTTATTCCATGATACTTTCTTAAAAAATAAATAAATAAAATTTATTTTATACAGCAAAAGTTAAAAAAAAAAAAAAGGTTGTAAAAAATCTCTTCAAAGTTAAACAAATTATGCACTACAAAATCTTGAATCTTTTAACTAAATATTTAAAATTATTATACAAAATAAATATTAATTTATTACAAAAAAAATGAAATAAGTAACTAAAAAATATTAAATTTTTTTAAAGAAAGAAAATAAATCTGAGTTTCAAGCAAATGTTTATGTAAAAATTCAAAGTAACTTGCTTTCAGTTTATTAAAAAATTGTTAGCAGCAGGAAATTATGCGTTGTGTATCGCTTTAAGGCAAAGCGTTATTAATATATAATATAAACAGAAATGTAAATTACACTTACACTTTTTCATTGATGATGTTATTGCTAATAGTTTTACATAATAATTTTTTTATTATTATTAGCTTTACTTTTTTTTTTGTTCAAAAGTGGTGTTAATTCCATTATTTGCTATTTAACAAATAATTTATTTATATTTAATGTTTTGAGATTAACTCATTGCAACTGTTTAAATATAAATGAATATCACTTTAATGGCAGTAAAAACCTTTAAAAGAATCACAAATAACTTTCTTAATTCCTTTTAATTACATGATACATTATTTGCTTAATATATCCTGAACTTGAGATATATTTGGTACTGCAAAACAATGCTATTAATAAAAACATTTAAATCTTTTTAATAAAGATTACACCAGTTGCATTATCACCTTTTAGTATATTGTAATTTTTCTAATTAAACATAAAAGAAAAGCCATCTAATCACATAGATTTTTAAAAACATCTTTAAGCAACATAGCATTAAACCACTAAACATCACTAGATCACCATTTCTTATGCTTGCTCAAGCTGTTAAAACAGGCAAAAGTCTCCATATGGTAGTGCCCCTCAGTGCAAGCCAGAGTAATCAATGGATGCCAGAAAACTTGTGCATAAAATCCCTATCTAGTGCCTACTCATCCAATATCTCCAGACTAGTTTCTAGCCTGTGGCTTTCATCAGTGAGGAGTCTTGGATTTGAGAGCACTGTACCTAGATCTTAGGATCTAATGCAACCATCTAGTAGCCACCTTTCATCTCTATTTAACTACAGAACTATGAGCCTAAAATTAAAAACAATAATATTTTCAATCCAAGCTCAGTAACTTATATATGTCTCTGGTTCTTTTTTTTTTTGTTCTGCCTAATAGGATAATATAGTGGCTATGGTTATTAAAGAACCAAAGGCACCAAAATGTATGTGTACTAAACTGAGTTCAGACCTATATGATTATATAAGCTAATGAGCTTGGATTGAAAATAATATGTTTTCAATTTTAAACTCATAGTTATTTAGTTAAGTAGAGATAAAAGGTGGCTATGGGAGGGTTGCATTAGATACTAAGATCTAGGTGCAGTGCTCTCAGATCCAAGCCTCCTCAGTGATGAAAGCCACAAGCTAGAAACTAGTCTGGGAATATTGGATGAGTAGGCATTAGATAGGAATTTTATACACAAGCCTTCTGACATCCATTGATTACCCTAACTTGCATTGAATGGCACTCTTATATGGAAAGTTTTGCCTGTTTTAATAGCTTTAAACATTTAAAAATTCACTTAATCTTGGTTAATGTTTTAAATACATGATAGGCTATTTACAATTACATAGTTTCAGATTGTGAAGTTTTAGTACATTGTAAAAAGACCAGCCATTCAGTCACATAGTTCTTAAAATTTAAAAAATCCTCCCGATCTTGGTTAGGTAGTGTTTATACAAATGATAGGTGAAGTAATTACAAGTTTCAACTAGGTAATCCCATTAATAATCACCTTTTGCACAAAGTTAATCATGGTTTGTGGGTTAAATATGAATTTGATTATTATAATTTTTTATTAGAAGAAAATTTAAAATTAAATCTCAGACAATACTGCAAAGTAATTATTTTATGGAATGCTTTCAGTACCTTCAGAACAGTGAAATATAACTTTTATTGGAAACATTATATTTTATTCTCCACATTTTTTGATAAACTTCTATGTTAAAATAATATAAAACAATATTTAGTAAGCCTAATTAAAGGCCATAGCCACATCAATAGTTTTTCAAAAAAGAACCAGTAAAGGAGATATTATTTACAAAAATAATTAACAATTGATGAGAGTCAGATTTTTCTTCCTTGATTTTAATATCTATTTAAAAATATTGAAGTTCTCAGCTACTAATTACTAAGTATTGACTATCTGTATCAACTGCATAAAAAATTCTACTTCCTACCTGAGAAGGTTTTTCAAGTTTTACTAGTCTAAATTTTAACTCCAGACTACAACAGAGGTAGAAAAATGCACCAACCTCTATACTGTAAGGCTCTTTATTAAGTCAATGCTATATTATAAAGATTCATATGCAAAATATTATACCATATGAAATATTTGTCAAAGAATAATAGGTAATAATTCAAAATGAAAGATAATTCAGAATCATTATAAAGATTTTGAGTTTTATGACTATAATAAAAAGAAATTACAACAGTTAATTATATGCATAATAAAACAATCCATTGATTGAAAAATAATTAAAAGCTCTCATTTTCTAACTTAATTATTTTAATTTTTAAATTAGATTAATTATTATTATTCAAAAGAGTATGTAGTAGCTTTAGATTATAAGTAATTAAGATATTAATATTGTATTAAAATTTGAGAACTAAATGTAAATTTAGTTTCAAACCAGCAAATCTTGTTAGAAAACAATGATACCTATGTTATCTATGTTAGTTATTATATTTTGATTATTTTGTTAATAAAAATTTATATATTTAAAATTAAGTTTTGATTATAGCTTTTTACTGAAGTTAAAATTTATTAAATCTGATTATTGTCTTATTTATGAATAATACCTACCTGATGTAATCAGCTTAACTACTATTTATAAATATATATTTTATAAATATCGGATTATATATTACTATCACATATCATAGTTAAAAAAGAAGTGAAATTTCTACAATTTGTTTGAATTATGTGATAATCATACTAATAACATTTAAATTAATAATAATATCATCCATGAGTTAAATATACTAGAAGACCATTAAGAATGGATTTGAATTTTTGGTTTTTGTAACTCAGTAATGCTTATAAAATTACAAGAACTTGGATTTATTGTAAATTATAATTTTAAAATGTTGATTCGATGGACCTTGTTTATACCGAGTAGTTTTTTGCAAATATGAAGATATGTTTTATTCAAATAATATTTTTTTATTAAATTGTTGAGCATTTTGAAATATAAATTAATAAAAAATGTCAATAATATTTTTTTACATTAAAGAAACATTTAAAGTCTAACCTTATTTGCACAGAAAAATGCAAAACTTAAAAACTAATAACATTGTCTAGCATTTTGCAAATAATAAGAATAGTAATAAGGATTCTTGAAATTTAGGTACCTGATAAAGATATAAATTATCCTGAAAACTTTATATTTTTAATGCAATTGTAAATTTATATAGATCAAGAAGACATGTCATGAAATAAGATGGTGTGATGATGTAGGAGAGTGATTTCCAAACTCTGTGAGCTAAATTGTAAAAAAAAAATTCTGCTTATTTTCTTTAACATTGGATTAAAATGATACTGAATTTTTAAATTAAAATTCATTATGAAATTTATTGGTTGTGTTGGTATAAGCTTTAATGTAGATGAGAAAAAACATAATCAGCAACAAGAATTAAGTTCTCTTCTAATTTTGTAAAGTCAGCAAAAATCTCCTCTTTCTGAATGCATTACTGAAATTCCAGTACTTATTCATTATTATGTTTTAATGTGATGTCTGTTTTAACATAAAATATTTGTTTTAGATGACAAACTAAGATCGCTTTTATAAATAATTCTAAGCATAGACATTATCTTGTTCATCTTCTACAAATGACATTATATTAATGTGAGATCTTATTTAATCATTGATTAAAAGAAGATTATAAAAAAAGCAATAAGCTTGTGAATTCTAAATTCTGGGTGATTATTCTAAATTCGCTTGGTGTATAATATATTATATAAAAATTGTGTTAAACATGACTGCTTTATTAAACTCATGTCATTGTTTAAATCTTTTTTTGTTTTAGTAAAAAAAAATGGAAAGAAAAATAATAATTTGAAAGTGAGTTACAGCTGCAATAATAAAAATATGATTATTGTTAGCATATTCTTTTTATTATATAATATTATGTAGGAGATAACAGCTTTTAGTATGCAATGATAAATACACATTTATTAACTTAGAATCATATCTCATAATATTTTTTCCAAGTACATATATGTTGCTGAAATTCATAGAAATATTAGAATTAGAAAATAAAACAAAAAAATAAAATAATAAATGAGGTCTTATTCACATTTATTTAGGATTATAGTTGAGTTCTGAAAGAAATATTTTGATCAGTAATATTAAAATTATAATGTGAATGATGGTGTTAAAAACATGGTTATAATCAGATATGCAAAGATAGAAAAAAATGTAGTTATTGAGTTAACTCTGAAGCCAAAATAATATATAAATTCTTCAGGATTGATTTTGATTAGTATGACTGAATTGATTACTTATATCATGATGTTTCATTACTCACTCATCCTTCTTATCTTAGTTAAAATATAATGCTATTTAATACTTATGATTTTACAGCATTTATTTTTACTCTTGATTCTACTGCTCTTAAGTGGTAGCCATGTATAGATCATCCACTATAGCTGATAATTTAAATTTTTTAAAACTTTTTTTATGATTTCTAGTTACTGTCAAAATAGCTTGTTACTGAAACTTTTAAAATATAATATTTGATAACATTAGCAAACAGTAAAGGATTTAGTGAATTTTAATAATTTGAATATAATATAGCTGAAGAAAGAATTCAATATGTATATTGTTGTGTGAAACATTGAATGTGGTGGCTAATAGTGCAAAATTTATTATTTTTTATCTATGTTGCTTTCAGTTTGTAACAAAATTACTTTTAGCATAATAATTATTAAAATTAATTTTATATGTTTAGACATAACTTAAAAATAAATTAAAAGCAATGAATTTATTTAAATTAATGTAAGAAGCGAGGCAAAACTCTTCTTACAGTAATGCCACCCAGTACAAGCCAGAGTAATCAATGCATGCAAGAAGGTTTAGTGCATAAAATCCCCAACCTAGCTGCCTACTCATCTGTAAGCATAGGAATTACTGATCATGTAATACAAGACTAGCTTAGTTTTATACATTAACAAGAACATAATTTTTTTAATGTTTTCTGGATATAAATTATTTTTTTTCTAAAAACCTGATTTGAACAAGCACTGCCATTTGTGTAACATTATTTCTGAAAGTTGATTTTTGTAAAATAAATCTTTATGAAAAACAATAGAAAGTAAAGTATTGATTTATTAATAGTTTATTGAAATCATTTAAACAAGTATCAGCTCAGAGTTCATTTGAATATTAGCAAGAGATTTCATGATAGTCAAAATTTGATAGGCAGTGCCACACCAATATAGCTTGAAATTGATTTATCATCATCATCATCATCATCTCCAAGTTCAATCCATCTTCTCCGATCTTTAGCTTCTGTTCTCCACACCACACCTGCATACTTTCTTACTTCATTCATCCATCTAACATGTGGTCTTTTTCTGGGTCTTTTACAATCTCTTGGAATCCAGTTTAAGATTTCAATTGTCCATCTATTATCATATCTTCTAGTAATATATCCAGCCTAATTCCACTTCAATCTTTTAATTTTTTCAATGAGGTCAGTAATACCTGTTTGTTCTCTTACCCATATATTGCATTTTCAATCTGTTCTTGTTACTCCCAACATGCATCTCTGCCATACTTCTTTGAGTAGTTTGAAGTCTCTGTATTGCTCTTCTATTAAGTGTCCAAGTCTCAGATCCATAAGCAAAAAATGGTAAAACACATTTTTTAAAAACCTCCTTTTCAAACACATAGGAATATTTCCTTTTAGTATCAAGTTATTTCTACCAAAAGCATTTCAATCTAGTTTAATTCTATGATTAATTTCATCCATTATGTTTCCATCTGTATTACCATTTGTAACTGTTAATTTCTTCTAATTCATCATAATCAATCTTTATTTTCATATTTTGAGCAAATCAATTAAACATTACTTTAGTCTTTTTAACATTTATCTTTAGTCCTACTTTTCTACTTTCATCTGATAACTCCTGCAACATTTCCTGCAGCTCTAAGGCATTATTTGCAAAAACAACTACATCATCTGCAAAATCTAAACGACTTAAATAATCTCTATTTACTTTCACTCCTTTAGTTTCCCATTTTAATCCACAAAATACTTCTTGTATCACTGCTGTAAAAAGTTTTGGAGATATGGAGTCACCCTGTCTTACACCTTTCTCAATGTTGATTTTTCCAGTATCATTATGTAATCTAATTGTTGCTGTTGCATTTTTATAAATATTCTTTTAAAATATGACAATATCCTGGATCTATACTTTGATGATCCAATGCTTTAATCACTGAAGAAATGTTTATAGAATCAAATACCTTTTCATAATCTACAAATCCAAAACATAATAGTAACTCATATTCATTTGTTCTTTCTATAACTTCTCTCAATATCCAGATATGATCTACTGTACTAAACCACTTTTAAATCCAGCTTGTTCTCTTGGTTCGTAGAAATTGAATGTTCTCTGTAGACGAGTTGTAATTATCTTGGTAAAAATTTTGTATAAAACTGATAAAAGGCTGATAGGACTATAATTTCTAATATCTTCTTTATCACCTTTTTTAAATATTAATATTAATACTGCATTCTTCCAATCATCTTGTCTTTCTTTATCATTTAGACATTTGGTATATAACTTTGCTAAAAAAAATTCTATTTGATTTATAAAGAATTAAAAGTCTACATCAAACAAAGTTCTTTGTATTTAGAAAAAATATATTATTATAGTTCTACTATTTATAGATAATAATTTGATAAGTATGGCAATGTATATTATTTTTATGAGAAAGAAATTTTTAGATTATCTTACTTAGAATTGTTCATAAGTGTGATATCAAAAGGAGCATTAATTAAAACATTTGAAACATGCAGATACTTGTCAATTAAAAATCCTATTCTAAAACCAATTCTAAAGGGAATCATTATTGCTTGAAATGTTATGACCAAGATCACAATTAAGATTCTCAATCTATAAACCTATTTCTACCATTGCTTTTTTAAATTGAAGACTCTGCATAGTTTCATAACACATAATTTTATACAAAATTTAATAAAAGATTGAAATAAAAATTGTTATGCATGTAAATATAGAATGGAAATATAGTTGCACAATTATCATAGTTCATGCAGAGAAATGATTTTTAGCAATAGACACATGACAACTTGTTCAGCACTCAGTATAGGTCACTGAAAAAAGATAAAAAAGAAAAAGAAAATTGAGTGAATGAAAAAAAAGCACAGAGAAGAGACTGAAAATGTTGCATTGGAAACAACATGTAAACTTTAATGAACCAACATCTTAACTTTCAAGCAGAAGGAGAAATTTTTGGTTAGACACTTTTAGCAATTAACTTTCATATCTAGAATTATCTTGTTACAGGCCATCCAGTAGTCTAATTTCAGGTATATAAACAATATTTATTTTCTTCAAAAAATCTTGTTAATATACTCTTAAAAAGATTCTTATAATTTCTTTTGTACATTAAATATTTTTTAAGATAGGAAGCAGTCAATCTGATACTCAGATTGAACTTCACAGCCCATTCCAATTTCCCAACACAAACCAAATTCAAACTCCATTCTTATGCAAATATATGCACTTATTAACACATTTTCTTTTGCTTTAATTATTAAAATAACCATGATGTAGATATTTATTAATATCTTAAATAAATAAATGTTTTATATAATTTCAAGTCATATAGGTGCATAATGGATATGTATCTATCACAGGTGATGAAAGATTAATTGTAAAATAATTATTTTATCAAAATATATTACATTAGATTGTATATGTAAATTTTTATATAAAATATTATTTATTTTTAGTAATGGCGGTCAGAAAATCTGATGCAATCCTGCCGAATATTCTCAAATAAAATTAAATCAATTAACAGGAAATCTATTAGTCCAAGTTAAAAATATTATAATTTTATAAAAATAATGTAAGATCCATTAGTGGAAATTTTATTAATTTCAAATTAGTTTTAAAATCTATGATTAGAATTTAAAACAATCATTCGAAAAATTTTAGCAGGATTGTATTGTCTTATAACCTACAAGAACAAAAGTATGCATCTGGTCTGAAAATTGCAGATCCCCAAAATATGTAAAGTACCTCAGAATGATTAATAAAAGCATTCCAAAATAACTTGCAAAAACATATAAATAGTGTAGGATTTGAATACCCAGGGAGAACAGCTATTTTTATAAAAGCAATAGCAAGCCAAATCCATACTTGTCTTAACCTTTAAATCAATGTGTCATGAATAGAGGAAACTTCACTTTCCTCACCATTCAAAAATGCAGTCTTTTCCAAAATCATCACCCAGGATTTATGGACCCATGAACTGTAGTTATGTACTTAAACATTAGATAATTGAATGCTACCTGCCTGACAAACTAGAATAAAAACTAGATCATCTATGATGGATGCTACAAATAACCAAAGACCACTACTACTAATGGATTGAAGTAATAAATTCATGATACCACTTATAGCTCATAAACTTTCATTAAATCATTTCAACTGAATTTCTTGCTTAACTATTTATTAAACATATTGTAATTCTTTTAGATGAACTTGAGATCAGAAATTAGTTATCAATTTAAAATGATTTGTAAATACTTACCTGATTTTAAAATATGTACTTAACTCTCTATAAACTCTCTATTAAAATCTCTTCTAACATTGAGCCTCTTTTAAATAATAATAATTTCTTATTTCACTTTTATGTGGCAACAGTATTTTGTAAATTTTATTATATATTATATTTTTGTATTTTGAAATAATATGCCAATAACCTCCTAAATTCGCAAGTATGTTCACTCTCTCTTCTAAATCCCCCCATTTTTTTCCATGGGAAGATCAATTAAGTTTTAGTTAAAAACAAGTTTTGTTATTTTCATGGCAGCGGACACTTGCCAGTTTGGGAGAAAACAATTTTTAATTATATTATAGTGTTATCCACATTAAAATAATAGCGCTAGTCTTAAAATTATAAAATGTGTTTCTTCAAATTTAAATATTTTGCTTGATCAAATAAATTTCAATGACCACCACCTAATTCCTATATATGTGTAATTATTTGAAAAATACAAGAAAAACATTTAGAACTGAATATTCATATTTTGTTTCAATGTTTGTGGGAAGTTATATATGTAAATTAAAGTTATAAGGGAAAGGGGATTCGCAGTTCTCGATAGAGTAATATTTTTTCATTTAATTTAATCTGTCCATACTGTTTAGTAACCTAATCATACCATTATGCTGAATATTCCAAAACATAGGTATTAAGTAATTAAATCGTATTTTAAAAGTTTTATATGTATTATGTTACTCCAAGTGTTGTATGCATACAGGCTCCCTAATTCATGTTTATATATATATATATATATATATATATATATATATATATTGTGCTTAATTCCCAAGTGTATTGGAAAACTGAACCCCATCTTATATATCCAAGTCCAAGAACAAGGCTCTTAATTTCCCCCCTTGGGACTTAATTTGTAGCTTGAGATAACTGCATAGGAGCGCTCCAGAAAAAACCAGCCTATTGCACCTCACAGCAGACTGTTCATCATTCAATGAACCGATTCTGCCAAAGTAGCAGAAAGAAATTGGTCACCAATCTTCATTTCCTTCATGAAAATTCTGAAGCACCTTCTAGGATCCGAGACTGGATCACATAAATATGCCACTATGCATGCTCCACCCTCTTAGCTCTAGTTCCAAATAAAACCTATGAATATCCCTAAGCCATAATATAATGTTCTGATTTTATAACAGATTTCCCTATCATTTATTAATATTTTCATGTGTGCACCATTTTGCAACACAATTATATATACTATAAATTAGTTCTCCCACATACGTTTTCGTACTCAGCATAAGCTGAGGTTATTTCATTTACTAATGTGAATCATATTTTTATAATCTCTATAATCCTAAATAATCAGTCAAATGCTACCTTTCTCTCTCTAGGGGTGGATTAAAGATTCCTAAATTACTTGTAGTCTTGAGCTATCCAAAGCTCATTTATATATACGTTGTAATTCATCGATTATTGGCATATAAATCAACTGCATTAAAATAAAGCAATGAATATAGTTGTAATTTCTTAAGTTATAAGAGACAAATCTCATGTTAAATAAATGTAAGAGGCCAATGATAATTAATGAGTTATTATAATCAAATTACTCAGCGTACAGTATTTTATTTACATTAATAAATCATACATACATATATATATATATATATAACTTTCAGAATCATTGTTTCATTTATTTAATAAATATTATATCTTGATTATATAAATTGTGTAATTGGACTAGATGATATCCCGCTAGCCTGAAATAAATAATGTGAAAGATCACGATCTTTAGATATGTTAATTTGTGATATTACTATACTAAAAAGGGTTTCATTATATTATTTCCAATTAGAGTCTCTTTGTGTCTCCACTTTGCGATGCCGGCGGAGAGAGATAAAATTAGATCGGTATCATCGGAATTGTTGCTCATACGTTTGTAGATCTGGGAAATAAGCAAATAGGGCAGACTTCATGAGTGTTCTTGACTTATGTATCTAGTGCATGATAGGACTCGAGGTACTTTTGCCTAGATGCTAGATCTTGTTATAATGAATAGACAAAACCTGTCGGTACAGATAGAGCACAAATATTATCAATTTTATTCCAGTGAAACAGTTAATTAAAAAAACCACATTGTAAAATTAATATTAATTCTATAAATAATATCTTGTTTAGAAATTTTAAGTGTCTAAAAACAAAAACAATAAGCATTAATGTTTTATATGTATTATTGAGTAAAAATAATTAAATATTTTAATTTTAATATTATTTTGACAAATAACTTATTTATTATAAATTATTAGTAGAATCTATTTATGTTGATTATCAAATTATTTAGTAAGTTAAATTATTTTAAATTGATGAATAAAAATTGTTTTTAATTCTCAAAGCAAAGTAGTTAAGTTTTTATACGTATTAACACATACATGCTAGCAAATTTGTTTAAAATTGTGTTTTTTAATTATTATTATTTTTAACTATAATTACCGCCCATAGTAATATACTGTTCATTCCAGTAATGTATTAATCATAGTTTTAAGAAATAACATTTAAAAGTTCTGAACTATTCTTAATGACAAGTTGTTACCAGAATCACAAGATTTATTGTTAATACAAATAACGATGAGTGTATTATAATTACAAGACAATGAGTGACAAACAAGCTTAAATTAATGAAGTCAATTACATACTCCATTAGTCAAGGAACACACTCTAACCGTAATAACAATAAATTAGATGGTTAAATTAAATCAATGGGATTTTCATAAAACAAATTTTTGTTAACTTATCATTATAAAAAAAAACAATTTAAAAAGAATACAATTTTCCTTTTAACTATTACTGTTTTATCTGTATATAAGATTAAATTAGATTTGTAAATAAGATGTTAACAATTTAGCACGAATATTGTCCTACAATATTTGTTTAATAGGATTTTAAATTGAAGACTATCTGACATATAATCATGAATTAGAGAGACTAATAATCTATTTACTTGCTATGCCCATGACAATGGATTAAAATCTGAGTTAGATGAACTGTGGTTTCATTTTTCAAATAACTTATTTAGATTTTTTTTAGGTAGTCAGCAAATAACCATTGCAGTTAGCTAATTATATTAGTAGTTAAAGAATGAATCTAAATATTATGATTAAAGAGTAAAGATCTCAGATTAATTTGAGTTGATTGCTAAGCGTTGATACACTTCTAGATCACATGACAAGTAACAGGTTTTATTGAAATGATATATAAACATTACAAGCATAAAGCTAAACTGGGCAATAAATAATCAAAATTACCCCAAATACACAATTTGTCCAGACTAGCCAAGAAAATAAACTCTAAAACACTACCAGTGGTTTCATTGCTACAAGCAGACTTCCCAAGTGTAAAGAATTATAAAATAATAACATATTTAAAGATTAATATTAATATTAAGGATATATGGAAAGTAAGTGGAATTGTGGGTAATGTTTAGTTTAAATAGATTGTTATTTTATAGTTCTTTACACTTGAGAAATTATGCTTATAGCAGTGAAACCATTGGTAGTGTTTTAGAGTTTATTTTTTAGTCTGGTTGAGTTGTGAATTTGGAATAATTTTGTTTATATATATATAAATAAATATAAAGAGTGAGAGAAAGACAGAGAGAAAGAGGATGATTTGAAAGGTTTTATATTATAAGATAATTATAAATTTCAAAATGAGAAGTACATTAAAAACCAAAATCTGATTGGTTTCATATATATATCATTATTAGTCACTCATAAACAAATATAATCATCATAATATTAAAAAAAAAGAAGAAGATAATTTTGTGTTGACTATACAAATTAATATCGACCACAAGTACAATCATATATCAGTTATTGATTTTTCAATGAGTTTATTGGATATCACTATTAGATTTTGATTTTTGATATATAGTACATCTTCTGACAATTTCAAATTTAGATTTTTTTTCATAATTATTTGTCTTCAAATGATATTTATATTATTACAAAAAGGCATTTTGCTAGTCTTCTTGAAACAATATCACCAATATTTTTCAAAAGATCAAGTTATTGAAAATGTATAGAACAAATAATAAAAACTCTTCTCTATTAAAATCCAAAATTAGCATTTTATGTGATATATTTAATACAGAAGGCATTGTATTCTGTATTATTAATATTTATTAACAGACTTTGAAAATAGTTTAAACTTGTCTATAATCAATAAAAAGATAACTAATACTCTATTAAGAAATGTAAAAAAAGATAGTTACTACTAAAATGCTGAAATTTATCATAAGAAATATTAAAATTGACTAAAAATGATCCTTTAAAAAGAAATGAATATCTAAAGTTTGGCCAAATGGCCTGAGGGTGGCCTTTGAGCATTACATCATCAGATTTTCAATTAGATGGATGGTTGAAGAGTTGGATTGTGGAGTGGATTGAAGCCTGTTCATTAAAGTATGAGGATTGTCTATCTTAATATATATTTGAGCACTTATAGCATATATGTGTGGAGATGGTAATCTGGACCAACTGATGATTGCTGGTTTAGCATGAAATATGTATATTGGTGATTATTTATCTTTTTGACATATATGTGTTCAAGTGTATCAGTGTTATGAGATAGTGTGGAAAGTGGTGGGTTGTGTGAAAGTCTGTGCTCATATAACCTATATATTACATATATAGACACAGGTATGTAATAAGCCGGTGTGTTTCAATTAAAAAAATATAATTGTAAATTGGCAAGAAAAGTTAGAGAAGAATATAAAAATCTCAAAAGTGTAAAACAATATCTTAGTATTGAAAAGTTGTTTTTGCAATAAACAAGGGAATGACTACTAAAAAGAGATATGATATCATGAAATGCATGGAAGAATTCTATAAAAAAATATGGTAATAAAGATTAAAAAAACAAAGTATCCCTTATAATTATTACATCTTATAAATTTATCATCATTTTAAATGAAAACGTAAGATTTCAATTAAATCTACAAAAAAGAAAAAGCTTATGAAGACTGTGTTGATAAAAGTTTTCATGAAGTCCATTTTTTAATTTATTTTTTTAAACAGTATGTGCTTAGCCGTTTAGATTATTACAAGTCATAGTTGTAGCATAAATTGGAAAGTGGAAGTGGGTGTATAGATATGTTGTTATTGCTAATTTACATAAAATTTTAATATGAAAAGTAATTAGGGAGAATAGGTCTTCTTTTTGAGTGGTACATGAATGATTCTTTTCTGTTGCTAGAGTTTTTGTTGCTTATTTTTTCTAATTAATTTTCATATTTAAATTTTTATTTAAATGATTAATAACAGCACATATATACACCCACGTTATTTTTGCAATTTATGCTAATCTATGACTTGGAATAGTCGAAAATTGGCTAAGCATATACTGTTTTTTTTTTTTTTTAAAAAAATTGACAGCTTTTCTCTATATGGACTTCCTATATTTATGATTACATTAGTCTGAGTTAAAGCTTATACTTTTATAATTATATGTTTATATTAAAAAAAGCAGATGAAATAGAAAAATTATTGGCAAAATTATATACCATATGTCTAAATAGTAAAGATGTTCCAAATGATTGGAAAAATGCTGTAATAATACTGATATTTAAAAAAAGTGATAAAGAATATATTAGAAAAAAAAATTACAGACTTATCAGTCATGTATCAGTTTTATACAAAATCTTTGCAAAGAGAATAATTTATTTGCAGTTAACTTTAGATTTAAACAAATCATAAAAATAGCTAGATTTAAAAATGATTTTAGAATAAGAGATTACATTTAACTATTGAGAATAGTTATAGAAAGTATTTGGTTCTATACCAATTTTTATATTAATTAAAAGCATTAGGTCATCAAGATATAAACTGGCATTATTGCTGTGGAAAAATTTATCAAAATGTAACATCAGTGTGTGTATGACAGGACAACTCCATATCTCCAATACTTTTTATCGCAGTTTTACAAAAAGTATTTTATGAATTAAAATGGTAAGCTAAGGTAGTAAAAATAAATAGAGATTATTTAAATCATCTAGATTTTGAATATGATGTGGTAGTTTTTGCAAACAATGATTCAGAGCTCTAGAAAATGTTGCAAGAATTATCATATGAAAGTTAAAAATTAGGACCAAAAATAAATGCTAAATTGATTAAAGTAATATTCAATGGATTTTCTCAGTAAAAGAAGAAAAAGTTTGGTAATGATAAATTAGAAGAAATTAATATCTATGAATATCTTGGTCAGATTATTAATATAGATAGAAATATAATAGATAAAATTAATCATAGAATTAAAGTTAGATAGAATATCTTTGATAGAAATAACTCAATATTAAAAATAAAAATGATTCTTAACAAATGTGTTTTTTAAAATCTTTCTTAGACATCCGAGATTTAGACATTCAATATAAAAATAATGCAGAAATTGCAAAATACTCAATGATGTGTGGAGATATTTATGTTAGGAGTAACAAGAAGAGCCTAAAAACAAAATGTTTGGGTAAGGGAACAAACAATATCACTGACATCACTGAAGAAATTAAGAGAGTGCAAGGGAGCTGAGATGGACATATTGCCAGAAGAGATAATAAATAAACAATTGAAGATTAATTAGAATACCAAGGGATTGTAAAATAACTAGAAAGATATCACATATAACATAAATGGATGAAACAAAAAAGATTGTTGGGGGGGAGGTTGTGAAAAAAGAAGGCTAGAGATTGGTATAACTATTATAATTGGAGAGGCCATTGTTCCAATACTATTAATATGTTGAGCTTGTGAACTAAAAATTTTTGGAGCAAAGTACAATTTGTCATTTTTAAGCTCAGATGTTATGTGGTATTTTAGCAATAACCATTTGATTTTTGATTTTCATTTTACTGCTACCAGAAAATGGGTTACATGGATATGTTTTGGATATAGCAAGCTAAAAAAATTTCGTCCAACAGTTGTTTAATCTAATAAATAAGTGTATTGGAATTAATTTCTTATGAATTAAAGTATATAAAATTAATTCAAGCTTGATTTTCTCTTTGCCTTCTAATATCCATTATATTTTTAAAAGTATTTTCATTAAGATCAGTATTTATATTTTACTGTTATTAGTATAGCACATGCTACATTTGGCTTAAATATTGATTTATATGTATATACAAAAATATATAAATATACGTAAGAATAAAAAGGAAAAAAAAAGAGAAAAAAACTTGTATAAAAAATGATTTCATATAAGTTTTTCTCTCAAACAGTTCAAAAATTCTAATTTTATCCATCATCATCGTCTTTATCAAACATTTTCCAAGTCTTTTTATTTATTGCATTATTCTTAACCTAGAAGAATATATTTATATGTTGCCATTTATCTCATCAATGCAGTTTAACTTTAGATTTTTATTCTCTAGACTACGAACAAATTATCTGAAAAATACAATCCCAAGCAAATAGGAATTTAAACATATTTCAAGAATCGCTTGCCACAAATTCAAACTCCAAATCAAAAAAATGTTAGACAGATGTATGTTATGCGATTAAAAACAATAATAATAGCAATATTGAAAAACAGCGTTAATATTGGTATTAACTTGAACAAATAAATACTATAAATTAATGTTATAGTTTATTGAATTTTATTTTTAAAAAAAGATAAATAATAATGATCAAATTATTTTCAAAATGAAATCCATTATAGTTTAAAATTTACGCTTTATATATATGTACTTTAACTAGAATTTAACCGTACGTAATCTTTAAGAATAATTGTAGTTTAAAAATAACTGCTTTTTTTATATTAAAAAGTTTTTCCAAATTGTTGGTATTTTCAAAACATTTTTCTGTCATATGTCTTCAACCTTTCCTTATATAACACTATACATCTTTTCATAAACATGATAAATCTTATTACATTTTTTTTTTTTTAGTAATCTCAGGAGACATTTATAGAACTGAACAATAGCATTAAAGAATTCTGTCTCAATAAATCGAAGTAGTATTTAACAATCTGTCACAAAAATTTCATAGCTGACAAAAAGACAGCTCCCTATAACTGGTAATGTTTGATGCAGTTCAAGAATATGGCCAAAAATAACATTTTATTTAAAGAAAAAAAAGTTATTTTATCGTATTTTGAATCAGCTCCGACCAATGACTTTTGCATTATAAAAATCTCAACTAGCTATCATTCTTATTTTCTAATAAAAATTAATAATACAAAAAATAAATATAATAAATATTTAGGAAATGAAAATGGTTTTATTATAACAACAATTTGAAAATACAAACCAAATGAATAAAATATTAATATATCACTATCATCATCATTTTCAAACATTATCCATCCTCTACAAGATGAAGAGCTCCCCAAGAATACTCTGGTTTACCAATCTCAGCCTCTATTCTCCACAATATACCAATATGCTTTCTTATTTCATTCATACATCTTACATGTGATATTTCTAGAACTTTTACAATATCTTGGGATCCAGTTCAGATTTTAACCGTTCATTTATTATCATTTCTTTTAGCACTATGTATAATCCAGCTCTCTCAATTTTTTCAATATCAGATATACCTGATTGTTATTTTACCTCTATATTTTATTTTCAATCTCTTTTTGCTACTCATAATGTACGTCTTCATACTTCATTGAATTGCTCTTCTGTTAAATATCTAAGTCTCAGATCCTTAAATAAGAACTGTAAAACATGATCTATTAAAAAGTTTCTTTTCAAACATAAAGGCATATTTTCTATTAAGTTATTTTTTTACTAAAAACACTCCACTTAAGTTTAATTGTGTGATTAATTTCATCAACTATATTTTATTCTGTAATAATAATCTGATCAATGTATTTGTAGTTATTAACTTTTTCCAGTTCATGATTTTTTCTGAAAAAATTAATTATTTTTAAATATTATCTTTAATCATACTTTCTTACATTCACCTGATAACTCTTGCAACATTTTCTAAAGCTCTGAAGCATTTTTTTTTGCAAAAATAACGATATTTTATGTAAAATCCAAATGTCTTAAATAATCTCCATTTACTTTTACACAATACTTAATATAAAACTATTATAAAAAGTTTTGGAAATATAAAAACACCTCATCATACACCCCTTGATGTTATTCTTCTAAGTATCACTGTGTAATGTAATCACTTGATGCTGCATTTTGATAAATATTCTTCATAATATGACAATGTATCAGATCTATATTTTGATTACCCCATGCTTTAATCACTATACACATTGCTTATAGAATCAAATACTCATTTATAATCTACAAATGCAAAGAATAATGACAAGTCAGATTTATTAGATTTTTTCTGTAACTTCTTTCAATTTCCTGGGTGTAATCTACTGTGCTAAAATCATTTTTAAAGTTAGCTTCTTAATTTTGATTGGTTAAAACTCAAAGTTCACTATAAATGAGTTTTAATTAACTTTATAAAGATTTTGTATAGAACTGATAAAAGATGCATAGATCTATAATTTCTAATGTCATCTTGATCACTTTTCTTGACTATCAATATTCTTATTACATTTTCCAAATCATCTGGTATATCTTTATCATTTAAACATTTGGTAAATATCTTTACCAATAATGTTTATATTTTTCACCTGCTTCTTTTAAAATAGATATTACAATTCAATAATTTCCTAGAACTTTTTCTCATTATTATAGATTTAATTGCATTTCACATTTCTTCATTTAAAATGCTGGAGATTTTGGATGTAATCCGTATAATAGTTACTTTGTTTTTTGTTCTTTATTACTATATAATTCTTTATAGAACTCTTCCAAAATTTTGTGATTTCATGTCTCATTTAATTATTAATATTCCATCTTTTTTTTTTTTTTATAGAAATATTTTTCCTTACTATTGAGATTTTTATTTTCTTCTATAGCTTTCTTTGTCAATTTACAATTATATTTTCTCATATTGTTATGAATTTTTTTTGTATCATTTTATAAAAATCAAGATATTCAATTCTTCTTAATGGATTATTAAAATTAGAATTTTAAAATTCTTTTAAAATATAACAGATTTTGAGGATAGTTCAGACTTGAATGAAACAGTAAAAAATAATTGGCATAAAAAAGCAGCAATTATCCAGTACTATTGAAACAAGACACTATATATAGAAAAAAAGAAATATGAAAACTTTTTAAATTTATTTCTGAAGGTTAAGAACATCAATTGTTATTATTGTTTTTTAAATAAATTTCTCATCTCTCTAGTTTTGATTTAACAATTAGCTTACATTTGAGTAATTGATGATTACTTCTTGTAAGGAATCTATTAAAAATATTACAATTCTGAGATATATACTTGATGTTACTCAAAATATAATCCAATTCTGTTGTAATCCATTTGGATACTTCAATATTCATTTCCATTTATCATTTTACTTAAATAAAAAATTCGTAATATACAGTGTTTCTTTTTTCTGAAAACTCCACAAGTCTGTATTCTCTTCTCTCATTTTTATCATGACAACCAAATATACTCACCAAAATTTTATTCCTTTTATTCATTTTAACAATTCTAGTACTACAGTCTCCCATAACAATTTTAAAATATAGTCTGATCAAAAGTCTTTTATACATCTATATAAAAATCTTTTATTTCATTATCACAATGAAAACTAGTTGGTACATAAATCTGAATTATCTGGATTTGATATCTTCCATTAATTTGAATAATTAATTTTACAGCTATCTGATATATAATCAATTTTCACAATGTTATATTTCCATTAGTTATTGATAATAAATCTCACAAGAATTCATTATATATATATATATTATTTCAAGGTTAGAAATATTTCATTATAATTAAGATTTTATCTATACAGTATTGTTTAAACAGGTGTATATGATTAAAATCTTTTAATTCTTAAAATAAATAACAATAAATATTTTTACTTAATACAATAGTAATCAAATATTTATGTATATATAAATATAAACTTCCCAGCAGTTAATATTATATAATACATTGAGATTACATTCAACATTGGTTTATTAAGTAAATAAAATACTCTCAATCCAAAGCACAAGATAAAACTTTTTAAGAGGAAAAAATCAGTGGTAAGTTTTCTCTTTTACACCCATTAGAGCTATACATGAATCGAAGTAAAAGATAGAGAAGATCTTTTCGCTTACAAAGTTTTATCTTGTGCTTTGGATTAAGAGTATTTTATTTAACAGTACTAAACTGTCACACAGTAGCATCATTCAATGCATATTAATCAATGGATACAAAAGGTTTGTGCATAAAATCTCTATCTAGTGCTTACTCATGCAATATTTCCAGACTAGTTTTTAGGTTGTGACTTTCATCAGTAAAACCTTGGTTCTGAGAGCACTGCACCTAGATGTTGGATCTCTAAAATGAGGAGTTTTAGATCTAGATGCAATGCTATCAGATCCAATGCTCTCCATTGATGAAAGCTATAAGCTAGAAATTAGTTTGGGAATATTGGATGAGTAGGCACTAGATATGGATTTTATGCACAACTATTCTAGCATCTTTTGAATACAATGGTTTGCAATGAATGGCATTATTGTATGGAGGTTTGCTATTGTTTTAACAACTTGTGTAAGCAGAGGAAATGGTGATCATATCAGTTTTTAGTTATTTAAAAAACCAATGTTGGAGTATTAATCTCAATGCACTACATAATGTTAACCACTGGGAAGTTTATATCTACACATTTTGTTACTTGATTTGGTATTGACAAGCTGTAAATAGAAAATTTTCACAAATGCCAATTAAAATAATATAAAGCAAATTGAAATATAGCTTTAAAAAAGTAAGATGATTGATTTAAAATCTTCATGCTTTCTTTCAAAAGTGCTTCAGATGAAACTTTATAAATGAACTAATGTAGAAGAATAAAGACAATTGATCTCTTTTCTCAAAATGTTTTATCTTGGGTTTTGGATTGATAGTATTTTTGTTATTTAATAAGCCAGTGTTGGAGTATTAATTTCAATGTATTGTATATATGCATTCATAAATTAAACTTTTTATTATTTATTTCAAGAAATAGCTCTTGAAGGCATTTCTTCTCAGATAAAAACTGGCTATAATAAAATGTTTTGAAACTTGAGATAATAAAAAAAGTTTTATTTTTAAAATATATTTGACTACTATTGTAAAAAAGAAAGTTAAGGTTTGAATTTAATTTAGCTTTTAAACCAGGAAGTTATGTGTGCATACATTTTATTGCACTTATCCCCCAAGTTTCAAATATATAAAGCTTTTATTCCAGACAACTACTGAAAAGTTAAAAAAAAATTTTTTTTTCCACCGCCACAGTATTAACTGTTCTATACTCGGAAACCTCACTTTTCACAATTTCACACTAATCCTATATAATGTTTAACTACAATTATATTGAAATATATTGAACCTTAACTGTAATTAAAGGGGATTTGAACATAGAATGGATAGCTAAAGGAAGCTTTGAAGTCTGTGTTTAAATTCTCTTTAAGTAAACAATCATATATATATAGTAACCTTTCCTCCGGTTCATCCAACACACCTCTCTACCTTACCCTACCTTCTTTATTGTACTTCTACTATACTAATTCAATAATGAACGATCAAGTATAACAACAATAAAGTATAAGCCTTTATAGGTTTAAAACTTGCTAAATACTAAAACATAAGATAGACTTTAGAGACGATTATAAGTGAGTGGTTTTAACATTGAGAAGTTTATAAAATACACTCCACAATGGCAATGCTATTGTGACAATTCTCCTACTACTATCCTGTTATAATCATTAGAAAAACTTCGACAACAAGCAATGATTAGCATAATATTTCATTTAAATAATGAAATAACTACTCTTCTACAATTTAAGAATCCTAAAAATAAAAACATTAACCAAATTACATTAACTTAAAATAATTGATGCTGTCCTATGGCTATCTCAGGGATCATAAGTATTCTATTTTAAATATAATCTAACCATTAGATTGATATTTAAATAATTGAATCACAAGAGGGATTTTACTGGGATCCAACCATTTAATAAAAAACATACCATATCTCCTATTGGAAACTTAATCTAACTATAATAATAAGACGAGAAAATTAATACTCATTATTATTCATTACCTTCCCTTAAATAATTTAATCTACTTTTCGTAAGGTTTATTCTCATACTTATGTTAACAACAATTACTCTAGAATACTTATTTTCTTATAATCAAATCTTCACCACACCATTATTATCTACCAAGTCTACTTCAATAAAATACATTTCTTAATTAGTTAGCATTCACTCATGGTAATTAACTCCTTCAGAATTACAAAACCTTAAAATATATTTGGTTAGTAACCTGAACTCTGAAATTATATTATACTTTGAAATTATGATATAACATATATTTCAACTTAAATTACAAAATTAGAATGCGACTCTCAAATATATTACTAATTTCTATTATATGCTCTCCATTTTGTAATATTTAATAGTATTTTTCATAAGGCTTTTTAAAATTCTTTTGCATCTAATAAAAATATGAAGTACCATAAGCTTTCTTTAATATAGTTATAATTTAAAGCAATTGATAGTTAATGTATTAATTATAAACTCTTAAGCATAGCTTCTCAAATGAGGCATGTAATCATAATTTGGTATGTATAATTTTATGTAGATAATGTGCTTTATTGATATGACCTTGTGATGGAAATGACTCTCAGACTCAATAAAATCACTATGATAAAGTTTGAATCAAAATATTCATTTATTTACTGCACTAAGAATAAAAAGCAAACAATTATACATATAAAGTTAAATACTTCATTAACAATAAAAAAAGCATTAAATTGTTTTACACATTTACAACAAATTAGTTACATTATTTACAAATAAACATAATGATTATTATATACAAATAACACTTCCCTTAGTTTGTCTTTTAGTTCTTTTGAAATTATAATTTTATTATTTTATTATGTATGCCCTCATACTAATCTGATATATTTGCATCATTCATGAGTTATCTGGGATCTTTATAATCATATTCCATATTACCTGATATTTTGTAACTCCCAATATATTGATCATCTTGTTATAATTAAATTATATTTTATATTTAAAATTTGGTTTAAAATATTACACTTCCATCTTATTAACAAAGTTATTAGTGATGTGATAAATATAAAAAAAAGACAATATTTATGATGTATTTAAAATGAATAATAATATTAGGATTCTTTTTTATTATTATATATAATGCAATTTATTTATGAATCCATTCTCTCTCTTACTCATGTTTTCAGTTAATCTTAGATCTCAGTTATTCTTATTCATATGATCATTTATTCAAGTTTTATTCAACTATATAGAACATTTGTTCTGTACATGGTTCTACTACCTACAGGCTGATCTGTCCAGACTTAGGAAGAAAAACTATAGAATCCTTTAAAATATTGAGTCTACCTTCAATGCATACTATATCATTATTTACTATGAAACTTTATAAAGATGAGCAACTGATTTTATTAAATACTATCCTAATAGAGAAATGGAGATTTCTTTTATTTATGAGGGGTCATATTTTGGTAGGTAATCATTTTCTTAATGAACTTACCCCAATTTTATCCTGGCTTCTTCAATAAGCACTTACGGTATGTATCACACTCATTTCTTTGCCGAAAATCCTTCCATCTTATTCTAATAACTATCTGGGTATCACAAAGATTACACCCACTTAACTATTCATCAATTCTTCAGGATGATATTTTATATATCCTATCCTGGAATTTTAACTCACCTTCTCCTACAGTGTATTTAGCATCTAATATTCTACCAATTCTATACCAATAATATAATATATTCTTCCCATGAAATACTTTCCTATCTATATTTGCAACCATGTCACAAAACAAATAATCAATTTTTATTATTATTATCAATAAGATATTTTTTTTTCTAACAAAAAAAATCATGATATTGTCTTACATTAACATTCACTCTTTCTTGCTCTCATAAACATTATATTTTGTAACATGTTTATTATTCTTTTCTGGGAATCCTATCAGATTTTATTTATGATCACTAGTTCATTTCCCTTTTTGTTAAATATGTTTTAACAATAATAAATTCGAAATACCTTTTAATGTATTTTATCACACTTAATTTTCTAAAAATATATAATGGCTCAAAATATACAGCTTTAACACTATATTCCACTCACACATACTTTTATATTATAACTCATAGGTACTCTCTTCCTATATTTAAGCATACTTTTTTTTTTCTAACATGAAAAAATAACAAAAAATTTAATACTTTTAACATTATATACTAAATTGCATATATCAATTCTTTAAATCACTATTATGAAAAATACCTTGTATGTATATTTCATATCAAACAAGAAAAATATTAGTAATAAATTTAAAATTAAAAACTTTTTTTTAAAAACCCACTTCCAGTTTCTATTTTAATATTACAATGTTTACCCTGTAAAAGTTTATCATTCTTCACATGTTTGTGTTTCTTATCTCCTTGTATTGCTAAAAGACATGTATAGTTAAACAAAACATCAAACAACAAGCACAAATGATGGGGCAAAATTTTAAAACAGATGCATCCTTTCTTGCTAGTTTTAAAGTTTCATTGCGTATAATCATGATCTTCAAAATCCACTACGAAAAGTTTGATGAATATTCTAAATAAATCTCCACTCTGTACAAGCTTTTAAATATGTGCAAATAAGTCATTAATAAGTTTACTTTCTGATTTCTCTCCTTTTCTGTTATTCATTAGTCTTGTAAAATTTTTTAAACATATATTGGATAATTCATTTAAATTTCTAGCTTGTAGTACATTTTAATTTCAGTTATCTTTGCTCATCTACCATTAAAAGTTACACAGTTTTTTTTCTAAATATAAGTTAAATATTTTTTTCAGAATTTTGCAAAACCAATATTTCTTATGAATCAATTGTTTAATTCAAAATGAAGATTACTTTTTTTTCATACATCCCTCATGACTAATTAACTATTTTTAACATTCTATAAAATATTTCTATCAACTTTACAAATTTAGTTCTAGGAATTTTTAATCTGTTTTTCACATTTAATCTATGATCAATAAAAATGCTTAATTTAAAATAGATAAATGAATGCTTTTTTATGTGACCACAGTTACATTTCTTTTTGAAGCAATATAGTTGTTTTTTTTTATCATGTTATCCTAGAAAAAATTAAAATAACAGGTTTGATTTTTCAAACTCCTTTGTGGTATTATCTTGGCTAGAATTAGATGATCAGAATTGGTAACCGGGTTGTAATGAAGATTAGTTCACTCTATAGTATTAATAATTACTTTAAAAAAATATTTCATATCCTTAGATAGCTTTGTGAATATGATCTTTTCTGCTTAAGACTCTTAAATATTTTTAAGTTTTATAAATGCTTTTATGGAGAAAATAAAAACCAAGACTGCTATTTATCTTATCAGTTTTTTTGAAACTTTTCACTTTAATCATCTGCATAAGTTTTTTTTAAAAAAACCTAAGATAAAGTAACATTAGAAAATTACTTGCTGCATTCTCATTGGTCAATTTCCCAAACCAACTTTTACAACTTTTTAACTTAAAAATTTTTTTAGAATAATTAAAATCAATAAATATTTTATAATGACATTAATATTTTATAATGATGTTAATTTAAATCATTTCTTTAAGATTAAAGTTTCAATTATAATTATGTTTTTTAATAAATGATATTATTAATTGTTAAAAGATATTATGATTATGATAATTTTAAATAAATTATTATCTTATAGTAAATAATTGTTCCTTCTTTCATTAACTACATGCATGAAAATAAATTTTTAAAAGAACATGCATTGAAAATAAATTAAAGTCAAATTTATAAGTAACAATGTTTATTTAAATGGACAAATATTGTATTAAAAATTATATAGTAGATTATAATATAAATTATTTATAACTAACAATAATTATTAAATCTATACAGAATTATCTTTTTAATCTTTATGTATTAAGTCATTTATTACTGTTATATCCAAGTTTATAGCATTACTATTACCTAAATTATAAATTTAAAATTTTGGAGCTATACTTTACATTTTATATACCATTCTTACCATGGATAATTGATCAAAGGGTTACAATATATATATATATATATTCTACCTAACCTGCCCTCTCTCTCTTTATATTTATTTTTTCTTTTATTAATAATATATAAAGTACGTCGTCTCGTAAATTTGTCTAAAACATCATTTATATAAAGTAATAACAATGTTCTAAATTTTATTATAACGACTCGATCAGAATTCTATACCACTCTCTTACACAGAATCCTATCACAGGGTGGTTAGTGCTACGGGTGGAGTAATCAATATCATTGGAAAACTTTTGCCAATAACATTTATACTCGTTTACTAGAACACGTATTAGCCAATCAAACTTTTATTTATTTAAAGGAAGAAATCCTATGGGCGCCAGCCGAGCTTGTCGACAAGTCTGCTTGACCAATATGGTCTAGTACCCGCTCCCGCTAGCTCAGATACAATAATCAATCAAATATATTCCGCCTACTTAAAAAATCACTTTTAAAAATCTTTTCTACGCTAACTTTCTCGCTTTCTCTTTTCTTTATTTTAATTATTTAAGTTAAATCTAATTTGAGTAATAACTAAACAATGAAATATTCATTTACGCTATTATACTTCGTTTTGTCTTATACCACAATTATCTACACTTTCGATCAAGTTGAAATAAAATTTAATGCACTCAAAATTCCATATTATAAATACAAATTAATCATACGCATACGCTTACATTTGAAGTAACAATAAAATCTCATATAAATACATTTGGAAATAATCATACGCATACACTGATATTTAAACTCACACTAAAATACATTTGATAAAATAATTATACGCATTTTTTTTTATATTGGAAATCACACTGAAATTTCTGGGCATTGGAGCTAAAGACAATTAGTAGTTCATAAGATAAAGTTCAAAGTTTATTATTACGGCTTTAATTAGTGAGTTAGAAATTGAAACAAATATTACCTAGCTTTCTCCCCTCTGCACGGTTTTTTGAGCGTTGCTTCAATAGTGTTTCCTTCGGTCAGTTAGCGCTAACTGCTTGCAATCCGTTCCCGATGTTTTTGGGATCATGTGGGCTCCACGTGGACACTCCGTCTCCTTCTTGTTTATGCGACCATGATCGAATTTGGAACTGTCCGCTGATGGTATTGCCTGGAAGGATTCGGCCGGTTGTTCACACGATGGTTTTAGCAATGCAGCATAGTATAATTAATGAACGACAATTGCTTAATAATTGCTTAGGAATAATAATACAAGCATTTTTTTAATAGAATAGAAAATTTGCCCCTTTTATATTTACAGTTCTTATCTCGCGGATTCAATCTACAATATGTAACTAATCCTCTGGTGTTTCAGTTATGGTCCGTGCTGATTTTCTGGTGTTCGCATTGGTTATTGAACTTCTTTGTATTCCCTGCTAGAGTTATTTCACTTTCTTTGTTATAGTTATTTCAATTTCTTTGTTAAAGTTTTTTCCAATTTCTTTGTTAAAGTTATTTGCACTAATTAGCCGTTTGCTGGAAATTTCTTAGGTTTGTCATTAGCTCCCATTGTTTATTACTTTCATTCAATTACACATATAAAAATTTCTTTTTATTATGATTATAAGACAAAACGAATTCCACCTTGCTTTTTCTTTTTTTTTTTTCTTTTCTTAAAGCAATTTTAAATCGAATTTCAGTTTAGTCAAATCAAATTTCTAATCAAATCAAACCTAATTATCAATTTTTAATTTTTTTTAGCTTTTATTTAATACGACTCAAAATTATATTTTAGAAAACTATTTATTTTATGCTTTTAACGCTCACCTGTCTATGAAAAAAAATCTTTATTTTATTTTACCTTACACGAACTTTTAATTTTATTAATATTTACACAAATCGCTTATTAATTAATATTATTTTTTTTAAAAATTATATGTACCGCCAACACACACACACTCCTTCCTAATATATCTCGTACATTTCTCCGTCCCCCCTTTTTGAAACTAAAATATCACTCTGAGGTTTTAGTTTTAACGTTTAATTTTAATTTTATTCGATTTAATTTGATGGACGTTCGTCTTCTCTTATTCTTGGATGTCCGTATTCTTGTTAAGTCTTCTTCTTCAGCAATTGTAAGGATCGCGCATTGTATGTTCCCCTACAGTCGGACCCTTGGGCGACATTGAAGGTGTTATTTCCGTACTCCTTTATGATTTTGTATGGTCCGTCGTATATCGGTTGGAATTTCTTGTATATCCCTTTTTCCAGATGGCTTACTGGGTTGACCCTTACCATGACCTCATCTCCCAGTTTGAACATAGCCTTGCTCTTCCCTTGTCTCCTCTGTCTTATATTTCCCATCTTTCTGAGTTTACAGCGTGCTTCAGCCGCGTCTTTCTTTTTATCAATAGGTGGTGTTTTTATCAATAGGTGGTTGGGCGCCATTCTACCTAACCCGCCCTCTCACTCTTTATATTTATTTTTTCTTTTAATAATAATATATAAGGTACGTCATCTCGTAAATTTGTCTAAAACATCATTTATATAAAGTAATAACAATGTTCTAAATTTTATTATAATGACTCGATCAGAATTCTATACCACTCTCTTACACAGAATCCTATCACAGGGTGGTTAGTGCTACGGGTGGAGTAATCAATATCATTGGAAAACTTTTGCCAATAACATTTATACTCGTTTACTAGAACACGTATTAGCCAATCAAACTTTTATTTATTTAAAGGAAGAAATCCTATGGGCGCCAGCTGAGCTTGTCGACAAGTCTGCTTGACCAATACGGTCTAGTACCCGCTCCCGCTAGCTCAGATACAATAATCAATCAAATATATTCCGCCTACTTAAAAAAATCACTTTTAAAAATCTTTTCTACGCTAACTTTCTCGCTTTCTCTTTCTTTATTTTAATTATTTAAGTTAAATCTAATTTGAGTAATAACTAAACAATGAAATATTCATTTACGCTATTATACTTGTTTTGTCTTATACCACAATTATCTACACTTTCGATCAAGTTGAAATAAAATTTAATGCACTCAAAATTCCATATTATAAATACAAATTAATCATACGCATACGCTTACATTTGAAGTAACAATAAAATCTCATATAAATACATTTGGAAATAATCATACGCATACACTGATATTTAAACTCACACTAAAATACATTTGATAAAATAATTATACGCATTTTTTTTTTTTTTTATATTGGAAATCACACTGAAATTTCTGGGCATTGGAGCTAAAGACAATTAGTAGTTCATAAGATAAAGTTCAAAGTTTATGATTACGGCTTTAATTAGTGAGTTAGAAATTGAAACAAATATTACCTAGCTTTCTCCCCTCTGCACGGTTTTTTGAGCGTTGCTTCAATAGTGTTTCCTTCGGTCAGTTAGCGCTAACTGCTTGCAATCCGTTCCCGATGTCTTTGGAATCATGTGGGCTCCACGTGGACACTCCGTCTCCTTCTTGTTTATGCGACCATGATCGAATTCGGAACTGTCCGCTGATGGTATTGCCTGGAAGGATTCGGCCGGTTGTTCACACGATGGTTTTAGCAATGCAGCATAGTATAATTAATAAACGACAATTGCTTAATAATTGCTTAGGAATAATAATACAAGCATTGATTTTTTAGAATAACACCCCATATTTCCCATCGTCCTGTACCTGAGATAATGTGGCTCCCAGACCCACTCCACTACTATCAGTTTGTACTATAAATGGTTTGTTAAAGTCTGGGTATGACAGCATGACCTCTTTTAGAAACCCCTCTTTTACCTTTTCAAAACTACGCTCTTGTAGCTCCTCCCACATCCACCTTTTGTCCTTCCTTAATAACTGTAAGAGAGGTTCCATATCTGAGGAAAAGTTTCTATAAAATCGGTTGAAAAAGTTACACAGTCCGAGGAAAGCTTTGATGTCTTTCTTCTTGCTTGGTTTTGGAAACTGTTGTATCGACTCGATTTTTTCTGGGTTTGGAGATATTCCCCGCTCACTGATGATGTGTCCCAAGAATTTCACCTCCGGAGTCATCAGGTGGCTTTTCCCCAAATTTATTTTAATTCCCTTTTCGATGCACTCCTCGAACAGTAGCTTCAAATGTTCGAAGTGCTCTTCCACACTATTCGAGGCCACAATGATGTCGTCCACATACATCGTAACTAAACTCTTAACCTTTTCTGACAATACTTGACCAAGGCATTGTATTAATCCCGCCCCGCTATTTTTTAAGCCGAAAGGAACCCGATTAAAGTTATATGCCCGTCCATTATATCGGAAAGCGGTATATTTCCGGTCTTCAGGGTGAAGCTTGATCTGCCAGTAGCTGGCCGTTAGATCAAACGTCGAAAATATCTTTTTCTTATGGAACTTCATTAATGACTCACTTATAGGTGGCGGGGCATTAGTGTCTAATACTGTTATTTTATTCAACTGTCGCGCGTCCAAACACAATCGAATAGACCCGTCCTTTTTCTTTACTGTTACCAACGGATTATTGTATGGTGATGAGCATTTCGAAATAATTCCCCATTTTAGCATATTTTGTAGCTGTTCTTCTACGGCGTTTCTATATTGATGTGGTATTGGGTATGTTCTCGCTTGATACGGTTGGTCTTCCATCAGTTTTATTCGGTGTTCGTATCCTTCGATAACTCCCGGAACTTCTGAAAATACATCCTCGTATGTGTTCAACAAACTCTTCAGTCGTTCTCCGTTCTCGCTTCCCTGTTCTTCTTCCCTTATTATTATTTTTTTCTCTAATTGTATCCCTGCACTTTCTGCATCGTGCTCCGTTCTACTATTGGCTGCCTCGCAGATGTCAAACGGTATTTCGGCATGATTAAGTCTTGCCTGTCGCTTTTCGTAATCCAGCACGCATCCTGCTTTGCACATAAAGTCTGAGCCCAGGATAACATCATGTATCAATCCCTCCAAGATCAGCATGACGTGGTTGTATTCCTTCTCTGCGATCTTAATGCTCACCCACACTTGCTCCGATGCCAACTTGGCTCTCTTCCCATTCGCCAGCCTTACGTATACATCTTTTAACGGCAAGGTTTTAATTTGTAAGTTACTCCGGTCTATTTCATTGAACGTTTTCTGCGAAATCACCGACACTTGGCTGCCCGAGTCAAGTAGTGCATGAATCGCCTTCCCTTCGATGCCTATTTCTATTTTAGGACATGATTGGTATGCCATTCCCAACTCGCCCCTTTCTTCATTTTGTACTAGGTTTGCTACTTGTCTGCTATTATCTTCTGCCTTTCCCTCTTTCCTCCGACTTTCTTCGTACTGTTTATCATCATCTATCGTCCTGAGTATCTCTGCTGCTCGCTCTATGGTATCATTCCCTATTATTGTTTCTTGGACGTGTACTGGGAAGCCTCGCCTTACTATCCGCAGTATTTGTTGCTCAGACAGTTTGTATGCTGTGATTTCCCTTAATCTCGCCACTTGTCTGCGGAAATATGTACTTAGTGATTCTTCTGTTCGCCATTTTTCCTGTGCTACCCGATATTTAACAACCTCCTGAAGCCCCTCCCCCCAATAAGTCTTCAGCAATGCTTGTTTATATTCCTTGAAGTTCGTTGGCTTTATTCCCAGCGACTCCCACCAATTTTCGGCCTCATCTTGTATGTAGCTAACAGCTATATTAACTTTAACCGACTCGCTGAACTTATTACATGAAAAAAAACGTTCTAGACTCTCCAAGTATCTATTCGGTCTTTCCCCTTCGTTTCCCGAGAAAGTCTTTATTTTGATCACCCGACTTGCTATTTCCATTTTTTCTTTTTAATAATAACGATAAACTTACGTACGCACAACCAAAACCTAACCTTCCCAGTTCCCCTCTTTTTTTTTTCTTTATACTAAAATTCCCCGGAGTGTCCCTATGCCTCCACGTTTTATCTGATTGCAAAAAATCACCTTTACAGTTGCGCCGCTTACACCGTTTTCTAATTCTACTATCACGCTCCCTTCCGCTTCTTTTTACTAACTATCACTTCTGTCCTCATACACGACTCTGGCCACCGCTTGACTCACGTCGGTTCTGCCATCTCAAAACATTTAGTTTTGCTCCACGTTGACGCGCCATTCTACCTAACCCGCCCTCTCACTCTTTATATTTATTTTTTCTTTTTAATAATATATAAAGTACGTCGTCTCGTAAATTTGTCTAAAACATCATTTATATAAAGTAATAACAATGTTCTAAATTTTATTATAACGACTCGATCAGAATTCTATACCACTCTCTTACACAGAATCCTATCACAGGGTGGTTAGTGCTACGGGTGGAGTAATCAATATCATTGGAAAACTTTTGCCAATAACATTTATACTCGTTTACTAGAACACGTATTAGCCAATCAAACTTTTATTTATTTAAAGGAAGAAATCCTATGGGCGCCAGCCGAGCTTGTCGACAAGTCTGCTTGACCAATACGGTCTAGTACCCGCTCCCGCTAGCTCAGCTACAATAATCAATCAAATATACTCCGCCTACTTAAAAAATCACTTTTAAAAATCTTTTCTACGCTAACTTTCTCGCTTTCTCTTTTCTTTATTTTAATTATTTAAGTTAAATCTAATTTGAGTAATAACTAAACAATGAAATATTCATTTACGCTATTATACTTCGTTTTGTCTTATAACACAATTATCTACACTTTCGATCAAGTTGAAATAAAATTTAATGCACTCAAAGTTCCATATTATAAATACAAATTAATCATACGCATACGCTTACATTTGAAGTAACAATAAAATCTCATATAAATACATTTGGAAATAATCATACGCATACACTGATATTTAAACTCACACTAAAATACATTTGATAAAATAATTATACGCATTTTTTTTATATTGGAAATCACACTGAAATCTCTGGGCATTGGAGCTAAAGACAATTAGTAGTTCATAAGATAAAGTTCAAAGTTTATTATTACGGCTTTAATTAGTGAGTTAGAAATTGAAACAAATATTACCTAGCTTTCTCCCCTCTGCACGGTTTTTTGAGCGTTGCTTCAATAGTGTTTCCTTCGGTCAGTTAGCGCTAACTGCTTGCAATCCGTTCCCGATGTCTTTGGGATCATGTGGGCTCCACGTGGACACTCCGTCTCCTTCTTGTTTATGCGACCATGATCGAATTTGGAACTGTCCGCTGATGGTATTGCCTGGAAGGATTCGGCCGGTTGTTCACACGATGGTTTTAGCAATGCAGCATAGTATAATTAATGAACGACAATTGCTTAATAATTGCTTAGGAATAATAATACAAGCATTGACTTAATAGAATAGAAAATTTGCCCCTTTTATATTTACAGTTCTTATCTCGCGGATTCAATCTACAATACGTAACTAATCCTCTGGTGTTTCAGTTATGGTCCGTGCTGATTTTCTGGTGTTCGCATTGGTTATTGAACTTCTTTGTATTCCCTGCTAGAGTTATTTCACTTTCTTTGTTATAGTTATTTCAATTCCTTTGTTAAAGTTTTTTCCAATTTCTTTGTTAAAGTTATTTGCACTAATTAGCCGTTTGCTGGAAATTTCTTAGGTTTGTCATTAGCTCCCATTGTTTATTACATTCATTCAATTACACATATAATTTTTCTTTTTATTATGATTATAAGACAAAACGAATTCCACCTTGCTTTTTCTTTTTTTTTTTCTTTTCTTAAAGCAATTTTAAATCGAATTTCAGTTTAGTCAAATCAAATTTCTAATCAAATCAAACCTAATTATCAATTTTTTAATTTTTTTTAGCTTTTATTTAATACGACTCAAAATTATATTTTAGAAAACTATTTATTTTATGCTTTTAACGCTCACCTGTCTATGAGAAAAAATCTTTATTTTATTTTACCTTACACGAACTTTTAATTTTATTAATATTTACACAAATCGCTTATTAATTAATATTATTTTTTTTTAAAATTATATGTACCGCCAACGCACACACACTCCTTCCTAATATATCTCGGTACAATATATATATATATTCTGTTTTTAACCAATCAATCAAGTATGGTCAATAGAGATTTCAGCAATCCTGCATTTACTAAATTATTATGCCAATGCAAAATGACTATTTGCAATTGCTATGCCATATATATATATATATATTGTAATTATAATAAAATAATACATTTTACAGTTGACAGACTATTATAAACAATCTTAAATTTGCAGAAATACTTTCGTTTTTTTTTTTTTTAATTTAATGGCAGTTGAAACAGGTTTAATAAATTAACCAAAAGTACTTCTGTGGATTTAAGGATTGTTTATAATAGTTTGTCATCCGTTAAATTTATTATTTTATTATAATTACAATTTTGTTTTAATTAACGGACATTTTATTTATATTATATATATATATATAAAGATTAGCAGATCTTCCAAGTTTCTAAACAAGAATGAAATCCATTTCATTTAGATATAAGCACAACCACATTTATATATGGCTTAGTTTTAACTTTTATGGCAGAGATAATTTCTTATTCATTTTAATGCCCATGCAAGTGAAGAATTTTAAATCAAATATTTGTAATATATCTGAAAATATTTGACTTTTAATTCTTCACTTGAATGAGCATCAAAAATGAGTAAGAATTAACTCTCCCATAGACTAAGCCATATACAAAAGAAGTTGTGTTTATATTTAGGAATATAATGGATTTCTTTTTTTTTTTTTCAGAAACATGCTATATTTCGCTCTTCTTAAATATACTTTGGATATTAAATACAAATGAAAATTTTGCATTGGCCAAGAAATCCAGAAAATACAAAGGTGTTAAAAAGTCTATTTACCATATTTAGTTGATAATAATTATATACATAGTTATATGTAATTTCTAAAAAAATGTTTATTTTTATGCCAAAAAAAAAGTAAAAGTAAGGGGGGAAGTACATATATTGGTGGAAAAAAGTATGAGTATTAGATAATTCCATGAAAATTATTGATAGAAAGAAAAATCAAAAAAGATATATAGGACAATATAAGGAAAGTCAACAGAATCTGGAATTCCAATTCACTATCATATTGTTCACTTTTAAAAAAACTGGTTGGATACTAATACCACTGAAAATAAAAAATCCCTACAAAATGTATCACCCTTTGAATAGAATGCATGAAACAGACAAGGCATATATGTACTGTAATATATACATAATTGTATGCAATTTCTTGTTTTGATCAATTTATTATAAGATGATTATATAATTAGATAAAGGTCATCTAATAAAAAATCATTAATATATTGGTATATTCAGAGACTTGAAATGAACTTGGCCACATTTAAGACTTGAATTCAAACTCTTGAGTCTGCCAGTGTAATCAATCTCTGTATAATATTTTGCCATGAAGAGAGATAGCTAAATGTATTTTTGTTTATAAATATTTACTAAGAAAAATTATGATTATTAAAATATTAACATTTTTGATAAGATTATTTAAAAGTATATTTCGAATAAAATTTATCTTTCATAAAAGAACAATAATGTTTTTCTAATACTAAATTCATTAAACTATTAAACGTACAGCTCAAAAATTCTATATAGATAACATTAATCAAAATTTACTTTTTTACTACACTGAAAAATGTAGAGACATTTTATTTAGATTTTTTTTTGTTTTTAGTAGACACATTTTTTTTCATCCTTGTAACTTATATTTGATAAAATTTAGCAGTTCAATCTTTGTTAAAAATATGACAACAGAAGCAATAATAGTATCATTTTTCTGTATAATAAATCAGCTGAGGTTGATCAATTCACCATTTTTGAAAACAAAATTGTAATAAATATTAGAAAACCTACAGTAAGTTTTTTGCAATGTAGACAAAATAACACTATTGAATATCATAATTTTATATAAAGTCAAATATTTAATGATAATAATTATAAGTAATTTAATTTAAAATAATGTTCAAATTATAACTTGCCTTCAACTTTAAATTTGACATTTAAAAATATAATCTTCCTTAAAAGCAACACATCCACTATTTGTTGGCTAAATATGTTTTTACTATTAAAGTTGATTCTATTTTTAATTGGTTGGTAATATAATGTAAAGCTGAAGCATGTTTATAATTTAATTACTAATTTATGTTTAAGATTATCAAGAGAGTATAATATTTTCTTTTAATACTCCCATATGCTTTCCATTGTTGATATACTGCAGTAGAAAGGGTCTCTGTGAATTTAAATAATCCAACTTCTTCAATCCTTTGCTTCTTCACTTAAACACCAAACAGGAAATAATGTAAAAAATATAGACCATACCACAAAATATCAATAGATATATAATGAGATTAGTAAAAAGAAAATGGAAGAAAAATATGTGGATGACAAATAAATAAATATCATTAGATTATTGAAAGAATTAAAATATTAAAAGGAGATGGGATGCGTTTGTTTTTAAAAGAGAACAACAATAGATGGACAATAGAAATTTCAAATTGGATTTCAAGACATTATAAAAGAACTAGAAAAAAATAACATATTAACTAGATTAATGAAAAAAAGATTTCTGGATTGTCATGGAGAATATGTGAATTGTATATTATATATAACTTTCAACTTATATATTCACTGTGGTTTTTATAGTTAGCTTATTAATAACAATAAATTATTTATTATTTTTGAGATTCTATAAATTTCCAAATTATTTATAATATAAGCTATATTCTTCAACAGATTTTGATAAATATAGCCTAACATTTATAAAACGATTTTATAGACTCACCTGAGTTAGATAAATGTTTTTCTATTAATTCAATGTTAGATAAGATATTTTCTTTCTTTATTTTTATCATTTTTTAAAGCAATAGAACTGGCAAGATTTAACATCTTTATGCCTGTCTTAAACCTGAGTGAATCATGTGAAATTATCTGGAAGTTGAGTTCTAGTAACATTAAATTATAGTCTCAGAAGTAAAATAAATAAAAAACAATAATCAAGTAATTTGTTGCTAAAGAAGTTAAAGATTGTTTTAATAGTGAAAATGACAAATTGAGCCACAAACCATGATTTAGTTCTCATCTTTTTCTACTACTGTTCTAAATCCTGCAGCTATTCATATTGGTTTTGGTTACCATGAATGCAAATGATTGAATCAAAATATATCGTTAAATAATATTTAAGTTGACCCTTTAACTGATTCTTTTAACTTTTTAATCTTTGTCTAATTTTCTATTGGTCCACTACTTAAATCTGAGAACAATATGATTCGTCTGTTTCATTTCCAGCTGGTTTCTATTGTTAAAATCTTAATCTAAAATACACATAATTTTTTTAATTCAGCTTCTAAAAATTGAATAATTTTAGATTCAAATTGGTTAAATGTAACGAAAAATTAAAAATAATGTTAATAACTGTAGAAAAATATAAAAAAAATGTGTAAAAATAGCTATCAGTCGAACAAAAGAATTATGTTCCAACCAATGATTGTGTTGTTATTCAGATCTCCAGCTGTCAAGTAATTCTCTTTTTATTTCCAGCATGCTTATTTTTCTTGTAAAATTTAAAATTTTCCAAATCAAACTTTATATTTCCATAAAGTAACATCAAATCTTATTTATGAATGTAAAAAATTACAATAGATGTAATTATTTACTACAAAATCAATTATGAACGCATTCTGTCATTTATTTTTTAGAGACTCCCACTGTGCAAATTACAATCATTGCGTGAACCACCTGACTAAAGATGATTTTGTCCGCAATTATTTTTCTTGTAATATTTAACATTTTTGGAATCAAACTTTATATTTGTATAAATTAATGAAAAATTGTGATAGATATAATTATTTACTTCAAAATATGAAAGCGTACTACATTTCGTTTTCAATTCTGAATTTTTAGTTTAGAAATGCCTGATTACGGTCTGTAGTGATAATTGTTTTTGTTACGTATTATTTCTCCAAATGTATTTTTCTTCTAATATTTAAAATGTTCCAAGTCAAACTTTATATTTTGATAGTGTACTATATTATCTTATTTGTGAACATAAAAAATTACAATAAATATAATTATTTATATCAAAATCAATTACGATGTGTACAAAATATTCATTTTCGTTTCTGAATCTGTCATTTAGAAACACACCTAGAAGACATTTTCAGATTTGGTAGGTATCCAATCAGAGAAAAAAACACACCACCAATAGGCAGTCAAGAAAATTGACTTTTTAAAAAAAATATAACGCTATATGCGGATGTTTTTAGAACTACAATTTTAAACATTGAATTTCCTATCAAATAAGCCTAAAATGAAGAAATTGCGACCAAAATTGACCAAGAGATGGTGCATGCTATGTCCAAAATTTTTTGTGCTACAGGGTCTTTTCGTAATAATCAGTTGACTGGTTACTTACACTTTAGCTTGTAGATATTACTATAAAAATTATTTAAAGGTATTGAGAATATTGAGAGTGAAAATCTCTCTGACTACTACACAATATTAAATTTTTTTAATAGAAACTCAAATGCTTAAATGTTAATCATTTGATTTCCATAAGATTTTTAACATTATTTCTGTGATGTTTAGAGAGATCTTTCTTTTAATGCATTTATATTATATTCATGCCATATGTTTGTATTATTAAAAGAATTATTGGAATTTAAAATATTCAGTTTTAAAATTTTTCTAATTTTGTTGATATAAATTAGTGTGTGGATTGAAATCCTGATTATCAGCATTAAATAGAAAAAGAACACATATCAATATTGATTTAAAATAAAAAAAAGAATATAACAATTATAAGGTAGTTATAGTAATGGGCTTTAATTTATCATACATTTTATATGTGTCGTGATATGATTTTATATTGGTGAATACATTTCAATTAAGACTAGCTCTTATATCAAACATATACTTAAGACATTTGGCAGTTAAAATCCATGCTATATTTTTGTGGAACAATTTTTTTCTGATAGGACAAGCATTCCATAGTTTTTTCAATTCCATTTACTTTTTTTTAATATTTATTGATACACATTATGCAAATTCACTTTATAATTGTGTTTTTAGCAAGCACTTATTCACAACAATGATCTTTTAATAAATACTTTGATTATTAATCATTTTTATTAAGTTAGAAATATTTTATTTAACTTTAGATATAGACTTTTTAATTTTAATAAAATTTAAAATATATCTATAATATTTTTTATAAGTGCATATCTAATATTTTAGCTTCCATTTTTTTATTCATGCTTCAATTTTATATTTTTAGCAATTATAATTAATGTATATAAATAAGTAATCAAATGGCTTTATCATCTGAGCATTCATAAAAAGTTGAGTCCTGGAAGTGATAGAGTTTGGCATGATCTATTAACTTTAAGATTAAGTCTGTCACTTTAAACATACAGGGTACAATTATTATATTTCAAGCATAGAACTGCAAACATTAAGAAAATATATACTAATGGCTTTTTTTAGATGCATTTTGTGTAATCAAGTCTTTCATTTTGATCATGTTTTATATAGTTCTTCAAATGCATAAATATATAATAAATTTATGAAATATACATCAATAATATATTGTTAATAATAAGTATATGGGGATTAGTTCAATGGATGAGACCTGGTGGTTAAATGCATTTTAAGAGCAATTAATACACTTTTTGCCAACACCTAACAGGCATGTGTACAGAATGTAAAAATAGATATTAATTATAATTTTCTAAAAATATAAGATTATAGCTTATAAGTTAAAAAATGAATATTTAAAAAATATCAGATTATAAAGAATATGTTAATTTTTGATAATGTGTTTAAACTAAAGTTAAATAAAATGTAATATTTTATTCCTTAATTAATAATGGTTAATCATTTATGCATTTACTGAAATATAATCGATATGAATTAAATCATTGCTATAAAACATGAATTATGAAGTAATATTTATGAAATAGTTAATGAATCATAAACAGGAAAAAAGCAATTATATAAAGTTCATAATGATAAAACAAAAATACAAGAGCAGCAGCAACTGATTGTATTTTTTATATTTATATACATTAAATACTGAACTCCTCATCAATATTTTTGAGTGATTATGTCCCAAATAAAAATGCAGAGATAAAACAGTTCTCTATTGTGAATCAGCAAACTTACTTTACAAAAAGGACCTTGTAATATTCTCCGATAACTACAAGAATTCACTTACTTCTTTTACACATATCATCTAAGACAATGTGATGCCAAATATTTCATTGAACAAAGCTTTCTACTTCTTTAGTGATGAATGTACATGTCTATATAATTAGTCATTAACTTATTTGACATTTATAGATTTATGTTTCATGTGTGTAAGAAATTGTAATTGATATAATCTTTGTTAATTGTTCAAGTATTTATTTTTGATTTCTCAATTTTAAAAGTTTTTATTATAATATTGTTAATTTTTTTTTCAATAAATAAACAAATAGTTGTATTGTCAATTGTTCTGAATGTGTGTAATATTTGATGACCCAAGTCATGTGTTAAACACAATAATCCCATTTAATTAAGCAAACCGAGTCTTTTTTTTTTTACTTTTTTCAATAAAAGGGTCTGTTAAAGTTTGCTACTCTAACACTTCACTAAGCTTCGTAGGACAATTAATTATGATAATCTTTCACTCTACCAATGTATCAAAGTGCACAAGGCAATAAGTATATCAGTACATATGTATTAGTCTGGCACTCAAATTTTAGCCTTCATTACTTATGATTATTTATGATTGCTAAATATTTGAAAGTATGTTTTATTTAATTAATTAAGTAAAGATTTAAAGAATCTTTTTTAACAAAGTTGCATATAACAAGCCCATTTTCTGTATTAATGACAATTTATTTATATGGCAAAAGATGATTATCTTTAAAGTATAAGCAGGTCAGTGATAGCTAGAAGTTAATAAAGCATGTATAGTAGATATAAAAGTACTATAGAGATCTTCAACAAATTATCTTTGAAAGCTAAATATATAAGTATAATGCATAATAATAATTTTGTAATAAATAACAAAAATGTCATATATATATATATATTGTAAGCGGACCACCATACAACCCTTTTATTACCTCGGTTGTAACAATTTTCTGATGAGCATGTTGCAGGAAAGAACTATTGATTGGCATTCCCCAATGCAGATGTTAACCCCTCCTACAACAATATTTCCTGCTCATCAGAGAATGTAGTACCATAGAGACTGGAATCATCTAGACTTTTATATATTTGGTTTTCCAAACAGCACCACTAGAGTTCCATCTCACTACAACCTGACTTACCTAGGTCTAGTTATTCCAGACATAGCTCAGGAAGCATGAGATTCTCATGAACAAGTGCACTGAATGATGAGTGATGCAATAAAAACAAAATAGAATTGGACAACTGGATAACTAAATTTAATTTTTAGTAACAATAATTTTATTTAATAACAATTAATTTGCAAGTTCTAATAAAGTTCATTCCTATCCATGTGATGACTCATTTTCATTTCATTTATGAAAAGGTGGGAAGCAGTTTAGTTAGTTACTTCACAGAGAGGAGTGCATTTATGTGCATAAGTTTCATTATTTTTTTCCCACAAAGTCAATATTCAGGTAAGTATTAAGCATTTGTAATTTTATATCAATATGCAGGTAAGCATTTAGAGTCCATATAGTATTTCATTACATTTACCAAATCCAGTAATGTGGTTTACATTACTCCCACAAAATCAATATTCAGGTAAGCATTAAGCATTGGTCATTTTACATCATTACACAGGTAAGCATTTAGAGCCCATATAGTATTTCATTACATTTATCAAATCCAGTAATGTGGTTTAAATTACTCCCACAAAATCAATATTCAGGTAAGTATTAAGCATTTGTAATTTTATATCAATATGCAGGTAAGCATTTAGAGTCCATATAGTATTTCATTAAATTTATCAAATCCAGTAATGTGGTTTAAATTACTCAAAAATAATATTAGGTAAGTATTAAGATTTGTAATTTTATATCAAATAGATAACATTTAGAGTCCATAAGTATTTCATTAAATTTATCAAATCCAGTAATGTGGTTTAAATTACTCCCACAAAATCAATATTCAGGTAAGTATTAAGCATTTGTAATTTTATATCAATATGCAGGTAAGCATTTAGAGTCCATATAGTATTTCATTAAATTTATCAAATCCAGTAATGTGGTTTAAATTACTCCCACAAAATCAATATTCAGATAAGTATTAAGCATTTGTAATTTTCTTGTTTACTCCAATATCTAACATAAATATTGCTGTTTGGTCTGGAACAGACATATGTTTCCAGATATAAGTTGATCAGCATTTTCATTTATACTTTATCAAGAATAAACGATTTTCATAATTTTAATTTCATTCATAATTTTCCAGTAACAAACATATTTTCATGCAGCTACATTTATTCATGATTTTAATTTCATTTATAATTTATCGATAATAAATGTATTTTCATGTAGCTATATTTATTAATAATTCTTTTTTTTATTTATTTATAATAAAGACGTTTTGTTTGACTTTTAAAAACACATATAATTTTAGTTTAAGAAAGATGTTTTGTCTTGTTTTTACAAACACAAATAGTATCAAATATTTTTATAAAATCATTACCTTTATTTATCCAGTTTGTTCCTTCAAAAAGGGGTCATTTTATTTAAGCTGAATGGCATTAATCCCTTTCATGATTATCATCCAGGCAAATCTTGGAAAATCATGGCTTAGAATGAAGAGAAAAGCTGTGACTGTTTAGGCTTTCATCGTCAAGTTTTCCTTAATAAGTTTTCTTTTTCCATCATTAACAGAGGTTCTTTAATATCCTTTTAAAATTGAAATCTTTTTTTTTTTCAAAATTCTTCTTTAACACCTACTTGAAAAATATCTCTTTGAAAAAAAAAACTATTTGATCTCCTTAAAATCTCTCTGGAAAAACTTTTTTAAAACTCTACTCTGAACTTGCAACTTGACTATATATATCTCCTGCTCTCTAGATTGATTAAACAGTTCAGCCCATATATTCTAGTCATCCCACAGCTCTCATTTAAGTCCGATTGCCTTTCTCTTCATAATGATTGGATAATCTACTTTTTTAGTGGGATAGATAAGAGAGCATGAGAATTAAGCCATGTTTTTCAATTTATTAAGACCACCTCATGTGATTATTACACTTTATTTGAAAACATCCAAAAATTAAAAATGTAATCAATTTAATATATGTCAGCTTTAAATAAATATGAGTGATATATTTAAATTATATCATAATCCAAAACTATAAAATCAATAATGATTTATCTTTATTATTTTCTTTTCTCAATTATAGAAAATAATGACTTTCTTGTAAAGTTATAAATTAAACTTTTTGCTATATTTTTCTAGAAAAAATATCAGATCGACTTTTTTATACATCTGCTGTTTTTTAAGGTGGGAGGGTAAAATAGTTTTAGAATATATACTGTACCGGTCGAAACCCACCACCACCGCAAGTCAAATCCGATTCCAACTCAGCTTAACCAAAACTGAATTCAAACCCAACTCAACAGCTCAGATAGCGGAAATCGACGGCACAGTGCTATGCGCCAAGAACTAGTTCAACGGTTGGTGAGGACTAGAGACCCTTGCACTGACACGAATAACCATGTACCGGTCGAAACCCACCACCACCGCAAGTCAAATCCGATTCCAACTCAGCTTAACCAAAACTGAATTCAAACCCAACTCAACAGCTCAGATAGCGGAAATCGACGGCACAGTGCTATGCACCAAGAACTAGTTCAACGGTTGGTGAGGACTAGAGACCCTTGCACTGACACGAATATCTAATAATTAATTACTTTGAATACTTTTTAAATCAAATCATATGTATGTTCGGGTTGCCAACACAGATAGCGGGTATGAACATTTAAATAATTATAAAAAGAATGATGAACTAAGAAACCAAGTATGTTAGAAAATATTTAATAATAATAATAATTTGTTTTGTTCAATAAAATATAGATTGCATTAGTTACCTCTAGTCTTTAAAAGAATTTATAAATATAATAAGAGTGGCGGTCCTTATCATATGCCAACAAGTATTACACAACATGGGATTCTATGTCTATGCCCCCAACGAGAAATATAAAGGCAGATAAAGGTATTCATTAAGAACGGAAATGATTGTTCTAATTTTATTACGGTGGAATGTGAGATTTATTTTCACATTCGGAAATCTATTCATGAAGAGCAAAACGTATTTTAAGGCATAACTTTAATCTTGATTTGAAAACTGATTTAAACTAAATATATTTGAGAATTGGTTCGACTTTAATTTAAATCACTTCATCACGAATTACGAGCACGGAGCGGGTTTTACCGGAACAAAGATGCAATGGTACTGACGAATTACAAGGCAGAGAGTAAAATTGAAAGATGATCGCTAGTCGATGATCGAAGTCCTATGGCGGCTTGCATTTGGCAAGTCTTACGCCCTTTGACTAATGAATCGGAAAGGAAGTACTTTCTTCCTCGAGAAATTTAAATAAGAGAATATGATCACCGACCAGCCTAACGGAGCGGAAGATGGCCCTACGTCAGCAACATTTGATGATGATGACTTGATAGTCATCGTTGAAAAATAAAACCCATGTAGAATGCTCTACGTGATGACTTGACCAATTAATTAAAGTCAAACGAGCTTTTATCGAACTATTTTAAAACATTTATAAACTATATTAATTATGCCCTAATATCGTGCCCTTCCTGAATATTAATATAAAATAACAAAAGCGGAATTAAAATACATTTAACCCTTTATCGACCCTTTTTGCAATAAAGACCTTTAAGATTATATTTGCATAAATAAATATTAGTGGAACAAGAAAATCATTTAACATTATTTGAATACATATATATATATACTTATAACGTAGATAGGAGCTGGGGACATAGGTGAAACATTGAGCTAATAATTTATTAATAGCTAAAGGTAAGAAAAAAAATAGTAAACATGTAATATTTTCCTTTGACTCGATGACTAATAGAACTTATAAATTTAGCTCTAATGGGCGAGAATTACTATTTGAAATTAATGTTATATTATTTGCGTGAGGCAAATGGAATCAAAGGGCTCATCGAGTCGAAAGATTATTGGCATATAATTTTTAAATACGACATTAATAAAGCACACTAACATATATATATTAAACGAACCGCCAGGTAAGAAAAGAAAAAGTTTAAAGACTAGAGATCTAAAGAATTACGCTATAGATTTACAGTAGCATTTTATAACTAAAAGGTGTTACAAAGATTTACATTAAAGAATAAAAGAGCTCTTAAAAAGAAGGAGTATAAAATAAAGTTCGAACTGGCCAGAAAGTTTAACGTTCATATTACCATTCCGTGCTTGTCCTTAAGTTACTCCTCCAAGTTGTTGAAACGTAGGCATCATTGGTTAACTACTGGAGTAGTATTTTAGTAGCTTTCATTATTTTAGCAGAATGATCGATCCGGAAAACGGTTCAGCAGCTCCAGTGAAGATTCCTCGGGACTTTAGGAACCGTAGCCAGATCCCTGATGTTCTAGCCCTCTATCATGATGAAATACAATTTTTATACACACAGAGTTCACTGCACTACTCTACAACCAAAACTAGTCTTTTTTCTTTACTTTTCAGGGCTATATATCTACTGTTCACTGATGCCTCCGGCTAGCGCTCATTTTATTATCAATCTCTTTTTTTTTTATAATTAGTTGTTTTCAGAAACATTCCTTCGATAAGGCTTTCAAACTAATTTTTGAATTCCTTTCCTAATTAGAAAATGAATTCTTAAAGTCTGAAATGATTTTAATTAAAAATTGAATTCTTATCTTTTTTTTATTAATAAAACTTTACTGTTGTTTTTGAGAATTTGAAAGCCTTTGGAAGGAATGTAGCTTTTAATCGCAAAACTTTACAAATTATTTTAAAAGTGAAAAAAAAAACAAGTATTCCCGACGCAATGAAACTTTCGAACAATTATATATATTTAATATTTACAAACATATATACGCACAATCCAGGCAATTTAATATATGTAAATTCATGAACATTTTATCATGAATTTATTTAGAGAATTGATCCAATTTAAACTAAACTAATTAATTTTACTACGTATTTGAAACAAGTTATTCATTATGGAAATTAGCGTGGATTGAACGTATAAAGCCCCATTGCATCGGAAATTTAAGGTTAGTATTAGGGTAAATAACATGAAGCTAGGATCGAACTCAGATCCGACTGCTTCATTTCTTTTCACTTCAAAAAAAAAACAATGAAAAAAAAATGACTTTACTTACGCAGGATATAGTTGCATAAGTGTATAGACTCTGGGAGAACAGCATGAGCGTGAATAATATAACCTGCCCAAGCTACAAAAATTATACATGTCTCACTATGATCAACTTTTTTTTTTGAATATTCCGCTTATAATAAGTTTAAAAAAAATCGGTCCGTTTATCAAGTCTCATTTTCCTATGGTCATGTCAGTTGGTCTTCTGTATATATATCTGTCTCTACAGTTTATCTTACTGTTTCCCTGGATCAGGTGGTACATATTGTTTTAACTGTCTGGCATTGTAATGGTCATAGTCCTGGTCTTCCCTGGTTGTCGTCAAGTTCCCATAGTCTATTGCTGTCATTAATTCTATGGCCTTTTCTGCGACCGAATGCACAAACAACAATTCTTTAATATTATCTCGATGAGCGATGGGGTTCTCTCCTGGGTCATCTTTGAAAATTTGAATCTGTATCAAGGATCCAGGCATTGGCATCTGTAACTTCTTCATACTAAGTTGAGGACTCATCATCTGTCCCATTTCCACTTTTAGTTTCATTGGACTAGTGGTCTGAACATCTTTTTTTTCTGTATCTATATCCGCTTCTTCCACTGCTTCATAACTGGACTCATCCTCACCACTGTTGTTTTCCTTGCTGTCCACAACTTCTTTTGGTGTGGCCTGATCATCTTCATTTTCTATTTTTGGGTCTTCAGAGGGATTTATTTCTTGCTGAAGCTTTACATTTTCTAGATTTGAGTTGGCTTGGATGCCATATGCTTCCTCGATCCTTACCAGCCTTTCCATCATCATCATCAGTACCTTTCGATCTTCTCTCATTTCTCTGAGGATCGTTTGTAAAGTGTCTTTTCCCATTTTTGAAAATACGAAAATAATGTAATAAACAATCAATATAATGAACACTGCAGATCAACTTATAGTACTCTCTGTATGCTTAAAAATATTTTTTTTTCTTCAGTAATTTTAACTAGGTCTCTGACTACAGGTCCATTGTCCTAATCTTCACTAGCTGCTTCATATTATTTCCCCAATCTATGTAATCTGCCTTTTTTTTTTAGTTTACCTACGTTTTCTTGGTTAGCTCTTTATTTTAACTGTTTGAGTGAGACATGTATTCAAAAATATATAAAAAAAAACATTATTCACTTTCCCTTTGTTCAACTGTTCTGTTCTCCCATGTCTGAAAAAAAAAAACTATACAGTGATATACAAATATTATGTATTAGCAGATACAACAAATCATTCTGTATTGAACACACTTGGTTTTTTTTTTATTATGGCGATTGACCCACTACTGTGCTGACAATCAAATTTGCTGACAAATTTATTTATATGGGCGCCAGTGAGCAAAATGAGATCAATAGGGCATGTGATATAACCCATTGACCCCCAAACCACATATGATAGACTTAACCTTTAATAAAACAATTGAATTGATGATGAGTAATATTATTTAATAACAGCTAACGCGTTCATGACCTGAGTTTAAATATAGGAGTTCACTACTTCATTTTTACTAAGCATGAGGCTTTAACACCAAAAAAAAAATGTCAAAATTAATATTACAAGAACTTTTATTGGAGATATTATTCTAAATCTTGCTAGCATGAAAGCGTGCAAACCATTTAAGCATTTTGCCAACTGCATCTGGCTGCTTGGTGTACACAAAGGGTCTTCACCTGCTTTGAGGTTACTCTAGAAATTATTGTCATTAAAGCGTAATGTCACACTGCATCGGACCGCTTGACAGATAATTCCCAGTTTGAAGGTCTTCGCCTACTTTGAGACTACTAAAAATACGGAGCGAACATTTAATATATATGCTAGCAAGCAATACTTTGAAATTAAGACTTTTATATGATATCATATTAGATATTTTATATTATAACAACTGAGATGAACAAAATTAATTTTGACACAGACAAAATATTTCATTTATTTTACCCCTATGCTTTGATCTATGGACTCTTACTACTTTGCTAACGATATTTTTCCTATTGTCATGAACGCGTATAACACAAACGTATAATATATATATACTGATATAGTACACGTATAATTAATATATATACATATGAATAATTATTTTAACTAACGAATCTTTTACTGAACGAACATTTAAAAAAATAATCTTGAAAACATTTTTATAAGAAAGAATTAGAAAATGATATTTTAATTTATTAAATCATTTCAGTATATATATAACACTTTTTTTTTTAAAAAAAAAATATCACTCTACAGAAACATTTACTTTATTGGGATTTCAATTAACTGAGTAACTAAAATCACAATTCTAATCTCCAGGGCATGTGTGGGGTTTATTAAGTCGAGCCACAACGATTGGGCAGCCAAAAACATAACCATGTACCGGTCGAAACCCACCACCACCGCAAGTCAAATCGGATTCAAACTCAGCTTAACCAAAACTGAATTCAAACCCAACTCAACAGCTCAGATAGCAGAAATCGACGGCACAGTGCTATGCGCCAAGAACTAGTTCAACGGTTGGTGAGGACTAGAGACCCTTGCACTGACACGAATATCTAATAATTAATTACTTTGAATACTTTTTAAATCAAATCATATGTATGTTCGGGTTGCCAACACAGATAGCGGGTATGAACATTTAAATAATTATAAAAAGAATGATGAACTAAGAAACCAAGTATGTTAGAAAATATTTAATAATAATAATAATTTGTTTTGTTCAATAAAATATAGATTGCATTAGTTACCTCTAGTCTTTAAAAGAATTTATAAATATAATAAGAGTGGCGGTCCTTATCATATGCCAACAAGTATTACACAACATGGGATTCTATGTCTATGCCCCCAATGAGAAATATAAAGGCAGATAAAGGTATTCATTAAGAACGGAAATGATTGTTCTAATTTTATTACGGTGGAATGTGAGATTTATTTTCACATTCGGAAATCTATTCATGAAGAGCAAAACGTATTTTAAGGCATAACTTTAATCTTGATTTGAAAACTGATTTAAACTAAATATATTTGAGAATTGGTTCGACTTTAATTTAAATCACTTCATCACGAATTACGAGCACGGAGCGGGTTTTACCGGAACAAAGATGCAATGGTACTGACGAATTACAAGGCAGAGAGTAAAATTGAAAGATGATCGCTAGTCGATGATCGAAGTCCTATGGCGGCTTGCATTTGGCAAGTCTTACGCCCTTTGACTAATGAATCGGAAAGGAAGTACTTTCTTCCTCGAGAAATTTAAATAAGAGAATATGATCACCGACCAGCCTAACGGAGCGGAAGATGGCCCTACGTCAGCAACATTTGATGATGATGACTTGATAGTCATCGTTGAAAAATAAAACCCATGTAGAATGCTCTACGTGATGACTTGACCAATTAATTAAAGTCAAACGAGCTTTTATCGAACTATTTTAAAACATTTATAAACTATATTAATTATGCCCTAATATCGTGCCCTTCCTGAATATTAATATAAAATAACAAAAGTGGAATTAAAATACATTTAACCCTTTATCGACCCTTTTTGCAATAAAGACCTTTAAGATTATATTTGCATAAATAAATATTAGTGGAACAAGAAAATCATTTAACATTATTTGAATACATATATATATATATACTTATAACGTAGATAGGAGCTGGGGACATAGGTGAAACATTGAGCTAATAATTTATTAATAGCTAAAGGTAAGAAAAAAAATAGTAAACATGTAATATTTTCCTTTGACTCGATGACTAATAGAACTTATAAATTTAGCTCTAATGGGCGAGAATTACTATTTGAAATTAATGTTATATTATTTGCGTGAGGCAAATGGAATCAAAGGGCTCATCGAGTCGAAAGATTATTGGCATATAATTTTTAAATACGACATTAATAAAGCACACTAACATATATATATTAAACGAACCGCCAGGTAAGAAAAGAAAAAGTTTAAAGACTAGAGATCTAAAGAATTACGCTATAGATTTACAGTAGCATTTTATAACTAAAAGGTGTTACAAAGATTTACATTAAAGAATAAAAGAGCTCTTAAAAAGAAGGAGTATAAAATAAAGTTCGAACTGGCCAGAAAGTTTAACGTTCATATTACCATTCCGTGCTTGTCCTTAAGTTACTCCTCCAAGTTGTTGAAACGTAGGCATCATTGGTTAACTACTGGAGTAGTATTTTAGTAGCTTTCATTATTTTAGCAGAATGATCGATCCGGAAAACGGTTCAGCAGCTCCAGTGAAGATTCCTCGGGACTTTAGGAACCGTAGCCAGATCCCTGATGTTCTAGCCCTCTATCATGATGAAATACAATTTTTATACACACAGAGTTCACTGCACTACTCTACAACCAAAACTAGTCCTTTTCTTTACTTTTCAGGGCTATATATCTACTGTTCACTGATGCCTCCGGCTAGCGCTCATTTTATTATCAATCTCTTTTTTTTTTTTATAATTAGTTGTTTTCAGAAACATTCCTTCGATAAGGCTTTCAAACTAATTTGTGAATTCCTTTCCTAATTAGAAAATGAATTCTTAAAGTCTGAAATGATTTTAATTAAAAATTGAATTCTTATCTTTTTTTTATTAATAAAACTTTACTGTTGTTTTTGAGAATTTGAAAGCCTTTGGAAGGAATGTAGCTTTTAATCGCAAAACTTTACAAATTATTTTAAAGGTGAAAAAAAACAAGTATTCCCGACGCAATGAAACTTTCGAACAATTATATATATTTAATATTTACAAATATATATACGCACAATCCACGCAATTTAATATATATAAATTCATGAATATTTTATCATGAATTTATTTAGAGAATTGATCAAATTTAAACTAAACTAATTAATTTTACTACGTATTTGAAACAAGTTATTCATTATGGAAATTAGCGTGGATTGAACGTATAAAGCCCCATTGCATCGGAAATCTAAAGTTAGTATTAGGGTAAATAACATGAAGCTAGGATCGAACTCAGATCCGACTGCTTCAATACACATGTGAAACAGCATGCTTGTTTCAATATATATATATATATATACAAAGATAATAAATCATTCTTCTCCAAGCTATGAATTAAAAGCAATCTAAATGTTGAACAAAGGATCAAGAATAGAATGAATCCACCTATTCTTGATAGCTCTAGTGGTTATAAACATACCTTTGTCAACATTGTTGATAATTCAGGGAAATTAATTTATCAGCCAAATGAAATATTAAATTCATAATCAATTATACAAGGCTGGAGACAACATCTCTCTTTTAACACCTTTGTTATAATAATTAAATAAGATTAAATATGTAAACTTTAAATTAGACATAGCTCAATGTACATGCAAACAAAAGAAGTAAATTATCTCTCCCCAGACTTGAATTAAAAGCACTCTAAATGTTGAAAAAAATATTAATAAGGTGTTAAAAAAGAGATGCTGTCTCCAACCTTGTATAATTAATTATAAATTTAATAACTTTTAAGTGACATATTACATCTAGCTGATAAATTAATTTCATTGTGAATTATGAACAATATTGCAAAAGATATGCTTATAAACGTCAGAGCTGTCAAGAATAGGTGGATTCATTTTATTCTTAATCATTTGTTCAACTTTTAGACTGCTTTTAATTCATAGCCTGGGAATAATAACAAAATAAAACATAAATAAAATAGAATAAAATTGTTACAGTGATTTAGTAAAAGTTGAAAGAACTGACTATTTAACATAACCATATACAAATATAATAAAAACATATCCTATACAACTTTATATATACTACATTATAATTTTCCATTCTTCTTTAATTGACCAGTTATTAACTAAATTTTTTGAAGTTTTATAAATATTCATATAATTATTTAAGTTATGCTTAATATAATATGTTTCATATATTTGTTTTTTTAAAATCTTTAATGTAATTTAAGGGTTTAATATTTTCTGTAGCATTTATTTTATGTTCATATGTCAAATAGTAAATATAAAAAACAGATTTATAATCACATCTATTAATTGCATGTTGTGTTTTTTGGTTCTTTTATCTAAATGTTTTTCTGAATATCCATAGTAAATTATATTGCAATTGTTACATTAATTTTATATGTGATTCCTTTTTAATATTTTATATTGTCTCTTATTTTATAAATATTGGTTAATTTTTCTAGATCTTTAATATTAAGCCATTCAATATTTATATGTTTATAATTTTTATTTTTATTAATGAATTATAAATGTTGGAATGATATAAAAATTTGATCCATTTTTTGTTTGAACTATTGTTGGTACTATGTATTGGACCTGCTACCCTTTGCAATAGCAGAATTCTGTACCTTTCTCAAATAGAGAGAAGAGGGTATTTGCACCAGCAGAATACCATATTAAAAAGTCAAATTTTTAATAATATGAAAAGTATAAATTTGTAGACAAAAATAATAAGCACATTACAATACTAAATAAAAACAGTTAATTGTGACTTTTTAATGTGGCATTTTGCATTTTACCCCATTGGAGAAAAGCATACTATTCTGCTGACACAAACATGAGCAGCAGGTCTAATACATAACATTTTTCATATGAATGTTATTGTTTAATATGATTTTATACAATTAAAAAGTATATTTTAAATGTTTTTAAAGCTTATCCATAATCTCATATAATTTAATAAATTATTTCTGTTGTAAATCAGCTACATTTTTGTCTGTATTATAATCATCATTTCCACATTAAAATTTTTAATGACTGCCATATTTTGTACCTATGCTTGTTGTGAATCTATAGGAATAATTTTTCTTCTTTTATCTTCTTTAATAAAATGTTTTAATATAATTTTGTTATCATTACCTATGTGAATTTCTATATTTAAATATAATACACTAATAAAAAATATGTTGATAAACATATAAATATTGGAATGCAAATAGTAAAAGTCTAAAAAAATTATAGGTAATTATAAAATAAGAGACAATATTATACAAATTAATTGTGATTTTTACAATATGATTTACCATAATCAAATAGGAAAATAGATGTAAAAGTCAAAAAACATAACAATGCATTAATAGATGAGATAATAAATCTATTTTATATATTTACTACTTAAAATATGGACATAAAATAGTTGCTACAAAAATATTTAATCTTTAAATTACATTAAACGTCCAAAAAAGACAAATATATAAAACATAACTTAAATAATTGTATGAATATTTATAAAATTTCAATAAATTTGGTTAATAATTGTCAATTAAAAATGAATAGAAATTTATATAATAAGGTAATATATGTAAAGTTGTATAAAATATATTTTATTTATTTTGTGTAATGTTATGTTATATAGTCAATTCATTCAACTTTTATTAAATCTCTGTATTGTAAGTTTATTCTATTTTATTCTTATTTTATTTGTTATTGTTATTATTTTACTTCCATAATGGAACACTAGGTAGCTCTCTATTTGAAATAATGATTAATATTAAAATAGATGCTTTACATTTGAGAAGGCACAAACCATATGTCAAAAAGGATTTTTATATATAGTTATTAATGTATTGTACCAGTCAAAACATATTGATCCATCTAACATGAGCTGGAACTCAATGAAATGTACTTCAAACCCAGTCAAGACCAAGATTTAGGTCAGGGACCAACATTGATTTGAACCCATTCCACAAGCATCAGATCGAACATCTAATGAATAACATAGTAGTGATGGTACATGAGAATTTTATTCTAAATCCAGCCCACTAGCAGAACAGAGTAAGCAATGAGACATATTTAATAATATTATTAATTATATATATATTTTATTATTAATAATTATATAATATATATATATATATATATATATATATATATATAATGGAATGTATGGAAGTGGAAAGAAGATAATTCAAACAACATAAATGATTTGAATAATAAAACATTTAATAAAACAATAAAATGATCATATATTTATTAGGATGTGCATGAATGAGTGATCTACCTGGAGATAAATAGTTACAGATAATCATTCACACTCATGTTACTCATATGCTCTTATATTAAACAATGTATTATTTGTAAAAAGGTATATTTGGTGAATGAGATCAAGGTGCCAGTCATTTTATTATAAAATAAAATTACAACATATTAGAATTAATGCTTTTATAATGGTTATAAAAGATGATGATTGAGCTCTGAATTTATGAGAGCATTCTAGGACTCATTATACATATCATAAAACTATTTTCATGCCATTGCAGTCATGAAAATCAATAATATACATTTAAGAATGGTTCAAGCATTAGGGATCAGATTCATTAACATTTAACAAAATAACATACATTTAAATAAAATGGTATTTACTTATCAAACAACATATTTATAAAACATTCTTTTTAATTCAGACTTATAAAAAGAGAATGCTTTGTTTTTCTAAAATATGTATACTCTTAAGTAAAGCAATAGATTATGATGGTGCGATTTTAAAAATAAAAAGCAAAAATAACATTATTATTTAAGCTAATGTGTACTATTAGGAATCTATATATATGAACAGAGCATAATTTTATTATTAGAGCATTGAAAAGAAATCATTAAGCAAATAAATCAAGAATATGAAAAAATAGCGGTGCTGACATCAAGACAAAAAAAATCTGAAATGAGATCATGCTTCTGAACAAAGAAAAACAAAGTGTCTAAGAGTCCCTTTGCTAGGTCACTGCTTAGAGAAGTGTGATTAGGCATGGCATGACCCAGAGTTTACTGGAGTAACCAATGTGAGAGGCCTTTTATACAAAGGTGGTCCCAGGCAGATTAACTATCCATGGGACAGAACATAAAGAAAGTCTTATGGGTTTGAACTTATCATAACCTTCAGACTAGAAGCATGTAATATTTAATAAAGAGAGCTATATGTCAGCAACACAACATGAAAACTATGTCCTTAATGACATAACATGGCGGATACTACTTTAAACACATGATCCTTACTTGAATGCTATAATTTAGGTAATTCACAATGCTATATAACATGTATATAGGAAAGACTTACTTTATACAAAACAGATTTTAAAATTACTCTCCTTTCTTTGCCCTCTACTTAATATATTGAAATCCCACCTTTGTGGATTTTACAACTTGAGAATGCTCATGTCTTTGAAATACTAAGAGTATAACATGATAAACAAATAATATATGAAAAATAAAATAAGAAATCACCTGTTTCAGAATTAAATGAACAACATACTAGAATATTTAATAGTATTAATTTTCAATGGTTAAAATTACCCCGGGTAGAATTTCTTTATTCTAAATGGAGTTACATAAGTAATACTTTTGATATATATTAAGAAAAACACAAAAATAGATAAACTTGGGGAAAAACAATCTGGTGAGCACATTTATTAAGAGTGCATTTAAATCTAATTAAAAAAAGAGAGTTTTTTAATAACCGCAACCCATGAAGGTCTGAGTATATAGGGAGAAGATAATTTTATACATTAAGCTTGCAAAATTGTTTAGATTGGCAGCTTAAAATAATAAAATAAAGCATAATTAATATTAAGAACAAACAGCACCAAAATTAAGAAAATAAAAGCATATGATATATTTAAATATAAAAGAAAAATTAGTATGAGAGCAAATTTATATTTACATTTCAGAGAATATTTAATTACTAAAGTATAAAAGAAATCTGGATAGCAGAGGTCGAGATTAGATGAAGAACTTAGATTTAGATTTCACATGGTGGTTTTTAGACTAAATTACCTTGCTTATATTCAAGAGTCCATTGTCAAAGATCAGCTCATACCTGGTAATTTAGCAGGATCCAGTGAATTATAATGCAGCCGCAAGTTTCCATTAGGCATTTCTCAATTTTTAGTTCAAACTTTCCAACACTTTAGGGCATCAGCAAGTTGATTATGAGTGGTTGAGAGAAAGACCAGCAAAGGTAGGAAAGGGGATTAGCTTTTCTAATCATGCAGCATATCAGGAATCAGAGTAGTATGGACTGGATTGGTGACAGCTAATTTCTCCAATCTAGTTCTCCAATGGTGGTCAAAATTGGCCCATTTTATACTGCACTCAGGTATTTGAGAATTGCTTTTTTATATCTTCATAATCTCAATCTTGACTATGATCTAATAGGAATTTTTACATTTACTTTATCTATTGTTTTTGGAGATGCAAGCATTAGATAACTGTTCAAAAAATATGTTTAAATCTATTTCCAGATTAGAAATAGATTTGACAAAAATGTTAATAGCAAAAGTACAAACCCTTAATCTGATTTCCCTTTTTACTTTTAGTAAACATTAATTAGAATTTCTTTTCCAAAACTGAAACAATGTTAAATTCCTACCCCTTTAATTATTTTTGGACAATTAATGGCTGCATTCTCCATCTTGGATTTTTAAAAGAAAAATACAGTTTTTAAAATGAATAATTTAAAAGAAAAAGTTTTTACAAACTATGTATATAAAAAAATATTTATAAAGTGAATATTTTGTTAGTATTTGTTCCTGTTACACACACACACACACACACACACGCACACATACACACACACACATATATATATATCTGAGCTACACCTAATATACTTTAATTTTAATAAAAAAGAATTAATAATAATAAAAAAATAGTGAAGTTAAACTTTATAAATTTTAGGCATGCATCTCAAATATATATGTAAAAATATATATACAAATAAAGGAGCGGGACAGGATATGAGGTTTTAATACATGGGTTAGTAAGTAGAGGGAACCACGAAGCTCAATCTTAAGCTAAGATTGACTGCTTCATTATATATATATATATATATTTGTTATTTATTATAATTTATATGAAAAACAGCATAATAAATTTTATTAATTTTAATTTTTGATGATAAGTAATTTATTATTATTTTTTTAAACTTGAATTCAAACTGTTTATTTATTTACTTATAAAAAAATATTGCTTATTCAAATGTTACTATTTATATTTAATAAAAATAAAACCACCAAAAATAGCTATTCATTTACTTACAAATAATTAAATAATTAGCTAAGTAGTTATTATTTATAAATTAATTTTTTTTATATAAAGTCATTCGCTGAACATTTTTCCAAATTCCATCAAAATTCAAACTTTAGATAATAAGATTTTTTTTGCATATCAACATAATATATTTTGATTTATGAGAAAATTATTATATTTTTGTGGGTATAGTAATGATCAATAATAATTAAAAACATTACATTTCATTGCATGTTTAAGCCAACCATGAACTAATACATCATTTAAAAGATTCATAATTAAACAAATTTGTGATAAAAATGAGAGAAGAATAAATAATGATATACACGATTTGGGAGAGAATGATCATATAAACATTAGAAGGTGAATGTATTAATTGAGTCTTAAGCAATTATAAAAATGGTTAAGATGCTAAACTACTAGGAATATTCGATTTTTTTAAAAAAGAGTGCCAAAATATATAGTTAACTATTAAAAAAAAAAAATTAGAATTATTTGTAAATTAAATGTTAAATTCTGAAACTTGAATCATTCTGAAAAACATTGTAATAGCCAGAAGAAATTATTAAAAAATTCATATTTCATCTTAATTAACATCTTAAAATAATTGTCAAAGATAAAACAAACTAAAAGCATTTATGTAATATATAAAAATGACATCATAAGAAACAAAGAAAGATACCAAATCTTAAAAACAATAACAGAATGTATGTATAAGTGGAAAAAATAGGAAAGTTAAAATGGAAGGATAATGATAACAAATAAATATACTGGGAAAAAAAAAGAGAGAAAATTAAAAATAAAAATAAAAATGAAAAATTAAAAAGGCCAAAAATAAAACTGCTCATTCCAAAAAAAAAAAAAAAAAGAAAAAAACCCAACCAGACAACAATCATAAAATGTCATTTATGTACAACAGTAAGTTAAATATAACCTTATTATTGTAAAAAATTGGGACACTTTTAATTAATTAAACACTGCCTATTTTACATAGATGAATTTAAAAGAGGGATACACAGTCCAATAATCATTATAAAAATAAATAAAAATGAAATAGAAGGGATTATAAATTAAACTAGTAAAAAGTAATGTTATAAATAGAAAAAATATAGAAGAGGTAACCATAATAAACAGAAAAATTGTCAGATAAATGTGTTTAAAAATTTAAAGCTATACATAACAATACTGTAGTTATTTATTGTAATTATGAGAATTTAATTGTGGAGTCTTTGGTTGATGTGAAGACTTCAATAAGTATATTAAATATTGATTGCTTAAATTATATATAATTACTAAAAACTTAGAAATTACAGATAGAAGAAAAGATTAATAATTAAATAAGTTTGGAGATTATAAGGTAAATTGGAGGAAGGGCAAAATAGTATGTCAAAATGGTTTACTGGATATTAAAAAAGCTCAAAACTGGAATGATTTTGAAAAAAAAAAAAGTGATAATGAAGATATAAAAGTAGGTACCTTTTTGGAAAGGAAGATTTTTATGTTACAGTATACCTATATTTTTAATAACATTCACAGACAGAAAAGAAAATATATACTTTAAAAAGTAATATTAAATAAAAATACAATAATATATGATAATTTATATCAATTTTATTTTGATGATAATCAAAAATAATTTTTTGTTTTCTTGAAGAAGAGAAAGGTATGTATTACGAAAATTACAAAATTGTATGCATATTATATTTTTTTATATATAAAATAAAATGGACAAAACAATATAAAATTTATATAAATTCATAAGAAATTTAAAAAAAAAATTAAAGTATATCCAGATCCAATTTTATATTAGTAATATTACTTATATTAATGTTTATTAGGAAATTTTAATAGCCATTGGCACTAAATACAAATTATAATTATGATTAAATGAATAAAGATAAATGAATCCAGTAAATCACTGTTATAGAAATCTTGCTTATTTATGTTTTTAAATTTACAGAAAAGATAAAAACCTTAGCTGATATCACAAAAAGTTTATAATTAATAAACTGATTAGTTATTGCACTCAAGTCAAAAATGGAGATATTATTTTTTTTCATCTTTCAATTTCAAATATAAAATGTGTAGTAAAAACTTTCAAAAACAGGTAAACATATTTTGAAAAGTATTGAATAAACCAACAAGGTTTTAGAATATTTTTAATCAAAGGTTTTTTTTTTTAAAAGAGTGATAAGCTATATAACTAAATTAGTAAACTATTTATAAAGCAATAAAACTTATGTGCAGTTTTAACACTTCCAAAGTAGTATATCAAGTTAGACCCTTTTTCAATAGCTATACTTACTTATAAAACTTAATATATATTTGATTAAGTCTATGTAATATTCAATTTTATTTACTAGTGGAGAGATTGTATATAATTTAAACATCAAAGATTTAGATCCTATGAATATGTTATAACATTATTATACTAGCTTAATGATATCTTGTTGAGCACTGAGGATACTCTCAAACCAAAGCACAAGATAGAGATTTTTGACAAGATAAGAGTGGCCATCTTATTTTTTTGTACCTAAATTCAGTTATAAAAAATTTCATGCATGGTAATATATAGAAAGAAATTAATGGAAAGTGAATAAAGAAAACATCTTCACACTCTCAGACTAAAATACTTTAGATTGGCCTATATAGCTAAATTTACAGACAAAAAAATAAGATGACCACTCTTATCTTTTCAAAAGTCTCTATTTTGTGCTTTGGTTTGAGAGTATCTTCAGTACTTAACAAAACATTGTTAAGCTATTATAACAATCTTACAGTGGGTATAAAACACTTCTGTTTAAATTGGTTAATTTTAATAAATCTTTGTACAGCTTTATAAAAAACAGTAAAATTTACATTATACTAATTAGGCTCTTGAGTCAAATCATTTCAAAAACTGAATTAGGGCACTACTTATTAAAAAATCATAATCACAGTATTGGGATGTCTTAGACATTTTAATATAATTGTAATTTAAAACCTCATGTGGATCAAAATCTTAATTATCATCATTAAATAAAACACTTAATGTGCTTTTCTTTTATTAATATTATTATAGCAAAGTAAAACAATTAAATGCTTTATTATTTAGATCATATAAGTTTGAACACCAAACGTGACTGCTCTGAGTCTATGGACTTTTATTCATTAGACATTGTTACAGCTATTTAAGAGAATCAACAAATTGTCTCAAATATAAAAAAAAAAAAATTATAACCCAGAGACACAAATATACCCTATATACATACTAGTTGTTAAAAAAATTCACATTTATTTTTATCTATAGCTATTCTGATGATTACTTTTTTTTCTGTATGGATATATAAAGTTATATTTTTGAAATTTACTATTGTTATTTAATATGTTATGTAAATATATATTTTTGTAAATAAAAAATTGTAATTGTGCCAACCTATAATATTAATATTTTATATTTTATTTGAAGAGATTGCATTTACTTTTAGATAGTTCTTTATAATATTAATATTTTTAAATATTAAACTGCCTTCCTTTTAGTTAAAAGCTAGAATTGCTTCCTTTAGTTATTGAAATTATTGCGTAGACATAATTTCCCTAATATATAAGCAAATAAAACACACGCAAGTTTGAAATATCATATATAGTTGAAGTAAAAATGTATAAAAAGATCAATTATAATTTATATTATTATATAGTACATTGCATTATACCACGTATATAATGATAGATAATTGAAGCCAAAGTATTTTACCACATTACTATTATTTAATTATCACATAAAAACATAAATGAAAGTTATTCATTTTAAGACTTTTTTAAATAGCATATATTTATTTAACTTTGTAATTTCACGCGCACACACATATTTAAATAAAGGGCATTTAATCATTTATTATACATTTTTAAACCGTTTTTATTGATGAAATATTAAAAAAAAAAAAGGAACATCTTTACTAAGTTAGAAATTCTCGTAAAAAAAAAAACTATCTCTTGACTGATATACTTAAAAAAATTTTTTTTTTGTAATATATACGTTAAATTGAAAATCTAAAAATAAATATCATAGATTGATATAAAATTTAGTAATTTAAATAAAAAATTCTGGTGAAATGTTTTTTTAAAAAAAGCTATTGAAACGTCTTTTAATATCTGCATTTAAAATTTGTATTTAAAAGTTAAAAACTAAATGAAAAAAAAAGCTTGAGAATGGAAGCAATAATTTTAATGCATGGAGAAGTTTAAATATCGTAATAAATCATTTTATCACTAAGATTATTTTTTTAAAAAAGTTATATGTTGCAGACATACACGTCGACACATAATTTCTTTAAGCGCAACAAAGATTAAACATTATTATAATTTCTAACAAAAAATTATGACAAACTAGCATATGCCAAAAACATCCTGATTCACATACAAACATACTTTTTTGGTTGCTGAAGATTAAGTTATTTTACTATAATAGTTATTGCCTTTTTTTTTTGCCATAAATGTCGAACCAAAATTCTGAAAATTCAACTGTTATTTTTTTTTGTTAAAAAAGAAACAAAATAGTAAAACAAAAAGAAGTCAGTTTAAATATAGATGTAAAATAAACAAACTTCATGCTAAAAATAAAATAGCAAGAATTACGTTACAGCAGCTTTTAAAAACAAAGAAAAAAAATCTAGGTGATGTTATTTCACTTTTAATATATTAAATTTCGCATTTGTATAATACGTTAATACGTATATACAGTATATATATATTTAGACAGTTTAGAGTAGTAGGAAGAGTAGCAAATACAAGAGTAAAAGTTTTTATATAAATTATTTCAGTTGAGAAAAATCATCCCATTTTGATAAACTTGAATGCAATTGTTATATTCAATCTGTGTCTATTGACATGACTTAAGGACACTAAATACTGAAAATAAAAAAATTGAAATTATATAATGCTTTAAATTTATATATATATATGCAATGAAGATTTGCATTTCTATAATATAAACATCTACAATTTTTGAACAAATAATTTTACAAACAATATTTAAATTTTATGATTTAATTATTAGACATAAGATAATATATTTTAAATGAAAAAAAAAAAAGCTATTCTACAGTATTTAAAGAAGTTGTTTAGATAGTTGTCTGAAATTTTATAAATTCATTATAAAACTTAATCTGCTTCACAAACTGCTTGTAAATTCACTCCAAAAAAAAAAGTCATCTGAAAAGTAAAATCAAAATTAGAGTTAATACATATCGCTATTTAACATCAGTTTTTGCTTTGAATGCCTTAGATTTTATAGTAGTAATAATAACACTTCTCTCATGACATTATTTAAAGAACTTTATAATATCAATAAACATCTAAAAACATGAAAGTGTTATTGCTTCATTTAATCTATTCTAGATTTGAACATAGGGTTGTGATTGTAGCTGAAATAGTTATTCTTAGTAAAAGTCAATTTTCAAAAAAAGAAAGTTTAAATAAATAAGTATGTAAGTTATAGTTCATTTTCACATAGAAATTCATTGAACGAAATAAACTGTAGATGTGCGGATGCATTAATTAATTTTTTTGTTGTTGTTAAGTAGTTTATGAAGTTTTCATCTCATATGATACTTTATAGTTTTTTACAATTCTTAAATGCTCTGGGGTATGTTGTTTATTAATGTGCATTGAGATATTTTTTTGTGTGAAAATGTTTGCCATATTGTGGCAAAAACAGTCCATACTTTTACTACATCCTACTCTGCATTCCTTAACTAAAACGGCAAGTTACAGTTTATGAAAAAGAAATCTGGTATGTATTACCATAATAATGCTTTTATTGTTTTGGCACATAATGCAGTTAATATTGGATTGAGATCAAATTGTATAGCTGAGTAATTTGAAAATGGAGAAAGTCTTTCTAAATTTTAAATTAAAATTTTTTGATAAAACATTCGAAAAATATTTTTATAATAATTAAAACTAATCAAATGTCAAACATTTAAAATAAGTCATTTCTATTCTAAAATTAAAATAAATCTTGCCAATATTAAAAAAAATCATTTGTGTTACTTTTCTATTGTAAAATATCTTTTGTGTAATAATATAAATTTTTTACCAGATCTAAAATGTCAAAATACTTATTAATTAAATTCTTAAAGGCATTTTTGGATCAGAACACCTTTTTCAAAACACAAATGTTAGAATAACAATATGTTAAACCATTAAATGTCTACCATATTGTTATTTTAACATTTGCCTTATGAAAAGATGCTTTATACTGAAAATGCATTTAAAGATTTAATTAATAATTATTTTCATTTTTTTACTCCATTCAGAAACATTTAAAATAACGTACAAAATTATTACACACACACACACACACACACACACACATATATATATATATGGTCGCTCTCGTAAACGAATTTAGCCTTTCCAATTTCCAATAAAAATATAAAAAAGATATTCTAAAAATGAGTTTTGTAATAACTATATAAACCAATCTATGAACTACAAATACACTCAAATTAAGAACATAATGGTTTACATTTTATGTTTATATCATATTTAATTTCCCATTTTTTAATAACTGTAAAAAAATCTTTCATTTCTTAATTACTTAAACGCCATGTCTAAATGTATCTTTACAATGTATTCTATTCTCTGTCACTTTTTTCCAATGGAAGCAATCAATATTACACTCTTTGGAATGTTTATGAGGTAAAGTTAATAATATATTTGGGGTCTAAATCTCCCATAAGAGCCATGCTCAGGTTTACTTTAAATCATCTTTTTAAGAAATCTTATATTGTTTATTTGTTTTGTGTATCCATGTCAACAAAATGTGCTTTGACATCAGTAAATCCACCAAGTAAAAAAATGTATTAATTTCTTTAATGATCCTACTACTACATATGCAAAATATCCAAGTCTCATTTCTATTCAATAAATTAGTTAACATAGTAATTATACATACACCTAATTTAGTTATAGTAATTATGTCTTATGATGAAATAATTTTTCTTTTTACATCTTAAAAGCAGAAGCAGCACACTGGACTTAGTAATAAACATAACATTCAAATCCATATTTTCATTCTTAAATTGATAATTATTCAGCTAAAAGTTGCAAAAGAATTTTTTCTTATTATTGGCTGATAAAGAACTTTTAATATTAACTACTAAAGTAAAGTCTTTATATATTACTTTTAAAACATTAAATACATTTTGTAGACTACTTTTTTTGATTGGTAAAAGTAGTATCATCATCAGCATAATGTAAATTCATAATCCAAAATGACAAAATTCTTGGTTTTCATTTCTAATCAATTCAGTTAAAAATTTAATCAGAAAACCTGTATTGTATTTTGATTTTTGCTTCATTAAGCTGCTGGGAACAGTTTGAAAGACCACTATTATTCTTGTTTAATACAAGTTTTATTTCAAATATCTTAGTTTTTCATCTATAGTAATAAGATTTCTTTTCATTACCCCATTTAGCAGAATGGTAGAGCAAATCACTTTTTTTGTTCCTAACACATATATGTTTTCCTGACAGCAATAACCATATTTATAGTACTTTTTGATTGTTTAAAATAACACTGAATCTCTTCTAAGCATTCATCTATGATTCAAAGCAACCTATTTACTAAAATGTTTAAAAGTATCTTTTGCTATAGTAGATAGTAATAGTATTTCATGATAATTTCTGAAATCTTATCTATCCCCTTTATTTTAAAAAGGAACAATTAATTAATTAAGATCAGGTAACATAACTTCATTAGTTCATATATTTCTAAAATTAATATTTTGAAAACTAACACCTCACCACCATATATTAATTTTTTTTATTTCATTAGAGCAGCCTTTTTATTTTTAAGATTACAAAGAATTCTTTTGACTTCACTGAGTTGCATATTTTTGTTCAAATCTAAATGAATAGATCTTATTCAAAGAGACATCAAAATACTCCTTACAACTGTTCAAAATATTATTGTCATACAGGAGAATGCCATTTCTGGATTTGTAAGATTATTATATTGTTTCTCAAATCCATATGTTGCACAAAATTATTATAACATAATTATTGAGTTATTTTGCATCAATGTAAAATAAATTAGAAAAAGAAATAAAAAAGGTGTGTAATTATGATGATAAAGTTTTGATTTTGCATGACAGGTGGAAGCTTGTACTTTTAAACAAATTAAAGTATTAGCTGTTATTGTTGGCCTTTAAATGACAGGTGCAAAAGACAATGGATTTAGAAGAGTGCATTTATGTGAATTTGAGATTGGATGTGCCATTATGGAAAATAAACTAAAATGAACATATATTTATTTTATCCATATTGTTGGCAGTCTGAGATAGTGTAGATAATTGAGAGTCAGGTGAAAGTCTGAGTTCAACCCCCCTATATATTACATATTAGAGTGCAGGTATGAAAAAACCTGTACTGTAGAAAAAATTCATATATTAAAATATAGTGCTGTAAGGTCTGACCATCCCTTGTATATCTAGGTAAATAGATTATGTCCTATACATGAGGGGTCAGAGTGACTTATGGTCAACATGGATAGGATGAGAAGGTTGGCATGAATGTTGGGATTTGAGCATTCCATCATCAGATTTTTAATTAAATGGATTGCTGAAGAGTTGTGGGGTGGAGTGGATTGAAGCATGTCCATTAAAGTATGAAGGTTGGATATCTTAATATGAACTGAGAATTGATTGTATATATGTGTGAAAGTCTGAGTTCAAACCTCCTATATATTGTATATTAGAGTGCAGGTATCAAAAAGCATGTACTGTAGAAAAAATCCTTGTACGAACAATAAATAAATATTGTATAAAATCATAATATGTATAATTATTATAATGATTAAATTCCTTGGGATACTTTTATGGATTTGCCAAAATGATCTTAATGTGTTTTTAAATATGTTGACTATATTGCAATGTATAGTGTATAAAGACTTATTCTAAGATAAACAGATGTTTTTATTTAGATACAGCTAGCAATTCCCTCATTTTCAGATTAAAGATAAGATCACATCAAATCATTTCACAAGATTCTTAGCCAAATCTAATTAAATTATTTATTTAATGAAATATAAAATTAAATATTATAATTAAATTATCCCAGGTATAATTAAGGTATCAAAAGGGTTTTGTTCTACTTCACCATACCTTATTGAATTTTATATTACAACTAAAGATGAAAATAATAAATGATAAAAATGGATTCAATAAACAAAATTAATGTAACAAAAGAGAAGTATGATCTTTTTTCTTTTGATAATGTGCAAAAGATGATGATTTCTGTAATGACAGACAACTGTATTATAAATATAACAATTACTTTATTGTTAATAATAATTATATAAACAAAACAACAAATTATTGACACAATAAATGTACTTCTAATATCAAAAGTTCTCTGAAAAATAATTCCAAATATTATTATTTGTTTTCTTTAAATAATTTAGTATTGGGTTATGATTATGTGTATAGTCAATAAAGTGATGCAAATACAAAACACACTATTGGAGAGGGTTTTGCGTTATTTATTCAATGCCTACCATTAATTACAAGTGAATAGGAATCTTTCATGATGCCCTTCATTTTATTTACCATGACAATTATTCCACTAGAAACCTCATTGCTAAGATTGATCTAGTTCCTTAACCTTTTTAGAAACAAGCAAATTGTTTATCTAGTAGTCATATCAATGCCATACAAGTACACAACTTCATAAAATATGACCATTGTATTTCTTAGTGATATGACTAGCTATGTTTTTTAGCTTATATATTAAAGTTTCAATATTTGGTTTGGAGCATATCTCAGCTAACAAATAATGTTTAGAATTTTAATACCACATGAGTGCTTTACTGCATTTACCAGGAACAATGAAGGTAAATATTCCACGATAATGTACAGTAATTATTTACTTGGGACATTTTATGATAAAATAATGGGAGGCTGAGAATAAAGACAAATAAAACATAAAGTAAGTTAAATAATGGGTGTATGGAGTTTATAAAATAAAATAAATTAAATAACGTGTGTTTGGGGTTTATAAATTAATTTAACTTTATGCAATCTATCTCCAATACAAAATATAAATCACAGTAATAATATAAAGTAGTTACTTGTATCTTTTTATATATCAGAATTATCTTGAGAGCTTTATTAATATTATAATTACAACAATAATAACTATAAAGAAAATAATTCCATAATTTAAAAATAAAATTCAGTAGAGAAACATTTTGAAAAGTAATCCTCGAATTGCATATACAGCTTAAAAACATTATATTTAGGCAGATCACACTTTTGAAGTAGCATCCAAAGATTATTAAATTTTACTGGCTATAATTTTAATAATATACATTTAACATTAATCCACATAATTGAATAATTCATTCAGCAATTAAAATTCAAAGCACAGATTAATAGAGTGATTTTTCCAAAGATTTGCAGTGAATTACAATTATTACTCATAACCTGGCTTACATGGTTGTATGATTAATCCATGTAGAAACATTTAATTGTACACTTTGTAATGTTTTTGTCATATTTCATGGCTGAAGCATCAATAATTATAAATCAGTTATCATTGGGATGACATTAGAATTGTATGTAGTTTTGTATAAAATGGGAAAGTTAATCCTTTATGAACCAATATATCTTAATGGTTGGTATTTATCACATACATTAAATGCAGTCAGTTATAATCCATTACTTTAAGCAAGGGAATTTATCCAGCTATAATTCAGATCATCTTCTTAATTTGTGAGGCCTAGCAAAGAGTAAATAATCCACTGTCATGATTTACTTTCCTCAATCATCATTAACATTTTAAACAGCTTTAATACATGAAAAATTATATGTTGATTGTCAATCCATAATATATACAACGTTTCTAAAATTCAATAAATCCATAGGGAGAGGCAGTCAGTATTATTTCAAGCAAGTTGTTCCAATTTCAGAGAAGAAAGAAATGATGTCTGAGATACTTTTTTGTAGATCATCTCATAAGCAATTTTATAAACTCCATTGATGACCTAAAATATATATGTTTGATTTTCTTTTAAATAATATTTGGTGATAATACTCATTATTGTTGCAATTTATCCATTTAGGTTGATGAGAAAATACATTTTTCCAGCTAGAAAAAATGCCTAGTAAGTTCTTTTACTCTTCCATGTTGAAGAAGGTAAACACGATGGCTACTTTTAAAATTTAATTTGATATAGTGCTTGATGCACTGTAATTCAGTAATGACTGCTTAAATTTTGCCAGGCAGTGATATTTACAACCTCTTATTAGGTAGTCTGTAATATCATCCAATATCACTCAGAGTTCTTTGTTTTTCAAAATTGGTAAAATTTGTTTTGTTGCTATGGTAATAATCAATAAGAGGCAAACTCAAGCATTTGGGAATTTCCAAAAGTGCAAGTTGTAAGACATCATTTTAAAAATAAACTTAAATATTAAATATTTAATGTTATACCTCAATTTAAATTATTTTGTACAAATAAAATATCAAATTGTTAAGTTTTCAGATAAATAATTTATAACACCAGAATATAATACAATAATAATTAGTTTGATTATATTTTAAAGTTCTCAAAATTTTATTAATAAACTTATCTAATAAATTTAAATATTAGCTGAGTTTTAATAATTAATAAATGAGATATTTATTTTATATAGCACTATGTTTTTATAAACTGTAATAATAGTAATCAGTCATTAAGCTAATGCACATGCGTTTTGTGAATTTTTAACTATAAATGAATACTCTCACTTAATTTAATTTAATCATTTTACACTGACAACTTTGTAAATTTACTATATATTTTATAGTAGTAAAATTTATGCCATGCTTATATATATATACACTTTCAAAAGTAATGTTAAACTTTTAATTAAGTGTAATATTGGTTGTTCAATTCTCATAATATAACAATTAGATTAATAAATCAAATATTCTGTTTTATTATAGTTAGTCTAATGTATTATAGCTTGTATAGTTTTTATGTTATCAATTTTGTATGTGTGTTTTTGTTTGCACATATATTAAAGAAATCATTTTGAAAAGAAAAAACAAAGTAAGATGCATGTATTTTTGCTAAGCATTAGTTAATAAAATCTGCTTCAAAGACATTTTGGGTAACTTTCTACCACTGTGTTATAATAGATAGTATTATAAGAAACTTTTTAAATTCACTTTTAACCAAATCATTTGCTACTTTACCAATAATAGTGATTGATTTACTTAATTTAACATGAAAAGAAAGCCAATAAATTTTTTTACATATTATAATTATGTTTATTAATTCCCCTAGCAAAATATATGGTTAGAGTATATATACATTCAAAGAGTGACAAATCTCTATAAATAGTTATTTAGAAATTAGTCTTCTGTAAATCTCTCTGACCCTATTCCAAAGCCATTCATTCTCAAACAAAAAAGTTATATTTAAATAATAAAAAGTTTACATAAAAGTAGATTTAGATTTCTTTGAAACTGTTATAATCAATATATTTGACTCAAAATTGTTACTGACTGATATTCAATTTTGAATATGAATCCAAAAAAAATCAATCATAATTTAAAATAATTCACTATGTTTTTTTTACAAAAATCTACATGTTCTTTTCTGAAATTAAATATGAACTTTCCAAAAACAAACTTTAAAAAACTTGTAAATACATATATGTATATTGTGACTTTTAGCTTTATTTATAGAGTTAAATGTTAAGTTATGTAGTTGTTCAGTATTTTAAAAAAGAAAAAATTACCATAGTTTAAATTTTGTAGTAAGCCAACTATTTTACTGTTTATAAAATTACATGCTGATATATACTTTGAGCCAATCTATAATTTATTATTATAATAATTAATAGGTGTTAAAAGTCATTTTAATAATCTGTGCATAATTTTAAAAACTTAATTTTGGGGTATCAATACCCTGAAATATTAGTGACTTAATTTTAAATATATTAAGAGTAAAACTACTGAATATTAATTATTAGTGTGTTAAAAATCAATATTTGAGTTATGCTAAATTATTAATATTTAAATTATTTGTTAATAAAGTATATTTTATTAAGTTAACTTGTTAATAAGAAGTATGCCTTATTTAAAGATAGCATAATGAAAATTAATTTAAGTTAATAGGTTTCTAAACTAGATTAGTGAAAAAGATAAATAATTAATTTTATTAGTTGAGCTATTTATTTTCAAATAAAATAATGCATTGGTGTGTGAGTATGAGTGTGAAGTAAATTTATACCCTAACTTCCTTACTAATTAAATATTAAAAATTATTTTAAAATCTTTACTTTAAGAATTTAATTAAAAATGTTTTCAGAGCTTAAATCAAGTAATGTAAATATGTTTAAAATAATAATATAAAACAATGTTATATTCAAAATAATGTAATATATTATAAAATATTTTGTTTTATTTTTATTATAATGCCTTATTAGTTTTTCTAAATAATTCATTTTAAAATTGTGATAGTAATTAATATCTAGACAAAATATTTAAATTACATTATGTTTAATATTTACCAGAATACTAAATTTGTAAAGTCTAATAATTACATATCAAAGTTTAGTAGATTAGATGTCAATTTCATTTGTTAAAAATCAGCGACATGACTAGTGAAGATGATAACTCTCTCTCATGCTAATTAATTTTCTGTAACTTCCTTGTTCATCTTAATTGTTAAATTTTTATTAAGTTTTAATTGCATTTTTGTTTATTTTTAAAAGTAAAAATATGAGGCTCAGAAGATTTAAACTGAAACTACCAAAACTTGAAATTTACATAGTAAAAAAAGATTATGGAAAAGTTAATAAAATATTTAATAATAATTAAATTATTCTTATTTGACCTATAGGCTTCAATGAATTTCTACATTATTCAGCATTGTTGCATAAGAACCTTTACTGTTTCCAATTTGCTTGTTAAAAATAAACAATTTATTAAGTTAAATTTATTACATATGGGAATATCAAGATGGCTAAGAATTTTAAACTATTTAAATACTAGTGAGTAGTTTTTATTTAAGAGAAAATAGTTTTACTTAAATATTTGCACTTTGAAAAGAGATTTTCTCTGGATTTATTATTTTTGAAATAATAGACTATTGAATTGTAGATTGTAAAACCTGACTTCTAATAGCAATAATTTATAATTATACTCTGACATGGAAATGATTAATTTAATTTTATCTGACATTTTTAGAATTATTAAAATGTATTTTAAATATACATTAAGAATGAAGGACTTTTAAATTATTATAATTTATATTGCTACAAATTATAAACATTGATTTAAATGAATAATATATTTACAATATAAATTATTTTAAATATTATTGCACTTTGAGTGGAAGCTGTTAAAGCAGCTGTATATGGTTGTCATATTCAATTCAATAAAAGTAAAAAAAAAATATTTTTCTAAATTAATAACATTAAAGTTATTGACTTTTATTACTTTTTAGAAGTTTATTTACTTACTCTACATAATTATAGGATAATTTCTGGGTATTTAATGAATAGTACTCTTGAATTAATCTTATTAAAATATTATAAATGTATCCTGTTTTTATTATAAATGTCTGCTCATTTCTTTATCATTATAGTGAGTCCAAAAGTCTATTATACTATGGAATACATTATTTCAAAGGAATAAATTCTCCTCAATCTTTATTTTCAATGTGTGCTTTCCAAATTTAAGGCTAAATTAATATAATATTATATGAAAAATATATCATTATTTGTATTTATTTTTGAAATGAATTTTATGAAAGTTAAGTGGCCATAAATATATTCTTATGATAGTGTTTACATGAAAATTTATTGCTAATGTTTATTTTTAAATGCTTTATGTGTAGTTTGAATTTTGCTGTGTTTAAATAAATTGGAGAAATCTTCAGTGTTTTCAGAGTAACAGTTACAGTGACTGTATCCTATTGAATGGTTGAAACACCAAGGAGGAAGGACTTTTATTTTTAGTTTTACTTGGTAAAAGGGTAGTTTTAAGTCTCAATATTTATGATGTTGTATTGTGTTATATATTTTTCTTTGTTTTATTTTATGCAGTTATTAAGTTGCATTTATCCAAAAATTCTCATATTATTTCAATTTTAATATATTGTGTTTTAAAATTGTGATATTTAATCCCTTTTTATGAACTTATTTATTTGAACGTATATGCTTATGCTAAATATAATGGAAGCAGATGTATATTTTATTGATTATTTTTGTCATAATTTATTATATTAGACCATATTTGGCAATAGTTATTTACATTATTGCCTTTACACATTAGTTTTTTGTTTTTATTTTTAAGAGATTATAATATAGCATTGCCTCTCTCTCTTGTTCTTTGACATATATTCTCATCTTGCCAGTATTCTCAAAGAGATGATAGTTTTATTTCTCTTATGTAAAGATATCTATAGGAATTATATATATATATATATATATATATATATATATATATATATATATATATATATATATATATATATATATACAAAAAATGCTTCATTTAAGATAAATATTAGTATTTTTATTGTATTTTAATAGTTAATTTTTATATTTATATGTCTAAAGATAGAGTCCTAGCTTATAAATTACCCTTGGATGTAGGTGCTTTGTTTTTTGAGTTTATGCTGTCAGATGTTCTTTTCTGTGTTTGATAATCTCAAAGGTGACTTATTTATCATATATTTTTGTTTAAAGCCATGTGTAGCTTACTGCCATGACTTTATCCTGACAATTGATATATTTTGTAGTGCTTTTATATATCATCTTATTTACAGTTATACTCTTTGTTAATCAGAGTATAGGTTATTATTGATTGGATATGTAGATCTCATTGCTGTGCTTTGCCAGAAATTTCAGAATGTAAACCTGATAAGCATTTAATTTAAAAACTAAAATTATATTTTTGGCATCAATAAATAATATATATCTCCTTAAACAGTTATTTCACTACTGGAATGGTGAGTGACATTTGAAAAGTAATTAAATATATTCATAAGGAATAACATAATGGAATGGGTTTGCTGTAAGATTGAGAACTTATTATACTATCAACATTGCAGAAAGTTTTGTGAACCAATTAATAATGGTTTTTATTTAATATTTATTTATTTATTTATTTCATAAATTTATCTGTTAACTATATCCAGCTATAATTTTACTTTCATAATGACTTGTATAATAGAAGATTCAAATGATTTTCTTGGATAATATTGTAGATACTAAAGTTTTGTATGTCCAGTGTGTTTCTTGTTAAAAATAAATGCTACTTTTATTCATTAATTTTCCTTTGATTATTTATCATCATTTACATATATATTATTTAGAAATCTAAATATTACAAAGTTTATTATAAATTTATCATTAATTGGATGTATTGAGAGTATATGAATATATCTTATTTGACATAAAAGTTATTTTATGAAAACTGCATTTTAGATGTAAAGAAACATTTAAGAAATTGACTATTTTATTATTAAAGCATCACTATAATCAATTTTATTTGTTAAAAGATCACTGATTTTGCATTGAAATTTTATTTTATTTAGAAAAGTGTTTTGAGTATTCATGGATTTAAATGATGGAATTGATTAATTTAAGTTCAAAGTAGTTTTATAGGATGTATTAGTGGTATCCTGAGTGGCTTTAAAATTCCTTATTCACTCATTATATTTGAATGCTTTTCCCATAAATTATTTCATTTCAAATTAAGAGTGTATCATCTTTATTTTTAATAGTTAAAATTATTTTTATTATTGTAATCTTGAAATATATTATCTTAAAAGTAAGAGTATATCTCACTATGAAATTACTAGGATCATATTTTTTGTCTAATAATTTTAAATTTAAAGAAAAGAATAAAGCTCACATTAATTAAACTGTTGTTTAAGAGAATCCTGAGATATTAATTTACAAAAAAGTATTAAAAAATTATTTTACTTCAGATGAAAATTGTCTTTAAGAAACATCAATATGATGACATAATAAAATATGCTTTAGGTTTTATGAAAACAATTTGGTTGTGAAACTCATCACGTTGGTAGAATACTTGTCATAGTTGTTAGATGTGCTGTGATTGGAAGAAGTGCTATAGGTGGAGTTTTAAATGTAACCTAATTATTTAATGATATATGCTTCTGGGAATAATATCTGCAATAATTTATGAGTGAGTATAAGAAGACTCCTCTTAAATTTACTCAATGTTGCATTTTGTTTTAATAATGCTTAATCATTATTGTTATTATTTACCCTTATTATTCTTATTATCATAATATATGGAATTCTGAAACCCTCTGAGTTTAGCCCATGGTGATTTTCTTTTGGATATTATCTATGGATCAGTCATTCGGCATTTCATCCGATTGTTTCTTTGATCACTTTTAATTGGTTATAATATATAATGGTTAAAAAAATTTCATAATATAAAAGTTGAAAATATAATGGGAATTTCTGTGTATTTTTCTAGATAAATTTTCCTATGATGTAAAGTGGAAAACAGCTAATTAACTCCATAAAAATCACATTGAAAAAAATTACTGAAGGTTATGTGCATATTAAAGGCATGTTTTTAAGCAGTACATGCTGAAATGCAAAAAAAAAAAAAATTAAAACTCTGCAAATTTATTTTTATTATATTAATACAATAAAATACTTGATTTTTTTACTTGTTTTTAGTTGTAGTCTAAAAATTATTAAGTAAAAAAATATAAAAGTCAGAGTTAAATAAATTGCAATGGTTGTTGCATATATCTAAGAGATATATTAATTGCAAGTATATGCCAAAAGGTGAAAAAAATAAAAATACTGCAAATTTGACTGTATTATATTTATATAATAAAATATTTGATTTTTAATTATTTCTAGTTATAATCTAGAAATTATTTTCACAACTAATATCAATACTGATTTTGGAGATAGTCATATCTCTCAGATATAATTTCCTATTGAATATCACACTTTCTTATGAAATTCATGCTATAACTAAACGTATAGGTCAAGCATTAGGGTTATTAATTATATGCAAATGATCAGCTAATGTTGACCTTTAAAGTATGTATCAAATATATGTAACAACATTTAATAAAAACTTTGCTTGTATTTTTTAATGAACTATCACCATCAGACGGTTAAGACTGATATTGCAGCCTGAAATCAATTATTTAGCAATAATATTATTTGATTTACAATTAAACTAAAAATGAAAACAATTTTTAAATTATTATTCTAAACTATACATGAATTATAAATCAGACGTAAATTTTTATATATGTGGAAATATCACAATTTCCGAGATATTTTCACAAATAAACCACTTCTCCCTTAAATAGCTATCTATAATAGAGGATTTTTATAAACTTCATAAATCTAAATATTGAAAGTATAATCAAAGTTTTTCTGTACTTTTCTAGATAAATTTAAAATATAGTGCAATTAGGAAAACAATCAATTAATATTTTAGGTATTTAATTTTCTCATTGGTCTTTTTTGTTCACTTTTTTCATATTTTTCTTCGGTTATAATTTTTAATGTAAAAAAAAAAAAACCCTGATTTTTCATCAAATCTTTAGATTTAAACTAAATTTGTTATAATACCATAAACTCAAAAAATAAAATTAATTTTGAAAAATAAAATACTATTTTTCAAGTAAAAAATTGAATATAAACAACGATAAACTTATCAAAACAAAGAATTTTATTTCAGTTCTCAGTCTTAAAAAATGTAATAAATAACATTCTCAATTAAAACTTTATGTTTTATATTAATTTGATTAAAATTAAATGTCCTAAAAACAAGAATAATATTAGACTATTAGAAAATTAAATAAATAATAACAAACAATAATAAAGCTATTGATAAAAGCATTTTCTTTGTAATGTCATATAAAGTTTTAGCTGATTATTTTTTTTTAATAAAAATCAAATATATTCAAACAAAACTATATTTAAACATAACACTTTATTATGAAATATTAAATAGCAAACAAACTTTTTGTTTATTTTATTGATGCAAAAAGATTATGCAGTATAGGCACAGACGTCTATTTTTTCTTCAGTAGAAAATTTTATTTACCTTTCTTTTAATTATCATGTGTTGTTGATATTTAAGAGTATAGTTTTCACTCCTAAAAACTGCTAAAAGCTTCAATTTTTATTAAAACTTTTATCATTAAGTAATCAAAATGGATTCTTGTCATTGGAATCATTTCTACATCATTCCACTCCCACTAAGAGATTTATATGAAAACCATAAAAAGACTAGTTTTTAAAACTTGAAATCATGCTATTTAATAATAAATTTATTTGATTTACTTTTAAACAAAAAGTAAAACCCACTTTTAGCTTACAACTCTGAATTATATAAGTGTCATAAGTTAGATGTAAATAATTTATGTGTAAAAACTGAAAATATAATTTTTAAGCTATTCCCAAAGAATGTTTTATATCAGTGGATCTCAACCTTTTATTATTCAGAACCCAACTTTCCATATCATCTTTAATCACACACCACTTCCAATAATTTTTTGGAACCTTGATATTGTATATCTATGTTTATTTTTATTTAGCTGTTGATATATGGCAACAAGGCTAAAAATTTATCTGAATAGAATTGAAAACACTGTTGCCCAATAGTATTTCTTCCATTTTCATGAGGAGTTCCTGTCATTCTAGAGATGCACCTGCTAATATGATTATAACAATAGTTCCTGTAGAACTGATATCAAGCACATTTGGCTTGATTAGTAGACAGATATAATAATGCAAATTACATTGTAAAAATAAGCCATCTTCAAGCATAAAATTATGGATAAACTTTTAAATGGGTGCAACTGAATGCCTGATTATTATGAAGCTTCGGAAAAAAATACACAGAAGAGCATAGGTTTGAAGATTAAATCAATAAAATATTCTGATAAATATTTAAATTTTGGATTCATGAAAACTGAAATAAATTATGATGAAAGACCTGTATGTGTTATTTGGATGAAAATTTTGGTGGCAGACAGCACAAAATCCAAGATGTTTAAATGGAATTTGGAAACAATGCATAGTGAATATGTTACCAAACCTCAGGAGTTTTTTGCTGCTAAACTAAAACTGCATAAAAAACAAATATATTGAATTAGTAAACAACCTAAGGTAAAAATTATAGTTATTATTTTTCTACAAAGTAAAGAAATTGAACATGTTACATAATTTGTTTATGTGTTAAAGATAAAATAAGAAACTTCTGAAAATTCCCATTGTCTTACTGTAACTATGAATATATTAGATAATATTATAGCTAAGAATTAACAACTAATTCCAATGTGCAAGAACTTGGCATTGAAAATTCTAATTACTTTTTTGGTAGTGAAGTATTCAGACTGTTATATTTCCATAGTAATGATTCAGTAGATCACAGAAAAATCTTGATAGAAAATTTTATGTCATGAGATTCAAATAAATTAAAGATAAATATTTTTCAGGTAGAAAATATTGATTAATTAAATAGAGAATGATTAATGATTTTATTTTTTATAGATATAATACCATGTATCTAATGTTGGTGTTAGTTATTTGTGAGAACCCCAAGATCAGAACTCCCCCCCCCCCAAAAAAAAAAGAAATTTTATAACCTTTACTTACAGAACCATTTGTTATTGTCAAGTCACAAAAAAATTCATTTATGATTAGAAGCAGTAGAGCTATAAAAACTTCATATAAAGCTAGACATTTAAAGCCTGCTATGAATATAAGGGTAACTAAGCACATAAATAAATTAAGAAAAAATAGTTAAAGATAATTTGAGATACTATCAGCAAAAAAAATACATTTTTTTATAGAGAGGAACCAATATGATAGAGTAGCTACTAACTACCCATCAAGATAAGAATATAGATAATTTAAATAAAAAAATTGTATTCATGGGTTGATAAAGATTAAGCTTATGTGAACCACAAATATTTTAATATATTAACACTAATGATTCATAATCTTTACCTTACATTTTTAAACTTTGAACTATGTAACAGTATAAATGCACTTTATCTGCATATATGACATTAATTGAATATTGCATTTGTACATGGAAACACAAATTTAAATAAATTCACTATAAATATCTAATTATTTATAATATTAGAAGAAGAAAACAGTGATTGTAAATCTTAAGGTATCTTAATTTAAAAAAAAAATTGTTGTTTTTACTTGTTAAACATTTATATTCCTTATAAAAATAATGAAAAATCAAACTGAAAAACATGCTTAAAATCCTGTATACAAGGGAGACAGATGACTACTATTTTTAGTAAGCAAAAAGTTTTAGAAGGGATTGAATAACATAATAATTTTGACTAAAAAAACTTTAGATCAGTTTTTATTTTAAAATCTTTCAGAAATATGAAACAAAAATATATTTTTATAATATTAAAAACCATTAGCATGCGTTCAAACTCCAAACAAATTTCATGGATATAAAAATTATCTATCAATATAAGTTTGTTTTATTTGAACAAGAATCTATATCAAAAGCTTTATCTTCACATTAAAAGAAATAAGTGTACAAATAATTTTAAATGTAATAATTATTAATTTAAAAAATATATTGTTTTAAGAGGAAAATAAATTAGTCCTTAATGTATTAAATTCCATATTAAAGAAGAAATTGTTACTAAAAGACTTACGAAATAAACTTTGTGAAATTAATAATTATGATTATATTTTGTCCACTAGGAAGATTCAATACTTTAATGAATATTTTGACTTTCGAAGAATATTATTTAATTATGGATGGATTCCAATAACATTAAATGAACAGAAAAGTTCAACTTGTTTTTATTTTTATATATTTTTATTTTTATTACATAGTTTTATAAAATAGTAAATCATTCTATTTACAGTTTATATTAATATAAGAAATATAAACAATAAGGGGAAAAAAGGAAGTTATAATTATTAATATTCTTTGTTATTATTAGTCTAAAATTTTAGTACAAATAAATAAAAACAAAACTATTTAAAAAATATATAAAAGAGTAGAAGAAAACTAATACTAATCTACTTTACTTTTTAAACTAACACATAAATATATATTCAATTTGTTGTTTATTAATTTTAATTATTTATTTTTATTAATAGGGATCATGTTAGTATTATAATTAAAACATTACTTATTCATTATATTTCATCTGATTTTTGTTTTTAGTTGGGTAAATTAATTATTTACTCAAATATTTGTATTTAAGACAGATTAAGCCTGATATTTTATAATATTATAATTAAGAAATTTAATATTATATCTTAATAGTATCTTATATAAAACATGATCTACTAGAGATCACTGATTAAGTAAATGTAGGTGTATTGTAACAAAAACAAGATTATCATTATATTACAATTTTACTTGTTGGCATCTGGCAGTTGTTATATGATTATTAGTCATATATTCTAGTAATAAATGCATTTGCAAGTGAAATTTAAGGATATTAGTTATTATAATTTTTGTTGAAGGAATGTACTATTTCTTCTGAAATGTAATTATGGTGCGTAATTCATATGAGTAATATTATTCCATTAAATATTGATCTTGGAAAATAATGCCATTTTTGTGAAAATGATCTCATATCTACATAATCATTCATTCCATTACTAGTCTACCCATAAATAAAGGCTATTTTCTCACTAATTCCATTACAATATATAATATTAAAATAACATTGTATAAAATCATTGATTACAGAAAGAATTTATCATAATCACTGCAAATGTAATCAAGTTGTTTTAAGTTCTTAAAAAGTCATTATCTCTCAGATACAAAATTTTTTCATAGACATGGGCAGCTGACATTTTAAGAAAATCTCATTAATTTTTTTCAAAAATAATGTATCCTTAAAAATTGTTGCAATGGGTTTTAAACCAATAGTGGGTGAATTAATAATATACAGAGTTTTTATTTGTTTTTTTTTTTTAATCAAAATTTTGAACAATCATAGATAAAAAAAATTTAAAACTGTTTTCAATAGTTTTTGTCTAAATTATAATTTTTTTTACTATTGAGTAAGAAAAAGTATGGAATAGGTCAGGGGTGGCTAACACTTTACAATAATGTTCCTGTTTTTTATGCATGAATTCTCATGTGCTTTACAACTTTCATGCTATTATTTAATTTTGTATAAAATACAGTATGTTATAAATAAGTAATAGTTAGTGTTTTAATAAGATTATAAAGTATTATAAAAAAATAATATTTAAATATTAGTTGCTTTAATGATATTTCTAAGTCTATTTTGTTTTCATCAATCTTTTAACATTTGGACTTAAGTTTGCAAATGAAAACAGTAGAACATTTTTCAAATTTGAATCAATCAGTTGTGACTTTATTTTGATTTTTTACAAGTTTTACAATGAAAATAATATCATAAACTAGTGGTCGACACCCTTTTAGATATTGCGGACCACTAATGTAATTTTTAAAGGTATGAATTAATATAAGCATTGAGTATGATATGCATATATATTTATTTATATATTAATAATTTTAATTTTAACACAAAAATAATAATAAATAATAGTAATATATATTAAAAATTAGTGTGACATTTGCTGCTCTTGGTTTAAAATTATTTTAGTAATTCTTGGCTCCAACAATATCATCCACCGCAATAAGAAAAGGAGATTCTAGTCAAATCTGATGCCTAATCAATTGTACAGAATATGGTATTATTATTTTGTTACTTTTTCTATGTTTCTGACTGAATATCGGTTAATTAAATGCCTTTGAGGTAGATGTTTTGCAAATTATAGTAGTATTTTGTAAGAAATCAATTAGCAATATAATGTTTTTGTTTTACTTTATATATAATAATACAGCTTAAACAAAATTAATTTTTTATTTAAAAATTCTATTACATAACTTAGCAAATTTAAATAATATCTGAATTTCTTTGCAGACCATTAAAATTACATCACTGACCACCAGTGGACTGCGGACCACCGGTTGCCGATTGCTGTCATAAACAACAAAACTGCAATATTTACTGAACAATTGTGAAATAAAAGTCAAAAATTATTACAAAGAAGCTATGGATTAGTCACATCAAATATTTCATAAAAGTCAAACATGTACTTGCAGATTGAATGCAGAAAAAAAATTTTCTTTTCACTTTGATTCACTGAATTACTAAAAGTTATTTTTTACTTTATAAATATCCAGACTTATTTTTTATTTTTATATTTTGGACTCCAATTTTTCAAATATAGTTGTACAATGCATCATATTTAGTGTATTTCCCATAAGGTGATATTCTGAAATCAAGGGATGCATAATCCAAAAATACATATTCAGGAAACAGATGTTTCACTTATTAATGATATTTTGGAGTTTGACCTTTTGTTTCTGTTTATTAAGTTATTATATATAGAAAAAAGTATAAAACTTCATTTATTTTAAAAATCCTTTGCCCATAATATATTTTTTAAAAAAATTCTGGAATCACTAATTTCTTAAACACAAAAATGAAAGTTATAACATAGATTGTCATTTCAAAATTGTCATAAAATTTGTTGAGATATTAATGTCAAATTCTTTGATTTAATTAGTTTTGATGTTTGCATAGTTATAAATAAAATAATATTATTAATCATTCACTTTAGGCCATCTACATTTAGTTCTTAGATTTTCTATGGAAAACTGGATAATAACAAATCCTATAAAATGTATATATTTGTTATGAATACATTCATAATCCAAATTAATTAAAAAAAAAAAACATACACATTAAACATCAACAATGATAATTAATAAAAAAATAAAATGATGTAGTTATAAAAATACAATTCAATAGTAAATTGAGGAACAGAACAACATATCAATGATTGAATGCATATTAAGAATGCAAAGAAAAGAAAGGCTGATTAGGTAATGATTCATAATGGTACACATAAAAGTGATAAAACACATAAAATATATAAATCCACATTTATAAAATAAATTTTAATATTTTTATTTAATATATTTCAAATAATTAGATACTGAAATTGTAGGTGGTGATTCTGTAAATATGGTATATTCATTCTGGCATGTCTAAGTTAATTTTGAATTTAAGTTTTCTGTTTTTAATCAAACATTTTTTATGAATTTCTGATTGAAACTAAATACAGTTTAAGAATTTAAATTCGGCATTCATAATTTGGAAACATATTTTTATTTGTTACATTTATATCTTGACGACTATTTTGGTTAAGAAATAAACTTTTATAGAAACCCTTATGATAGAAAGAAACTGAAAATGAAATTTGAAGTTTATATATAGTAACCACTTCATCTGAATAATATGATAATAAGAGTTTGATTTTCTTTAAATTGGACATATAAAATTATATACCGTAAATTGAATTAATTTATAAAAATCCATTTTGTTAACTAATTTCATTCTTTCTAAACTTCAATTTTATATTTATTATTTTGATATTGATTTTATCATTTTATGTTTTTTTTTTGTTCAAGTTTTTAAGCTTATCTAATTTAATTTCTATTCTTCACTACTGTATACATATAAATAAATAATTGTAAATATTTTAATTAAATGATATATTTTTAGTTTATAAATACTCTATCTTTAAAAAATTAAAAAAATGTCTTTAAAACAATACAAATTTTAAATTAACAAAGAATCAACTAATAAATAAGAACGTGTTGTCATTGACTAGATATCAATTTTGAAATAAAAGTAAACAAATACACGAAGAAGGTGGTAATTTTAGTAGTTGCTAAACATGTCAAATTCAATTTTACAAATGACATATAAATGTGACATTATTAAATTCTGAAATTAAATAAAATTCATGATAATAAAATAAATTAAATTGTTTACAGATATATAAAAATATATTGCATGATATATAAACATATATTTTATTTAATCATTATTACTGGTTAAAACATTTGCTTTCATAACTTGGATATTGAATTGCACAAAAATTTGAGTTTTTTTATACATTCAACCTATTGCCAATCAAACTAGTTCCTAATTACTGCACCACAAACAAATAACAAACTATTTTTAATTTGTGGGTGTGACAGAGAAAGTAAATCTTAAACACTCACCACTAGTATTTATTTAGATAGGCAAGTGATGTCTTTTACTTAACCAATTTTTAAAGAAAATTACTAAAAAGATCTTTGAAATGAGTTATTGGAAAGACTTCTTTCTCATTTTATCATTACTGCTAATAATTTTTTGTTAAATTTTCAGTGATTGTATAGTTAAAAAATAAGTATATAAGTATAGGTATACAAAAATATATAATATATTAATGGCAATATAAATGAATAAACTATCTATTATAAATAATCAATATGTTTTCTTCTCAGATGTGTTGTTCAAGTACCAAAAATAATGGATTGAATATCAATCTAGCAATCTTTAATTCCTAAAGTCCAATTACTGCAGTCAACCACACAATATCTCAGTAACATAAAATATTTTACAGTGAATAAAATAGTTAACATGACTAAGTTTTGGCTTATTATAGTCTATACACAAAGATCTCAAGACATTTTTTCTGATTAAGATAAAAAATAGATGCTATAGTACCATATTTAGATATAGTTTTAGTTAGCATATTATTATATTTATGTGAAGAAAGTTGCCATTAATAAAACATGTCAAAAGAAAAATCAGTACATGTGTTTTAACTATAGAGGTACAGTATTTAAATCAGAAAGAAAATGTAAATACAGTACATAAATTCATGTTGAAATATATTTAGTGAGAGGAAACAGATATTATAATACAGTAATTACATTTAATTTTGGTTAGCATATAATTGAAGGCAAAAATAATATTAAAATGTTTTGTTTTATTTACATTAAACCTTTAAAAAAAATGTTAAAGCAACCTATTAAAAAACATAGCCTTTTTGGTTGGGTATTCTGGTAAATAATATAAGAGATTTATGTTTAATTTTAAGAGGAACTAATAATTATATAAACTATGTTAGAACTCTTTCTCTTATCAAAAATTAAAAAAATGTATGGAATGTATTACAAAATAGTCAAGAATACTAATGTTAAGAAATAAATTTTAAATAATTAGATTAAAAATAACTTAATAAAAAGATTAAGCTTGATTTGAGATATGAAAACAAAGGAAATATTTAAGCAGTTTAATAATTATAGATTTTTGAAAATTCAATTAATTAAATAATGATGGCATTTTATTCATGTAATTAAAATAAAATGAGATCATAAAAGTGTTGAAAATAAGTGATTAGCAAAGGTGTTAAAATCAAGAAATCAAAAGTATATATAGTCAATTTTTTTAAAAATTAATCAGCATGGATTTTTGCTTTATTCAAGCTGCATCAACATCATTAGTATGGCCAAGTAAAAAAAAATAAAACTGTCAACTATCTGAAATCTAACCTGGACCCCTTGTGAATTTGATTAAGCTATTTAGATGAAATCTCTTAACAAAATGAAGAAAAATGTTTAAATCTCCAAAGAAATAAACATGATTATAAATGGAATTAATTAACCTATGCTATTGTGGAAGAAATATTAGTCTCCAAAATCCTCACAGTGAACTATAGAGAATTCTAGAAATATACTTTATGCTATGTAAGTGAAAAAGAAAGAACAAAACTAATTGTTTATTGATTAGAATGTTATATTAACTTATTAAAATTTTTATGTTTTAACCTCTTAGCATATATTTATTTCTGACAAACAATATTTTATTATATATAAAATATTTATATAACATATTACTTAATTGATTGATTAAAGGAAGAAGCATGCCTTATTTTTAAAAAAAAAGTGGCAGGAGTTGTCTGTATGCGTAGTTAAGTAGCTATAAATACTCAAGCTGCATTTTAAAACATTTAAATACAAAATTCAATTTATCATTTATTTTATTATATATATGTGTAGCTAAAATTTTATCCTTTTTAAAAAGAAAGAAAAAAATGTTATCTTTGCATGTAGAAATTGTCAACCAATATGTAAAATTAGATAAAATAATTAGGCTGTAATATTTATATTAATTACCCAAAGTGTGCATGCTTATAAAATATTTAAAGTGATGTGCCCAGATGTTAAAATAATGAGTGGTAGTAATTATTAGAGTGTTAATTTAAAGGTTTATTTAAAATTTGATTGAGTTCATTTATACATAAATTAATCCTCATTTTGATTATGGTAAGATTTTTTAAAATTATAAATGCAGTTGTTAGACTGTTGAATGGTTAAAATACACTATATCTAAATAGTGAATTTATTCATATTTTTCATTTTTAAATCAAAAGTTGAATTTTAAAAGAAACCATCACACAAATTTGGTTTGAGTTACTATTAAAATTGAGATTGGATTCAAAAGAACAATCCCTGTAATTAAGTTGTGTTATTAATAAATTGGGAATCAGATTTAAAGTGGCAATTCCCTAGAATTAACTTTTTAACAAATGGATACTGAGTAAAATAATCCCATATTGGATAGATTTATGTGATTGTGCTACAAAATTAATGATATTAATTAATATATTGTATTTATGATGGTTGCTTATATATAGGATTATATCCAAGGTGTATTAAAGACCAGGGATTTACTCTAAGGCAAGGATTCTCAATCATAGAACTATGTTAGTATTATAATATGTAATTAAAAGATTAGTGTTTTAAAATTAATCAAAATAAACTTGGGACACTTTTGTATTTGTTTTTCATTGAGCTTGTAAACTAAAAATTAGTGAAAAAATATCTTATTAAAGCAATTGTTACCATTAAATTATAATTAGAAAGGCAATCAAATTATAATGAAAATTGTCATACATTTTTATGGGATAGTCTGCAATGTAAGCATGTTTAGAGTAAAAAAAACATTATATCTTGTTGAACAATTATGATATTCTGCAAATAAACTATTATTAATATTTGTTTAATTAGTGTATCTTCTTTATATGTAATATTATCTGGTCTGCATATTAATTCTATATCCATGTCATTGGGAGTAGCTTATGTTCTGTGTGATTTGCTAGGCATTGTAAAATTGTAGTTGTGTAGTAAACATCATCATTGCATATTAAAGAAAATATTTTGAATTCTATTAAAGTATATAAATGAAAATGTATGTGTCATATATTTCCTGCTGTTTAATATTAAGTGACACCTGAATCAATTAAAATCGATTAAAATAAATCTAAACATATATAAACTGACAATTACAATATATTTTAATTATATGAAAATAGGCATAGTATCTTTTTGTATTACAAATTAATTTAATCCAAATAAAAAGGTAGACCAAATACTTTAAGCAATAGATTTAATAAAACTAAATAAGACTCTTGATTGATGATATAAATTAAAATTAAAAAAAAGAGAAAAGAAGAGAAACATAATTTACTGTAAAACAAAAACACAAACTAAAAGATTGATGAAACTATGTGTATTTTAAAAACTATATGCTTAGTTATATAAATTAAACATTAATTTGATCCACTATTTTATCTGATTTTAAAATATTAGCTTTAGGAGGGGTTTAGAGTAAATAATTTATATCTTCTTATAGAGAAAAGAGAGAAAAAAATGGATATATTTATGCAAGAAATATAAAGAGTCAAAAATGAATAAAATACATATAAGTTTCCAAAAAATCAGAAACAAATTTTTATACTTGTAAAAGTTTTTTAGAAATAGTTTTGATGGTTCAATTAAAATTAAATCCAGTAATCAGATATTGATTAAAAACAGCTGGTTAATAGTGATTATTAAATTAAAACAGAAAAAATTCTCCATATAGTATTGCCACTCAGTGCAAGCCAAAGTAATCAATGGATGCCAGAAGGCTTGTGTATAAAATTTTTATCTAGTCTCTACTCATTCAATATTTTCAGACTAGTTTCTAGCTTGTGGCTTTCATCAGTGAGAAGCTTTTGGATCTGAAAGCACTGCACCTAGATCTTAGGATCTAATGCAACCCTCCTGAAACTAGTCTGGGGATATTGAATGAGTAGGCACTGGATAAGGATTTTATGCACAAGCCTTCTGGCATATATTAAATATTCTGGCTTAAACTGAGTGGCAATACTGCATAGAGAGTTTTGCCTGTTTTAATAACAGTTAACGAGCAAGCATAAAAATGGTGTTCTAGTGATGTTTAGTGTTTAATTATTAAATTGAAATAAAACAAAAACAAGAAAAAAAAAACAACAGAAAAAAACTAGAACTGAGAATGATATAAAAAGAATTGGCTGATGATGTCACATGCTCATTATGCTTTATAAACCAAATTACATTAAAATAATTTAAAAATAGTTTAAGTATATATATAACTTGTTTTTGTTTTTCATATATATATATATATATATATATATATATATATATATTGTACCCTTACTTCTCGATGTATAATATAATTTGAAATACGACTAGCTTAATTAAATTATAATGCTCAGTTAAAATTTGCATGTTTATCTTTAATATACTTTTATATTATCATATTCTACTTAAATTTTATTATTAATTATCAAAATCAATGTATTTCTATAGTATGTACTAATTAAATAAGTATTTTTAAAATCATGAGACTGTGAAGTAAAGTTACAAAGTAATAAGTAGATTTACATTGAGTCAATATCTTCCAAACATATTATCTCAATGGCATAAGAATACTATCACCTCCTTATTAACTTACTACTACCTCTATAGCATTCTTATGGCTTTTAAATAAAATAAATTATCTTTAATAATAATAAAATAAATAAAGCTTAACTTTTAATTTTAAAATATAATTAAATAATCTCAGGTTCTTCTAATTATCTTAAAGTAATGATAACTCATGTAAATAAGTATGATATGGGATTTTATATCAAACCTAAATACACCTAACTTATTTTAATAATTATAATACTAATCTTAGAGTATAACCTAATCTTATCTATTTCTGATATATCATCAATCATTAAATAAATAATCATATGTATATCTTCTATTTTCATATAGCATCTTAATTTTGGAATAGATCAAAATCTTACAATTTATTAATCTGTGGCAATAAAAAATATTATACTCTTATATTATGCATGATAATTACTCTATGACCATTGTAATATGATGTAATAATGTTAATCAATTCTCATAAATGATAATCAGGAAAATATTGTATTTATTTCTAAAATAATATTAATAAATTCACATTGTGCAAATATTATGTTTCTTCAAATTATCTGCTGTCAAATGCTGTGGTGTAAAATAATGAACTCGACACACTTTTAAAACAAATTAAACAAGTTTATTTACATTAACTTCAACTAAAAATTTATTTACAATATTTACAGTTCAAAATTATGAAAACAAAGAAAATAAAATAAGAAAATAATAATACAATATGTTTACACTGTTATTAATTCATACTCCTAATAAGTAATTATACATCTTTTAAAATGCTGTATTAATAACATTGAAGTATGTTTTCAGAACTTAGACTTTAAATAAATATTAGTGAACTTCAATTATTACACAGAAAAACTTATGTAAATAATATTTCTGTAGCATATGCAAACAGTTAAACTTTACTAATTAAATTGCTACATCACTTAAGTATTACTGTTACTTATTTCATCATGTACTAGTATGTGTTCACTCTATTATCAGTACTACCTTAATATCATACATGTATAAACTAATGTATCTTTGTAATGTAATAAAATAACTGATTATAATTTATATTTCATTTAATACAATTCATGTTACATGTTTTATCAAATATGCATTACATATATGTACTGTTAAAATAATAATATTTTAATTATTCATCAATTTCAAATTCATAAAGTATTATATTAGATAAATTCTATGATTCTTTTCTATGTGAAATTATTACTTTACTTTATGTGTTATACTACTCCTTCTTAATAACTTTCTATCTACAAAAACATCCTCTAAAACTTATTTAAACTTTCCGGAAAATAACTTTCAACTTTAAATAAAATACTAATTCCAAATTATTTATGCTTCATTATTTATACTTGGTAAACTTTCAACCTAAATATAAACTTCTCCATAAAACTTAACGTAATTTATCCAATAAAACAACAGTAAAATATAGACTTTTAAATCTATTCCTAACTTTTAAATAAAATAATTACTCATATGAATAATAAATATAATTTTAATACTCCAACATAATAATAATAAAAAATAAAAAAATCAAAATTTATTTACGAAAGAATCATATAATTATTTCTAAGCTTCTTATGTAATGTTGTATCGTATTTATATCATAAATTCAAATTATGCATATTTAAATAAAACTGTTACTGCCAATATAATGTGTGTGTATTTTTAAAATAATCATACATTCATTCAAAATAACATATCATTCGGTTGATCTAAAGAAAACATATTAAATACATCAAAATTATTATTATATAATTTTACCATCAATAATGATTTAATGTACAGTCCATCTTCCAATATTCTTCGGAATTACAGCTTCATAGAATAAATCACATTTATACTCATAACCATTCTTTAACATATTACGTTTTATATTAATTATAAGATAAACTTATGCAATTAATTATTATATTACTTTAGTTATTATTTTAAGAAATGTACCTATCTTATTTTTAATAGATTAATAATATTTAACTTTTATATTAAATAAATAAAACAGAGTTCATATTACGTGAATCCAGCGATGTTTTCTTTTCCACCATAAAGTTTTTTTTAATCCTAGGCACATATTCACTAGCACACCATTTCCTGTTTCCGGTCCATCACGTGTTTTTTAAAAGTTTATGAAAAACGAAAATGTTCTTTTTAAAAATAAGTTCCCACAAGAAAATAAAATAAAATTAAAATAGTTTATAGGCTCCGGATCTAGTTCTTTTAAGAATATTATTTAAAAGTTATTATCTTAGCTTAGTCTTTAGTTTTATGAAAAATTATCATTTAATTATTTTAAATTAACTGGGACGTCCACTTATTACTTGCACATTTCTTAATAAAATATCCAGGTAAGAATAAGTTTCTTTATTTATAAACGACCTGCGTTTAAATTATTTTAATATAATAATTTTATTATATTAAGATTTTTAGCTAATTATATTTCAATTTACTTGCTTTTAAAATTATCAACATTCAGTCTTTTAAAACATAAAGACTTAACAAGGCAAGTATTTATAAAACTACTTTCATTTTTAATATCTTTACTTAAGATATATTTTTAAATTTATAGCTTGCAAAAATACTTTCTTCATAAGAAGTATTTTATTCTCTAAAATATCTATTTTCTAATAATCACTATTAATTAGCTTTTAAAATTATATACTGTCCAAAATACTACTTTTCTCCATCTCGTAATTTTCCGAACTAATCCAGCGTTTGTCATATTTCTAGGGTAAAGTTTCCGATATATTTTCATTATATATGATGTTCCCATGACTATTTGCTTGCAAATTGAGCTTCAATTTAGAGAAGACCGATAGGGAAAAAATTAAGTTAACACTGCATGTCTATTATTTAAAACTTTTAGAGATTATTTATAACGACACTCTTGTAATTTTTAAAAAATGATTTTAGAGCGTCTATAAATTTACTTAGCTATTTTTTTAATAGCACAATTAACTTGATAATTCAATCACGAAGTCCTCTCCTAACAATTGAACTGAGCTTTTATACCGGAAGAAACTTCCCATTTGATTGGTAGATTAAACAATCAACTTTGCTGGCTTATTTACATATTTACCAACAATACGAAATTAAAAATAAATAATGACTTATTTAATATTTAATATTTATTACATTATCAAATTTCTAAATAATCTTTATCGTTTATTTAAATCTATTAAACATTTTTAAAATATAATCTTACTTGATTTTAATTTTAACTTTTATAAGATTATTTTTAAATAAACTAAATATTTTTTATACGTCATATTTTTAAAACAATATTTTAAAATCAGATTTAATATTCTACATTGATTTATCTTTATTTTATCTCGTGATAACTCACGTATTATTTATAAATTTATAACATGATTTTTTAAAATAGTTTTGCAACTTTATTAGATAACTTCCAAGCATGTGTGTGTATATTTAATTAACATCTGTTCTTTATAACACAAGAAACGCTTATCATCGTCTAAAAATAAACTAACAATTGCATTTTTTAAAATAAATATTTTTTAAATAAATAAGATATTATAATAGATTTTAAAATAATTATTCGATATTATTAAAATCAAATATCAATCTTCTATTTAAGTATTTATAATAATTTAAAATATTTATATTCTTTTATATCATTATTTTATCAACAATAAATATATGTATTTAATCTTACTTGTCTTTTAAACACTTTTAGCTTTAAATACCTATTTATTAAATATATTAATGCAGTATTGATTATGGCCATTTTTCCCAATTATATATTATAATCATCATCATTTAAAATGTCTCTCTTTATATCAGCACAATTTCACATATCAAATACTCATAGATTGCCTTAATTAAACCCCTTGAAATATTACCATAAGCAAAATTAACATCACATATTCAAATATATCTTAAATTTAAAATTTTTTAATAGATTAGCACAAAAATTAAATGGTGACCCATACAAAAGGGCACAATATATATATGTACAATAAAACAAGCAAAATATTTTAATTCAATATACAGTACTAAAGAAGAAAAACAATTTATTTTTGAGACATCGTTTACTCTCTAGACATGGTAACTAATTCATAACATACATACATTTTTACATTCATTACAAGCAGGGTATCTTGTGGAGCACAAATTTATGTTGTTAATCAGGTGCTACACTCACATATAAAAGTAATATTAAATCAAGTAGAAACAACTAAAATTGTATTTTAAATAACAAAATATTTAATTAATAAAAAGTTTGAACATATGTAATAATAGTCACTAGCTAACATAAATATATATTTGAAAGTAAACAATTTTATAATTGCAAAAAATTTATTCAGTTTTCACAGAATATCTATCTGAGCATACTACGAATATTAAATAATGCTGATTTGAAATTCAAAACTATTAAAAATGAATGAAATCATACAAGGTTTAAATAAAAACTAGAATAAAATACTAAAGATTAATAACATACTTTTTAACTTGTCTCATACATTTTCAGCATATATTTAATAAAGAGGTTATAAAAATTTAAATTTTTTTTATAATTTGTTGATATAGTTTTTTCATTTAATTTGATGTATTTTTTCTTCCAATAAAAATAGTAACTTTAAGCTTGTGCTAAAATGTTAACTAGATGGAGTTTACCACTAGCTCCAAACAAGCTTTAATAATAAGTGCCAACAGAGAAAGAATTCAAAATCTCTATCATACTATCCTCATCTCCAGACCAATTGGTTTTAAGCTTAATGGCTCACCTCAGTGAAGAGTTAGGATTTCAGAAACTAGATCTCAGAGCACTTATTTAATACGTTACTATCAGTTTGAAAACTCAAAATTTTCAGAAACATAAATTTTTTTAAATCTAGCTTTACAAATCAGATGGCTATATGGGTCTGAACTCAGTTCAGTTTCACCATATATTAATAGCTAAAGCAATATTACATTGCAAAAGCCTTCAAGGGTACACTTATAATAATTAATAAAACAAGTCACAAATTGTGCTACTTGCCTTTAAGTTTGTGCTAAAATGTTCACTAGACAGAGCTTACCACTAGCTCCAAACAAGCTTTAATAATAAGTGCCAACAGAGAAAGAATTCAAAATCTCTATTGTACTATCCTCATCTTCATAGAAATTGGCTTCAAGCTTAATGGCTCACCTCAATGAAGAGTTAGGATTTCAGAAACTAGATCTCAGAGCACTTATTTAATACGTTACTATCAGTTTGAAAACTCAAATTTTTTAGAAATGTAAATTTCATCAAATCTAGCTTTACAAACCAGATAGTCTGAACTCAGTTCAGTTTCACCAAATTCGAGTTTTCAAACAGATATTAACATATTAAATAAATGCTCTGAGTTGGAGTTTTAGATCTAGTTTCTGAAATCCTAACTCTTCACTGAGGTGAGCCATTAAGCTTGAAACCAATTGGTCTGGAGATGAGCATAGTACAATAGAGATTTTGAATTCTTTCTCTGTTGGCACTTATTGTTAAAGCTTGTTTGGAGCTAGTGGTAAGCTCCATCTAGTTAACATTTTAGCACAAGCTTAAAGGCAAGTTGCACAATTTGTGACTTGTTATATATATATATATATATATATATATATATATATATATATATATATATATATATATATATATATATATATATATATATGCACACATTGAAAATCAGTCTGACTACCAGTTACTATTTTTATTTGAATAAAAAATACATCAAATTAAATGAAAAAACTATATCAACAAATTATAAAAATGTTTAAATTTTTATAACCTCTTTATTAAATATATGCTGAAAATGTATGAGACAAGATATGTATATACAAAACTCTTCTATTATTTGTTAATACAAATATAGTGAGTTTCACATTTTCTGCTAGTAATTCAGAAAAAATTAATTATCTGTATTTTGGACATTAATAATTGTAAAATAGTTTTCCATATACTCGGAATGAAAAATATATTTATGAGCAGGGCTTTTCTTAGATAATATTTTAAAGTTGAGATGTAGCCTTTTTTGAATGCCTTTTTTCAAATATGTTACCAGGACAGTTCAATTAATAATTAATTAATCATTATTACAAAAAAATGGGCAACAACTATAATGTTCTCTGTTTTTTCTCTGCTGTCAATTGCTAGTTCTATTCTGTTGCAGCAGCCCACTAACTATTCACAAATACTAAACTTTTAACTAAGCATTTCTTATAATGAATAATTTTGAAAAACAAATCAATATAAATGGGATGATTGGACTTAAATTATTAAAATAACAAATTGTTATGAATCTTTCAGTTACCTGGACTCAATCTTTTTGGTAAGCATAATAAATTAATTCTTATATTTAACAAAATATATTTTTTCTAATAAAAAAGATTTATGAATTTTAAAAATATGTCTAACAAAAAATTTGTTAAAAGTAAATTATGAATTGACATTATAACATCTACTAATAAATTCAATATTAAAAATTAAAAAAAAAATTCAAGTACTTTGTTTTTGCATGGATCGAAATAAATAAAATATTAAATTTTGTCTAATTTAAATACAATAGTTTAAAATAATTTACAATAAATTTAGTTTATCAATGTATTATCATATATACACATATCAATTCTATTATTTTTATAGGAGAAAGTATAAATTATTATTAAATAATAATTTGGACTATGATATCGGAGATAAAAAATTCAGTTATAATTAGCTTTAATGTCCTTTGCTTCTTCATTTTTAATATTCTTCTTTCTATATCTATGTTTTTAAATCAGCATTACATTAGTGACATTTTTAACTGTTCATTTGAGACTTTGTGGAGTATCTAATTAAAGTTTTGGTTTAGATCCACTTAATTACATTATATAATTTTTTCTTGTGCCAAGTTAATCTTGCATGCTATATTGGCATAGTACTATTGGTTGCTTTCTCTGTTGATCTGATACTTCATTAGGAACAGTGCTAAAATTTGGATTGAAGTATTCCTTCATTACTTTACTTTTCCAACACTTAGATAATTTGAGCTTTGCATCTAGTTTTCAATTTGCTGTTTTCAGTGACAGATACTTTTTTTAATTTTTCTCCAAAGATTTGATTTAAGCAAAAAATGTTATATTTTCTGCTTTGGTGATTCTCTTCATTAAAATTTTTTTTTGTTATATATTTATTGCATTGTGAAATTAAATTATTACACTGTCATTGATAGATTTTCTTCTGGATTTCCAGATATATTTTGAAAATATATTTTATCTACTTCTTCCTGTTTTTATTTATATGGATAGTTACATTTTATGCGTATGAAATAAAGCTAATATTAATTCTGTTTTATACATGGAAAAAATGTTTTCATACTTATATAGTATTTTTGTAATGGATATGCATTGATTTAAATTCAAATTATTTAAAATATTTACCTGACAAATATAATTGATATGTATTGATTTTATTTTTGATTCTACATACATCTTTATATATATATATTTTAAAAAAATTAAGATCTTCTGTCTTATTTATAGATTCACAGTTTTTATACTTGCATGAATAACCTTCTAATTTCTTATCCTTAATTTTTTTTTTTGTAGATTATAAATCCCGCAAACTAATTTTTATTATGAAAACAAAATAATAACAACATATTCAAGTAAATCTATCTGACATGTAATACATCTCCCGTATTATATAAAAATCTATTTAAATTGCGTTATACTGATTAAGGTTTCTTCTTCTTCATTTGGGGGGGGGGGAATCCACGACTGTGCACAGCTTCTAATAACAACTTTCTCTTTTGAATAACTAAGTAGGTATCTATTGCAATATATGTGTTCTCATAACAATTTAGAAACACTTAATGAACCACTAGATGATTTTACAAAGATAACCAGTAAGATGAAAATAATAAAGAAAGATCCATCTGAAAAAATATATAAAAAGCTAGTGATTAATATATTGAAAAAAGTGTAAAAAACTAACCAGGAATTTAACATCTGGAAAATAATTTTCAAGAAGAATTATATAAAGATTGTTAAGTAGCTTCAGCAAATGTAAAAAAAAGATCAGATGTTGAGACATGTAGTATGTTTTAAAATGGTGGCAAATGCTTAAACAGTATATATAACAAACAACTTTACTATATCTCAAACAGTGATCCAAAATAACAAAGTATATATTTATCAAAAATTTATATACCATTTTTTGCCTAGGCAACAAAATCTTCCAGAACAATTTATTTATTTATAAGTATGATTTAAAACAGTCTCAATAGTCTTCAAACTAAAAATAAAGATAGATTTCATGGACTGGCAAAAGTCAACAGATAAATTTTCTTAAAGATTTAAACTGCTTAGCCTTAGATGAGCATAATTGTTATAACTGACCAAAACAACACATGAGTTACTGTGTATTGTAATGGTGTTGCTTATCTTCACATGCTGAACACTCTCGAATTACACAATCATACTGCTACAGAACACCATGCAATAACAATCATTCTCATTAATGTGCCTCCATTGCTATGCTTATTATTTCATTGTTAAAACATGCAAAAATAAAATTTATTCACCTGAATGTTGGGAAATATCACAGCTAGTGTAATTACATGACAGTGATTATGATACATTTAAAGATCAGCCTTTCAAGCTATTGTGCATGCACTTTTTACGAGTGTTAATAATAAATGAATACTTTCATTCCCAACACAAGATATAGTATTTATGAAAGAATAAAATGAATCCACTTATTCTTTCCAACTCAAATGCTTATATATGGGCAAATCTTAAGTACTGAAAATAAAAGTATGAGGATAGACCACTCACTTTAAATTACTGTTTACGATATCTGAATGAATGACGTCACAAAATTATCTGGAATTTACGAAACGTCACTCTCAAATGAAACTTAAACATATGTAAATAAGAATTTATTTTATATACCACTATGTTTATAACTGTAATATATTTAAAGATCAGCTTTTAAAGCTATTGTGCATGTGCTTTTTATGAGTGTTGATAATAAATGAATACTTTCATTCCCAACAAGAGATATAGTTTTTATGAAAGAATAAAATGAATCCACTTATTATTAACACTCATAAAAAGCACATGCACAATAGCTTGAAAGGCTGATCTTTAAATGTATTACATATTATAAACATAGAACTATATAAAATAAATGCTTATTTACATATGTTTAAGTTTCATTTGAGAGTGACATGTAGTAAATTCCAGATAATTTCGTCAACATCATTCATTCAGATATCGTAAACAGTAATTTAAAGTGAGTGGTTTATCCTCATGCTTTTATTTTCAGTACTCAAGATTTTCCCATATATAAGCATTTGGGTTGGAAAGAATAAGTGGATTCAATTTATTCTTTCATAAATACTATATCTCATGTTGGGAATGAAAGTATTCATTTATTATTAATACTCGTAAAAAGCGCATGCACAATAGCTTGAAAGACAATGATTATGATAAATGTAATATCTGTATTTAATGTTAAATATACAAGATGAAGTTATATATATATATATGGAGTTTGTATAATAAAAAAACTATTTTTTTTCATTTTGAATTTTTTTAGAAAAAAAATAAAAAATTTAATTCTACCCCCCTCCCCCATAAATATCTGTGATAGATAGAAAAACAAATTAATTTATGTATGATTGATTAGAATTTGTTTTCGTTCTGTTTTTTTTTTAATTGGGCAAAAATGAGATTAAAATAACACCAGATTGCATTAGTTGTTTTCTCTTGAAATCACCTGAGGACCACCTGTAAAGCCACTAGGAAAATTGAGCTTAAAAATTGTTTTGGTAATGGAACATACTACACACAAAGGCCATGGTGTTAGTTCACTGTCAGGAGTGACTACGAAAACAAGTTTTAAATACTCCTTACTGTAATTTCTAATAAAATGACCTTTTTTGTTTTTGTTTTTTCCTGCATATTTTGAAATATCGACATATCTTTTTTTCCTCATTTCTTCAAGAGTTAAAACACTAGTACTTGGCATACTTTCAGTATCAAAATCACTTTTTACTGGAATGTTCTCCTTGTCTCTTCTTAAAAAAGCCAAAAGGTTTTGCTGTTTGACTTTTTTTGTCTCACTTTGTGAACTTTACAATTTCAAAAAGAAATGTTACACACAAAATAAAAATATAATACAAATGCAATAAAAAATTAAATGAGCTGACACAATACAGAAATGCCTGCTAGGTATAGAAATTGACATATAAGGAGTGGTGCAATTATCATGAGATTGACATTTGTCTTTTAAAGATTGCATTTTCAGATAAATTCCTTCGATTATTATTTATTAATTATAGTATTATCTAATAATTTAATTAAATTTTGATTTATAGTTAATTTTATTTAAGCAGTTACAATGAAAAAATAAATAAAAATTGTTTATATTAATTAAAAGTTTAAAATCTTATTATTCTGTTAATACAAACTTCCCTGCCAGTCTAGCACAGACCAGAAGAAAACTTCTGTGGCCTGGCACCAGTCCATGGACCAAGGGTTGAAGACCACTGATTTAAAACTTCATTCATGTGTAATCACTAGCCTTTTAACCGCTAATTATATTATTGGTTGTATGAGGTAAAAATCAAATCTTTTAATTGGCCAACTCACAAACTGAAGACAAAGCCTATTGTTAAAACATATTCGCCTATAATATTAAATTCAACTCAGATACGTTTATAAAAAGTATATTACTAATTTTTCAGGTTATGAAGAGAACGAAAGTTCTTTCAAAAATAAATTGCTATTTATTTATTCTAAAATATTCAATTTTGGCAACATAAAAGCTATAATATAAACAAAAAGGTCGACTTTTACGTTATAGAAAAGTAAATATTTCTTTTAAATATTTCTTTAATATTTTTACTAAAATCTTCAATATTTTTCGAAAATAATTTTGTTTTTTTATTATTCTCTCTGAAAATAATTTGTAATTTCCATAAATATAATTTTATAATAATTTATATCATATTCAAAATGAAAATCTCAGCTTTTTTCTTTATTTTCTTTGATCAGGCGGTTTCTTTGTTCTTTCCAACCAATCAGAATGTCTTTTTCGGCTGAGAGCATGCTAAGAACCAATCAAAACTCATGTTCTTTCTTTGTTTAGGTTTAAATGCGTTTTTTTTAATTTTTTACTTGTAAAATAAATCAGAAGAGGTCACCATCTTACAGAACTTTTAAAAATCTATTCAATACCTGTAAAACGAATATTTTAGCATAAGAACTGGCAGAGTTAGAGTGACGTCAGATGTCTACGAGGAGCTTCGTAAGAAACAGTCTTTTGGTTAAAATACAATTTGTAGTAACTTCTATCATTAAATTTTTATTTATCTCATTGTTTATTATAAATATAGTGCCTTATCATCTAAAATTTATATATTATTTCTGACCTTGACATAAATATTTGTAGCAAACTTTATTTACAAGAGTTATTTACACATCCTTTAAAACTTCATTTGTATATGATTTTTATAACACACAGTACATGAGTAACTTCTGCCATTAAATTCTTGTTTATATAATTTCTTTTTATGGATACTTTCTATAATAGGTGTATAATGATTATTCAACAGCCAATGGTAAATGTTTTATTTCTATAAAAGGCAGATTTAAACTATGTCCATTTTTCATTCTCACAATATAAATATTAATTTTCATAATTTAAATTTTAATTGACTCATTTATTTTACTATATACAATAATTTATACATACCAAATAAAATATTTGTTTCATATTTAAAATCATAACGCAATGTGGTACACTTAGAAAAGACATTGGTGCATTTTTCAAATATTATTTTTCTTGTATGAATCTCAACAAAAATACTTAGAAAAAAGATCTTCATTGATAATGGAGGTTTTGAATCTGCATTGCATTTAAGTCATTTTGAATCATTAAATTAAATAATTCCTGCGGTCACACAATAAATCTTCATTTTTTTGATAAGTACTTTAAGTTCTATTATAGTTTCCACTGGTATTTGTGAAATTATCCAACTAAATTATAATGTTTATTTTGACAAATTATTTTCCATATTAATATCCATATAAATCACATAATTGATAACAATGCTGTTAGTGTTTTTGTCACCTATCAAAATAAACTTAGCATCAAAATTGTGTTTAATGAGTTTTAAAAGGATTAAATTTACCTTAAGTAATTAAAAAAGGGAGAGTAATAAATAATACAGAGATAAGTTTCTTTATGTGATTTATATTATTTACATTTTGTGTCAGAGAAACATCTGCGGGTTTTACTATTCCAGGTTTTATAGAAATATTTTTAAATAAAATAAGTCAAATTAGTAAATTAAATAATCTATCTCATTTAGATAAACAACATTATCTTATAATATCACAGTAAATTTTCAAATTTTCCAAAACTTAATATATAGCCTTCCTAACATTAAGTACTCTTTCAAATAAATTATTTTCATTTTACAAATATAATTTTTATTTTATTGAAGTTTAATTCCCCACACATTTAAAAATATTTAATTGGTTTAATATTGTGCTAAATATGTTTTCACATTGACAAATAAACTAATGTATTTTTATGTATTTTTATATATCTGTTTTTCAATAAACTACCACCTGCTAATTGCACAAAAATTTAATGAGGCAGAGATGTCTAATCTCATTAATCCAATCTATTTTTTCTACTAATTATGAGAAGAAATAATCATTAAGATTAATATTAATCACTGGTAATCGTATTTCCGTATTTCAAGTTTGAATATCAAGAACTGAAGACACAATCAGTGTTAATCATATCTCAAGCAGTACATTTAATAAATTTTCCATATATGGTTTCAGCTTAGAAAGCAGGCTCTAAACTATTCATATAAAATAAAAAAATAAAAAAATAAAAACAACAATATAAAATATAATCTGTATTAATTGAGAAGAAACAAATTAAAATAAAAAGTAAAATGTTTGTCTTTCAATTTCAATTCTTTAACATTAAATCTCTATCACTATAGTATAAAATATTGAACGAATTCAATAAATAGATAAAAAGAAGTCTATCTTCCAGCTGTTTTTATGTTCTAGATGAAATGCATTAAACTTAATATTCTTTTTTCCTTACTTTCACCAAATGATAGAATAATAGCCCAACAAAATTTTTGACCTTTTATTCAATGTAAATAGTGTTACCCATAACTATATATATATATATATCTTACAATAAAGTGCATTTTTATGCTGAAAGTATATTTAGTTATAAATATGTATTAGTCAAAGAATAGATTTCAGAATACGATAATTATTAAGTTAATTAACATTTTACTATGCGTGCTTAAAGTTTTATTATAAAGGGTATATGAGCACAGACTTTCACATGACCAACCACTTTTCACACTGTCTCATAACACTGATACACATGAGCACATATATGTTGAAAAGATAAATAATCACCAATATACGTATTTCATGCTAAACTAGCAATCATCAGTTGGTCCAGATTACCATCTCTACACATATATGTTATAAGTGCTCAGATATATATTAAGATAGCCAAACCTCATACTTTAATAGACAGGCTTCAATCTACTTTACACTCCAACTCTTCAACTGTCCATCCAATTGAAAAATCTGATGATGGAATGCTCAAAGGCCACCCTGAGACTGAGATTCCTGTCACACCCATATTGACCTAAGGTCAATCTGACCCCTCATGTACAGGACATAATCCATTTAATACATATACGAGGGATAGGCAGACATCTCTACTATGTAATAACTGAAACACACAGGCTTATATACCTGTGTCTATATATGCAATATATAGGGTATATGAGCACAGACTTTCACATGACCCCCACTCTCCACACTATCTCATAAAACTGATACACTTGAACACATATATGTTGAAAAGATAAATAATCACCAATATATGTATTTCATGCTAAACCAGCAATCATCAGTTGGTCCAGATTACCACCTCTACACATATATGCTATAAGTGCTCAGAAATATATTAAGATAGCCAAATCTCATAGTAGACAGGCTTCAATCTATTCCACACTCCAACTCTTCAACTGTCCATCCAATTGAAAATCTGATGATGGAATGCTCAAAGATCCACCCTGAGGCCAAGATTCTTGTCACACCCATGTTGACCTAAGGTCAATATGACCCCTCATGTACAGTAGAGATGTCTTCCAATCTCTTGTATATGTATTAAATAGGTTATACATAAAGGGTCAGATTGACCTTAGGTCAACATGGGTGTGACAAAAATCTTGGCCTCAGCGTGGCCTTTGAGCATTCCATCATCAGATTTTCAATTGGATGGATGGTTGAAGAGTTGGAGTGTGGAGTAGATTGAAACCTGTCTATTAAAGTACGAGGTTTGGCTATCTTAATATATATTTGAGCACTTATAGCATATATGTGTAGAGATGATAATCTGGACCAACTGATGATTGCTGGTTTAGCATGAAATACGGAGATTGGTGATTATTTATCTTTTCAACATATATGTGTTCAAGTGTATCAGTGTTATGAGATAGTGTGGAGAGTGGTGGGTCATGTAAAAATCTGTGCTCATATACCCTATATATTACATATATAGACACAGATATATAATAAGCCTGTGTGTTTTTGTTATTAAAATTTTATTATGAAAAAATATTTTTATTGCATTAACTGTAATTAGTATTGTTGCAATTACATCAAATGTAATTTCTGACCTCTCTTCTCCCTCCTAAAAACTTAAAAGCATGTAAACAATCTAATCTCTAAGAATGAAATAACAAATATACACATTATATACATAAGATAAAACAGATTATCGTTAATTAAATATAAATTCTGGATTACATTCAGATATATTTTTTATATATGTCAAAGCATTGACCGGGAAAACAGTATTTGAAGCAATTAGGTAGTTTGCAAAGTGAATAGTTTTATAAGAACTGGATTCTCACGCATTTCATATTTCTATAAATTAATTTTTAGTTGTGTTCTGTTGAATTATAGTTTGTAAATGAAAATTACATTTTTTTAAATCAATTTAAAAAATTATTATAATTTTTCTCTCTAATTTAATAAAAAATCTAATGATAAATGATTATTCTATATAAATATTTAATTTATTTCTGACTTTACTTTATTGTTTTAGCCACAAAGTATAAAATATTTATTTTTTATTGTAAGATTTTATATAACTCAATACCAAAAATTTACTTTTATTTTCTGTGTAATTGTAATGTTCACATTAAAGTTCTAAACATTTATATAGAAAAGATAGTGTATATATTTTAAGTTTAGCTTTTATTCTTGCTTAACATGCTTTCAATATATCACATATCATAATAATAGCATTTTCAATTCTTTATTGTTCAGAGTCTATATGTAAACTTGATAAACATTTTAATATTTAAAATCATAGAAAGCAATCATTTTTTCCTCACAAACTCTGTTAAACAATAGTGTTTAATCTGCAAGAATACTCTTATCCCAGCTGCAAGATAGAGACTTTAAGAAATAAGAGTGGTCATCTTATTTCTGAACTCAAATATAATTATATGTGCCAATCTTAAGTGTTAGAAGTAAGAGACAAATGGATTTAAAGTGAATGATTTATAAATTCAAAATCTCACTTCTAGACACTTAAAATTGATTCATATAACTATATTTGAGTTCAGAAATATGACAAAACTCATTTCTTTAAAGTTTTTACCTTGTGGCTGGGATGAGAGTACCCTTGAAGATTGAACATCACTGTTTAAAGACTCTTGCATGGAAAGAATGATTACTTTTTATAGTTTGTTACAATCTAAACTACAGTGCTTGTAAAATTTATCAAACATTACATAATTTAACATTATTTAATATTGGCACAAATTAAATTTAAAATTTTAGAAGTGCTAATAATAATAAAAATAAGAAATGGATTTAAAGTGAATTATTTGTAAATTCATGCTTTCACTTCTAGACACTTAAGATTGACTCATATAATTACATTTGAGTTTGGAAATAAGATGATTTCTCTTAATTTCATAAAGTCTCTATCTTGTGACTGGGGTGAGAGTATTTTTGCAGATTTAATGCTACTGTTTATCAGCACTTGTGAGGAAAGGATGACTACTTTCAATAGCCTGACGCAATCCAAAACACAGAACTTGTAAAAGTGATCAAATATTATTTAAAACTATTCAAATTTATTTGTTTAATTTTTAAAGATATTTAATCTCTTCAAAAAGTCCTCTTCTTCTTTGAAAGAGATGCTTGTGATCTTTTTGTTTATAGCAAATCAATCTTTAGCTTTCCCCAAGCCTTTTTAATTTTTAATTTTCTATTCTCGCTCTCAGTGCACAAGCATCCCCATCTCAAAAAGATAGCTCTTTGAAGGGATTTAAATATCTTTGAATATTAAACAAATTTCAATAATTTTAAATATTAATATATATATATATATTTATATATATATATAGTGTTCAGACTATATAATATATATATATATATATATATAGTCTGAACACTAAAGAATTGAAAGTGCTATGATATGTTATATATCAAAAGCATGCTGCTAAGTATGGTTAATTGCTGAATTTAAAATATATAGACTTCATTTTCTATATAAATGTCCAGAACATTTATGAGAATATGAAAGTTTTTATGTACCTTTGAATTAAATTATGCTTACATGAAATGAAAGATTATATATAGTTTTAAACACTGCTTAATTTATTAATCCATCAGTGATCATTTAAAAGTTTTAATCACATTATGTATAATTTTTTTAATATATTGTCATTATACTTATGACTTACTAATAAATTAGTAATTATATTATAAAAGAGTATAAATATTTATACAAATAATAAATAGATGAACAAACTAAAGTTAAATTTGAAATTAAATATGGATATAATTCAGTCAAAGATTCTTAACTTTTTTCCCTGATGTTAAATAAATTAATAAAAATAAAATTAAATATCTATATTTGAATAATTCATTAAAAATTTCAATATATATATATTGAAATAATCAATTTTGATTGCTTGCCTGTTTCATTTATTTTACTCTCACATTTATACCTATGCCAGATTTAAACTCTCTCAGAGTACCTATATAAACAACTTTAAATAACTATATATGTATGATCACACATATATATGCGAGGGATAAGTCTGTAATTGAATTGGTATTTGTATATATTACAGGCATATATTTATTTTAAAAGTTGAGTAGTTTAAAAAGCAATTTAATCTAAAATATTAGTTGATTTTATATTTTTATTTTGCAGAAATCACATATATATAGAGTATATTTGAGGTACTACCATCCTACATATATAGTAGAAGAATTAGTTTTATACTGATTATAAATTCAGTTTTTAATTTAAGTTGCAAACAGTTTTAATTAGACCATGGCAGATGTCCTAATATAATCCTGATATAGCATGAGTCTAGTTTTAATAGCCTTAAATGGACCATAACAATTCTTAGAATTTAATAAAGTTGTCAACAATATGCATTCAACTGGCACTATTAAACAATTGGAACAGAGATGTAAAAGATAAAACAAAATTAAAATTAGAATGTGAGAATTAAACATGTTAGATTTCAAAGATGAGCTAATGGGTTTTCTAGCTGCATACAAACTTGTAAACAACCAGATGGTCAAGAGTGAAAATAGTATAAATAGTTCAATTTTTATAATCAAAAGATTATAGTATATTATTTATAGGGTTGTAAGCTGAATCTATGCAGGTTTTACCTTTGACATGATAGGGTAAAAAGGCATCTACTTGCCACTTTTTCCTGCAAGGTATGAAAACTTGTGGTCCTTTAAAATGCAATGAATAACATCCCAGAGAAGTAGCCTATTGCAAGAAAATCCCCATAAAAACCAAGCCATCTACTGAAGGAGGAAAAGTGCCAACATTACTGTCCAGTGTGCCTGAAGCAGCAATGAAGAAAATTGGTAACTTTTAAATTTCCACAGAGCTTTCTTTATAAACTGTTAATTTTCCAATATCTATCTAAGCTAACTATATGAGAAATCTACATTTAAAAATCTGTTTTCTAAGTTCTGTAAATAAATATGTTAAATACTAATTAGTGTCAAACTCAATCTTATCTGAAACTAAAAGTTATAATTTGAAAATCACTCTTTTAAAATGTAAAACACTGTAATAACTTAATTTAAGCTATAAGTTTCTGTGGTCTATTATGCCTATTTAGTCTAGTTTAATTTACTTTCATAATTTTATCATTTTATTATTGTATGCATTTAATATGCCAAATAACTCTAAACCATAATTATATATATATATATAATTTTAGTCTATTTCTTTGTGAAGATATTTTCATATTTTCAATGTTTTTAAATATTAAATAATAGAATTATTGTATTCCTAACTCGTTGTTTTGAGATCTTGTTATTATTTTAACTGATTAATTTTATTTAGTAATATTGTAGTAATCAGTAGTTGTAGCTTGCTTAACCTGAGTTATGAATTATAACTTTCTATATATGTAATCCATATATCATAGGAATTGGCCACAGGGATATTAAAGCATATTTATAATGTTTTTATCAATAATTGCCCATCAAATATGATTTCTTCTCTCTAGATTTATATATGTTAGAGATGCAGGTTTGGCATCTTAATATGGGTTATTAATTAATTTAATCCCTAAGTAGTATGTTTGAGGTACTAGTCTTGAGAACTGGGTTATATAGATATGCAAATAAACACTATTTATTTTAAGACATGTTAAATTATTTAAACATATTTACATTTTCTATATGTATAGGTTGCGACTGTGTCTTTACTAAGTACACTCTGTACTTTAACTGCTTGCTGCATGTTTTTGATGAGTCACTGGCAGAGGTCATGCTCATCCATTATTTAGTTCAGATAAAGCAACATATATAGAACTAGTAGACAAGGGTCCAGATTGTTTTTTAAAAGCTTATCTAACTCCCTGAACTTTGAGTGTTCTTATATTCATAGCAAGTCATTCAGTCCTAGGGGATGAGTATTCAATGCTGAAGTCTGTGAATAATGACCCACTCACACCCTCTTTATCTTTATTAATATTTTAACATGTGCCATAGCATGTTTTAGTAGACCTAGAGTAAACCAGTTTCTGTCTCCCTTATGTTAAATGCTAATTCAGCATTAATCTGAACCCTAATCTTGATTAATATGCTAAGCTGCATATCTTTGAGCCTGATTAGGTGCTTACTTATAAAACTTTTATATATAGACAGATGCCATAGAAGCACTGCATAGTTAATTATAACTTTGGCTAATGTGTTCCATATGATTTGGCAGACTGCAAACTAGTTAGGATTTGGCAAATTAATATAGGCATAAACATGAATACCACACATCATTTTATTAAATGCATAATGAGAGAATATGTAACTACCAAACTTATTAACTATATCATGCCTGTGATACATGGACCGATTATATTATGATTGTGTTTTATTTATAATTTATTTTATTTCTTATTAAATTATTTAAAATATAAATAATTTTTATTTTTTATTCCTCATAAATCAATTTGCATCCAACTCCATATTAATTTATTTGTGCATTACATTATATATATATATTGAAACAGACAGATCGAAGAATCGATCTTAGTTTCATGATTGTCATTTAAGAACGGTAATTCTAAACCACTATTTACCCGCAATGAGACTTTTTCTATTCCAAGCCACATAGATTTTAAGTTATTTATTTTGTGTTTGTTTAAAAAGAATTTAATGTAAAGAATATGAGTATAAATGTCACAAATCATGGTGAATAATATTCGTGTGTGTGTGGCTTGTGGATTTATATTAGCTCAATTTAAAAGTTTCAATTGCGTGTATATTTTCTTTAAATTTTAATTTTGCAAATTATACAAAGTCATTTAAAAATGCTGATCAAAAGTCACATTCCTTTGATCAGTATTTTTAATCAAAATCTTACTTGTACAAATGTATAGGATAATTAATTTGTACTTTGATGAATTAACATAATGAATGTATATTTTTGTATTCACGAATTCCGATGTAATTGTTTTGTCAATTTAGAATCATGTATTAAATTTAAAAATAAATGAGAAACGTAGAACGCTTATCAAGAAAGAAAAATGCTATTGTATAGTCAAATTAGATATTGCTGGAGGCCGAAATCAAAGGAGGCAGAGTTATGAACAAAAACTAGGCAGAAAGGTCAACCGTAGCCATCTTAAATATAATATAGACACTCTAACTTTTGACTTGGCTGTGCTTAGATCGTCCCAAGCTACAGCAGAGTTGTTCCAGAGAAATCACTTCAACTGTTATTAAGAAGTTGCCCGGTAAACTGCAATCATGATGGGCTGAGTCCAAGAAGCTGATTCCTGGTCTGCCAATTTAAATCTTTCATACCGCTGATCTGTAATGTTTTCCGTGCTTCCAGTCTTCCACATTCCAACATTTAAATTAACCATGCCTTTCTAAGAAATTCAAAATGCGCGCCTACGTTCTTCATACATATCACCGCAAGAAGAAAAGCCGGACGAAGAAAGAATGGTAACTGTTGTTACATGAACTTTTTAACTTTCCTCTCAGTAATAATTTTATATTTAATCTGTTAACCTAATTAATTGCATGTAAATTTCTTGTTTTCCATTTGAAAATGTTACACTACAACCTGTCAGTAAATCTTTTCTCTAATATTTCTGTGCTCTAGTCTTTAGATGATAATTTATAAATATTTGTGCCTAATAATAATAATTCATTAGTGAATACATTTATATTTTACTATTACTTATTTTTACAAACAAACGATGCCAATAATAATATTTCTCAACTCTAATTAAAGTCAGTAAAGTTTATCTCATAATATTTATTATATTCATTTTAAAAGTAATTTCCTTTTATCGAACTAAAAATTGTTTCATTTATATTGAGTTGAGAAATATTCAAATATTTTTGTTGTTTCTTTTACTTCGTTATAATATTTTAATCTATACTCCAAATCTCAAATACTTAAAATAGTCTAAAATTTTATTATAATTTTTTTTATATATTATTACGGAGTAAGAATAATAAGTGAATATTTTATTGCTATTATTACCTTCCGAACAATCTGGGGAGTTATGGGTTTCAGAGTGAAATTAATCAATTATTACTTTTGCGATCGTTTGATTTCGCCATGTTTTATTGAATAGTTATATCGGACTGTTGCGTAGAAAATGTTTCGGAGAGAAAAGGTTTTATATAATTTCGGTTTAAAATCCACTTCCGACCACTCTTCCTCGATGTTACTGTGGCAATGCCTTTACCTTCGCTTAAGTTGGCGTCTCGTTTTACTACCACATGGAGAGAAAGAAATTCTCCTCCAGGTAATCTCTTGGATCACCAGGGTTCGAAAATGAGCCCGGCTGGTTGTAGTGTCCCGGATCTACTTGGGGGCATTAAGACTTGTCAAAGTACAAGCCGCCCGGTATTCCGTCAATGCACCGCAAGTTATTATTTGTAGTATACCTTAATCCCTGCAACCATCAGTACATCAGTATTATATATCATATTTTTATATAAAATCGCCTCCCATTTATCCGTATGTGCAATGGTTTGTAGTGTCCCGGATCTACTTGGGGGCATTAAGACTTGTCAAAGTACAAGCCGCCCGGTATCCCATCAATGCACCGCAAGTTATTATTTGTAGTATACCTTAATCCCTGCAACCATCAGTACATCAGTATTATATATCATATTTTTATATAAAATCGCCTCCCATTTATCCATATGCGCAATGGTTTGAAACTATTAAAATAAAACAACTTAATAAAAACTAGTAGATAAATATTTTAAGTGCTCCAATTACTCTGATTCCCATATCAACCTGTACAACCATTTAAACACATAAATATTGGCATGAGTTTGTTAATCAGTACAAACCGATTATTGATGACTAGCAGCAATTTATTATAAATACATATGAGAGTTTTACCGTACCTGTAAATAATATTATTCAATGCTTTCAATAATTTATTAAAAATTTATCTAACCTAATTTTGTCTCTCTTGCATTATTACTCTCGAAATCTAGCCAATCACCTGCTGTCTGTATCGACAACTTAAATATATACATTAAATTATCAGCCGTACCAATATCCCGAATATAAGATATCTATGAAATAGCTGATTGTAGATAATTTAGTCTGTGTTTTTTTCGATGAGCTAGTTAAGGGAAAACCCGTACCGTTGTAATGTTGTCATCGGTGGGTCATGCCAGGGTTTTGGGTTCGAATTTAGTTTGCATTTTGGAATTTATTTCTAGACGTGGACTGGGTTTGAATTCGGATTACTGTGTGTGATTAAGCATCGTGATTTTTACCGGTACAATATATATATATATATATATGAATACCTCTCTGTTAGACTTAGTGATTAGTTATTCAGGTATTATTAGTTCACTTAGCCAAGTATGTATATTCAGCTAATTTAATAGTGATTTAGTCATTTATTCCCTGAGTCTCTTGCTCCATTCTTTGCTACTGTCAGCATGTGAATTAAAGAAATACAAGTGTAGCCTCATATATGTCATCTGTCAGGTGATAAATCTCTAAGCAATGGTGAAAGAACTGAAGTGAGATTGGATTCGAGGTCTCAACAACCTCATCTTGATTAGCCTTGGGCTAACTTTCCAAAACTCTGGATTTTGTTGCAAGAATGTACAGATATGACTGTTACAACATAGTCTATATATTTTCTGTATATGAACATATTAATTAACTTAATAGTTTTGCTAATTTTTGGATTTTGTTACTGAAATGTCCTACATTTAGAGTGTGTGTGGTCCTTGCATAATATACTTATCTTAAAATTAATACTATGCAAACAGTGGGCAATTAATTTATTCTAAAAAAACAATAAAAATATTTTGCTATGATCCATTTGATTTAATATATTGTACCGGTAAAAATCACCATGCTTAATCACACACAGTAATCCGAATTCAAACCCAGTCCACGTCTAGGAATAAATTCCAAAATGCAAACTAAATTCAAACCCAAAACCCTGGCATGACCCACCGATGACAATATTACAACGGTACGGAGTTTTCCCTTTACT